>OY978226.1:36816373-37331232 GCA_963854785.1 Vaccinium vitis-idaea | reverse complement strand
AACTAACAAGCGGATAGAGCATCAATTAACAAATTAGTATTAAGTTGGAGCGGGAAAAGGAAGAAGACAAGAAGAAGCTGACATTGCTACAACAATTCAATTGTTTATGCAATTGGATAACCAAAACCTCTTTCTCATATCAGTACCGTATCACAATAAAGCAGACATTACAACTAATACATCATCTCTCAACTGCCACAAAACAAAGCCCTCTCCCTCCGCCCAAACCCACCCCAGGCCGGCTCCCCAAATACTCCTACTAAATTAAATAAAATAAAATAAAAAAAAAAAGCATGAGAGAGAGAGAGATTGAATGAGATTACACGTACCAAATAGAGAAGTGGAGTGGGTGAAGGAGGTCAACGATTCCTACTGCTAGTAAATGAAAATAATGGGAATGAAAAAGTAGTAGAAAGAGATACTCCATAATAATGATCCATCCTACTGTATTTTGATTGATTCAGCGAGTGAGAACAGTAACAGGGAGAATTAAAAGCTTCTTCGTACCCAAGAAGAAGAGAAGAAGAAGATTACTGACACGTAGGGCACATTTAAAGAACTTTTTACTCCTCCTTGACAATTGTATCTAGTACTACTAAAAAGAAAGAAAAAGGAATACCATAAAAAGCGAGCTAGGAGAGTGTAGTAATGACTGTAATTACGGCGTATGGAGGTTTCTGCGAACAGTTGGCTTACTTCCCCAAAACAAAAAGAAAGAAAAAAGAGGGGGACAATATGGAATCCAGAACCCTACATCTAACAAAAATAAAGAGGCATCAACAAAAGTTTAATGCATTCGGACAGAGAGAAAGAGATTGAGATTGTTGGGGTAGGTTGGGTCGTCGGGTGGTTTGCTCATTGCTGGAGTTGTGGTGGGGGGTGGGGACCAGCCACGACAAACAAAAATGATTACGACTTGAGGAAGCATGCCCCAGCAGGCCAGCACGGGAAGGAACCGCCACCCACCCTTTCTCCCACTGCTAAATTACTATCATTAGGCATCTCATCTGACACACTAAATTTAACTTCAAAAACACTTTTTATAATTTAGCAAGTCACTTTTTAAAAAATTCATAAAAATCAGACTCTCTATTCAAAATTTAGCAAGTCACTTTATCAAAAACACACAGAAGCAGACTCTTTATTCAAACTTTTACTCTTCCCTCCCTCCTCATTTTTTGGTGAGTGAACAGTAGGTCACCAAATTTGTTAAGTTACTGTAGCAAAGTTAACAATCTTCAAATGAGTGAGTTCGTTTGGTGAGGCTGATTTTGAGATTTTTGAGGAGTTTGCTCTCTACTTTAACTTTAAAGTTAAATTATTAAACCACATATTGATGCTCTTAGTACTCCACTACTAGCACTTGCTGAATTAGGTGTTTTCTTTTTTTTTTTTTTGGGTAACAGAATTAGGTATTTTCGCTCTATCTAAAACCTTCTTGCACTCTCTTACTCTCTTTCTCTCTCTCTACTGATTAATCAACAAAACGCAAAATGATTTTGTTCCCCAACGTCATTGCATTCGAAATTCAATTTCCACGTAGGGTGATTTTCACTATGGTTGCCATCTATCGTGAGCTCCACCATGAGTTGATTTTTGGCAATGATTGTTGACCACTGACTGGAGCATATGGTTTGTGTTATTTTCGGAAACTTTGTAGGAGTAAGAGTATTTGCATATAACATGAAAAAAAATTATATTGGGATCTTTTATTTTTCTTTTTGATCCAAGTGGTGTGGATATCACGTGTCACAGTCCACAAAAGCCGGACTCTTACAATTGGGTAAATTATATAGGCCCATTAGGAGGACTACAATATCCATACGAAGATTCGTGGCCCGAGTTAAATAGGCCCATTAACAGTACTAACAATTGGGTCTGTAAGAAGATTGGTGGCCCCTCCGAATATTATCAGGTTGCCCAAGGGCTAGGGAAGTTAGTTAGGACGAGGGTTCGGGGATGGTGCAGTGCACAAAATGCCAAGCACCATATAGTGCACTATCCGGCCGTCTATTTCGATAATGGACGGTTAGGATTTAATCCGAGCAATGAATTAAATACGACTGTCGATTGTTTGGATTAAATCCGAGCCGTCCATTTGGATGATGTGCATTGCATCGTGTAGTGCATTTTCTGCACTACAGAGACCCTTTTTGTTAGGACGAGTCCCTCTCGCGCTTCTCTCTCTCTCTCTCTCTCCGCGAGTACCCACCGGCACAACACCACCACTGTGTTCCGTTTCCCCACCAACAACGCTGACTCATCCCCAAGGAGGTTATTTTTTTGTCAGCAATGGTACACACCAAGAAAATTCACCCAGAAATTGTCCAGAATTCGAAATCAGTGGCACAGATTCAGGGTACTTAGCATTTTACTAGGTGGTAAATTAAACTAGGATAGCTGTTTCAATGTTAGTATCCGTTTGCTCCTTTGGTGAAACATTAAAAGTTTACTGCTCAGCTCTTACGTAAATTCTCTGCCGTTTACTGTCTCTATTTCGAATATGCTGGTTGCTTTTGTTTGAAATGAAGTGCTCTTTTACTCTATTTTCATATATTGTGGAACATAAAACTTCAGAGTTACAGAGAATAGGTTCAGTTCCAAGTACAAAGCAAATAGATACTAATGTTCAATATATCAACAGAACTAAGAATTGATAACACAGAAGTCATGTACAGAGTTAGTACTCCTAGAGTTCTTATTTTGGGAAAGTGGAGATCGGTATTAAATTAATGTACTGGGAGAAAAGTAAGCACAGATATGAAGACTTAATTGAGGACACATAATATTCCACTTCCTGCACAACCATAAGCCCCATGAGGCCGGGGCCTGATCATCTTTTTCTTTTTTTTCCCTTTCAGGTGAAGAAGTGATTGATGGTAGGTGGTTTTGGTGTTAATTTGTTGATCTGAGAGAGCTCCTGGCCAGAGTTTCCGAGGTTAATCATGTGGAAGGACTAAGAGTCGTCGACAGATCCAATGACTCGTTGGAAGTTGGCCCGAAGATACATGAGGAGGTCATCACCAATACCATTGGCCTGATCTGGCAGAACCCCGGCACCCACGGAAACGGATGACATGATCAGCTTGAGCACACCCAGGTTCCAATCCCCACAGTCAACTCATTAAATTTACGTTAACTGATCGAGCCTTTTTTTAATTTGTTGTGGACAGCCCATAGCCGCCCTTAATGACTGGACGGAGCCTTACAAGTGCTACGGCTAGATTTTCCAGCCATACAGATAACGTATGTTAACACTGTTTCAAGGACTTTTGACATGGTTTCAATTTTCAAGGTAAAAAGCCAGGAAGTCGCAGGCTTGACTTGTGTGACGAATGAAATAAATCAACGTGCTGATCATCATCTCATCTCATAATTAATGTACAGTGTCTGTGATAACGCACGAAAGGTTTGGAATTGGAGTTCAACAACCATAACATGATTCATCAGTTTTTCTGCTTCTTAATTGGCATGCACCACCCATCATAACATGATTCAGATCTCCCCCAAAAGAGCTTCTTTTTTTTATTTTTTTATGTCATCAGCAATTTGCCCTTTGGTTTGCCACCGCATGGTTTCGTTAGATTAGGGTAACCTTACTGGACTTATAATTGTGTTGAAATCGTATTTGGTTGGATCGCTTCAACTCTCTTGCTGTAAAATAGCAGCACATGCACAAATGTTGATATGACACTAGATTGTCATTTTTCTTTGTCTTGTCAATTGAAAGGAGTAATCACTTGTGAAAATTACAGTAAGGAAAACTACGATTGTGCCATTTTCAGTGTCAAATTTTTGTTAAGATAACATAAACTCTTTTTTTTTTTTTTACATTGATATTTTTTTGAAAGACTTCTTTTAAATTTGTTACTATTAGCAAGCCATAGATCATCTTATAATGTACCAAAAAAAGAAAAAGAATTGAAATCGATTCATGTTCGGATCAATTAAAACTTGTTCGAAGATTGACTCGTCTCGTAAAACTGAGAGTGAACATATTTTAATACTCGTACGTCAAATTAACTCAACCGCTTGACTTGCTTATCACCCTGCCTAACAAGTTCAGTTTTATCATGCGCTTCACGTAACCAAACGGGTTCCGAGTCAAGAATATTGAACTACTGTACAACATATGAACATCATAATTAAGTTACTACGGTGGGAAACAGAACTGCCTGCCGCGACCAAAGCTCCGCGTTAGCACTGGACGTTGCATTAAGACAAATCAAAGGATTGGACTTTCCGTTCCACGTGGTGGGCCGGCAAATAAACGTGTAATGCTCTCGCTTCTCTCTATCTCATTGATTGATTATTCATGCCCCTTCGGCTTTTGTATTCGGAATGGGGAGCTATAGCTAAGGCACAGCGGGTTGGCTGTACTAAAAAAAAAAATGGAATCGTGGAGCTTGATTTTTTAGTATAATCTAAGCCGCTCGCTATATAGAGTTTGACGCGTATAATAAATTTACTATAAAAAGATCAAGTCAATCGCGTATCGGGTACTTAGTGAATGAACTGCATTTCTAAAGCTTGTAAATGCCTGCAACTTTATACTGTGGACAAATGTAGTTTGTTCACTAAGTTAATGATATTAGATCCACTTCATTTTTTTCTTAGGCTTTTTCTACGCATCAACCCCTACATAGTGATCAATTTAGATTGCATTTTTAGGTTAGGGACGATCCCTGTTTTTCTGGGGCACAGTCATCTTGGTGTGCACAAGGCACCCAGGTTCTTTCTATTCGCCTTAAACTTTATGTTACAACATATTTGTATCTTTCTGTTTCTTAGATGCATCCTTCTCCAGCGCGCTAAACCAAATAGACACAAATACAATGTAATGAAATGTCCAAGATACTCGAATACTTGGAGATGATCTGGTGGTGACGGAAGAGTCACCACAGTCTGTTCGCATTTTTGTGCGCGAAAACTAGCTCGGTAGGAGCCATGTTAGGGATAGGGACTAGTTCCTGTTTTTTCTTGTATGATCTTTAAGACTCTGTTTTTCTTTTAATGTTTTAAGTTTCCAAGATACGAAACCAACACATTAAAAAGTGCGATTGATTGAGGGATGATGGTGGAAAATTTCTCCATCCTTTCGGACCTTTCTTTTCATTTCCCTTAACAGGGCCGTGTTTAATTTGTCTTTGTGGATCACCATTCTCCAACTCCGTACAACAAGTAGAAATGCTATTCTTAATAATTAAGCAGACGATTACTTGAAGAATTTGAGTCAGACCCTTTAATTTTATGTCACTATTTATGCATTATTATTTTTTGTCCCGGAAAACATGAAATCAGAAATCTTCATCTTTAGTTGACCAATTGCATTAATGATCTGATTTGAGACTGATTAACCAAAATAGGAGAGAGCGTGGACAATTTCTGAATTCATTCAGTTTCTAATATAAGGAGCTAGCCACATACACTAAATTGACACAAAAAGAAAGACAATTACATGAAAAAACAGGCAATAACAAAAGAGAAAGTCTAGACACATTAAGAGGGTGTTCCACTAACTCAGTTTTTTGAATAAATTGGTTTTTCACGGTTTTTTATGTGATGTGTTGTGAGAGAATGACTTGTCTCGGTGTTTGGAAAAAAACAGTTTTTTGTTAGTGCATGGAACACCCCCTAACTAATGTACTAACTAGTGTACTAACCATATGTACATGTGACATTCTTTTAATGGTTGAGTGTATCTATGTATTTCAGCATGTATTGACGTGATAATGACTGTATATTTTAGTGTAATAGTTTGTAAGTTATTGTGTTCCTCTCCCGTTGCTCGTAACAAAGTAATGAACGCATCATTGAAACATTAATTCACAAGTAGTACTAGTACTTTTTACAGGAAGCATATTTTCTCACATTAGTAAAGACAAACAGCTGCTCAAGAACCAAAATTAATGTCTGCTACAAAATATACACACTACATACAGGTTGGATTTTCTGGTTTTTTCTGGGTATTTCCTTCTATTCAACAGCCGCGGCAATTAAATTGCCTCTCATAGAAACCAAAGATTAAAATAAAAAAAAAAGGGGAAAAAGGAGAATGGTCTACTAATAATACTAATAAAATTGGAGGACGGAAGCTTCTTCGTAAATAGTGGTCAACCTGATCCTGAATGAACGGACCGCCATCTTAGCCCTTTTAGAAGAATATCTTTGCAGCTTCCTCACCGATCCCGACTTTGACACCCCCAACGCTGCTGCTGCTGCTGCTGCCGGCTGCTGCTTATCGGAGACGACGGAGATTCCCTTCTTAATTGTACTAGTTACCGTCTGTTCGTTACGATGATTCTCATCCTTATAATCCCCATCACCATCATAAGAAGAAGACGATGAAGAATTACTAGCACTGTTGACTTGATCTGCTGAAATTGGGGAAATCCGAGCTGACTTGTTATTCCTCCCTCGGCCATGGCCACGGTTCCGAATATAAAAGGATGAGGAAGAAGAAGAATGTTTCTTAGAATTAGAGGAGGAGGATTTATTGGTATTTGATTTCTGGAGGGCGAGGCTGGCCTTGACGGCCAAAGCAGCCATGTCGGAGGCAGTAAGGCGGTACTGAAGCTTAGAAACGGGGAGTACAAAATAAATCTGATTCGCCTGTAATTCATCTTCTACATCCAAAGCAGGGATGTAGTCGTCGTAGTAGAGGCGGTCTGAGTTGCAGACGAAGAAGTAGTTGGCAGCAGGCGGCGTGCTCGTTGGGAATTCCATCTCAAGGACTTTAGATACGGTCAGGGGAATTGTATATTGGTGTAGATCCCCATTCGCCGATATCACACTCGCAGTAGTATTAATATCAGTTTCGCTACCTCTTCCTTCTGCTCCTGATCCTGTTGAAGACAAACAACAACCCATCTCTACAAAATTTTGCCTACCTGCTGAATATCTCGCAAATTAAAATCGTCGATTGTTCGTCTTGAGAGAGAGAGAGAAGGAAGAATAGATGGGAAATGGAGGTGGGAACGGGGGGAATAGATAGAGAATATGATGAGGCGGGTGGGAAGGATCGAATCTATTGCCGAAATTTATAAAGCATGAAAGTGGGACGCGATCTCGTTGAAAGAGTGGGCACTTTCCCAACTATGACATAAGCGATGCCGTCAACCGTTATTTACTCCCAAAACTGTCCTTTTCTAGTTTTCAAAATAAGAAATGCTAACGGGTGCTATAATGCATCCATTAAGAGTACAAAAACATACACTTTAAAAGTTCATTTGTACTTTAAAGTACATCTTCAAGTGTACTTTAACGTACAATTGTACTTTTTTGTACAAGTGAGACCCATAAAAATGTACTTTTTGTACCCTTAACGGGTGCAATATGACACTCGTTACTATTAACATATAAAATTAACAAAACCAGTAGTTGATTGACACCTTACTAATAATGCCAAGTATTGGTTAATACCTGTCAAATTAGATACATTGGATTAACGGAATAAGGATTGACTGAATACGATGTCGTGTTGATCATCAAGCAGTTATTGGCAGTTACGAGTTATTATTGGCTTTAAAGATTAACTTCGATGCCACGGTTTAAACTGCCAAGTGCATGAGATCCACGTGTAAACTTATAAAACAAGGCAATGGGCAGTTAAAACACGTGGAACATATCTCAAAAAGCAGTTATCTTCTTAGCTATGATCATTCGATTCAATTTAAGTAACTGTACAGGTTCAAATTTAATCTTTTTGAAGAAGATTGAGAGAATTCAAATCCAAACGTGGAGGAGGGAAGAAACTGTCAATTCAAACAAAGGAGTTCGAAGCAAGCCAAGTTCAAATTTAATTGAGCAGGAAGATCAAGCTATAAGCAGCGTCTATAAATAGAAGAAAGTGAAGAGTGAGAAAGGCCCCCTGGACAAATCTTCAACAAACAACAATCAAATAAAATGATGCTTGATTTGTTCATTGGCAAGTAGTGTAGGAGTTCGAACTCAGTTCGAAGTAGATTAGGAAGTAGTTTAGGAAGTAGATTAGGATAAATCTCGATTGTTCTTGTAACAATCATCTCTTCGAAGTTCTCGTTGTATTTGAAGTTGAAGGCAATTTCGAAATAAGTTTATCTTTGATTTATCAATCGAAGTATCTTATTTCTTTGTTGTACTTTAATTTCCTAAGTATATTGGTTTATATTTCTTCACTGACAAAGAAAAATCCTCTTAGTTGAGGTAATTGAACCAGTAAAAACACAATCGCCTGATTAGATTTGATTTTCTAAAGTTAATCTGAGGGAGAAGATTGAGTCTCTCTCTAGCACGCTCGCACTCAATTATTTTTCATTGCAAAGAAGTAAAAGAACCAAACAGTTAGTATGACCCTTTGAAAATTTCTTTAAGAAGTGCATCTTAACTTAAGAGGTCGATGTAATGGTCAAGACTTGACACTCTAATTAATTTCCTCCTAATAATTTAAGTTCTAAAAGTACAACTCCTATCAACTCATCAGGGTTATCAGAGAATTTGCCTGGTTGTCACGAACAGAACCAATGGGGTGCTTGGCGATAAATCCAGGGGTACTGACGCCCCTAGTACGGATGGCGTACCGACGGCGCCGGAGACCCCCTTGTGGATCCCTAACAGTTGATCTGATCCGTCCATTCATTCCAGAATTGAATTCCGAGTGGGTTTCCGCTGGAATCATCTCAATCGGACGCTCCTAAGTGCTCGATCCAAAATCACCCCATTTCGTTCAAAAAATTTGGAACGAAATGGGGTGATTTTGGATCGAGCACTTAGGAGCATCCCATTGAGGTGATTCTCGCGTGGGCCCCTCGGAATTCGATTCTGGAATGAATGGACGGCTCGGATTGACCGTTTGGGACCCACAATGGGGACCCCGGCGCCGTCGGTACCCTGTCGGTACTATATGGTCTGTACAGGTAGAAGGGTCCGGGTGCTTGGGCCAAATATATAGTAATTTTACTGGTTAATTTAGAACAGTACTCCTATAAGATTGGCCCTGCAAGACCCTTTAATGAAAAATTAAATTTATAAAGTTCCTGTATAGTGTGAAAAAAATTCCTTAAAATTTAAAGTTAATCAACTATTTTTGGTAATGTTGGTTACCATCTTTAAAGTTTCTAAATTAGTCGACGAGATGTGCACAACAAAGTCTAGACAGCCATTTCTTTTTCAAAAAATCTTTCTAAAGATTCAGGCGCAGGAGGTTACTGCTGACTGTTGTGCATTTGTACGCTATGTACCAGAACTTCGTACTTGGAGTCAGCACCTTCGTTCGTACGCTATGTATGTACCAAAAAAAAAAATTGTTCTCCAAGTAAGGAGGCGCTACTGGTTCCACCCTTCTTCGCTCGCTTTACCACCTAAGCCGTGACGTGGTAGGCGTCCAAGTTGAAAACGTGGTGGGGCTGACTGAGTCATTATTTATTCGCAACAAGTGTTCCACCAACGACTAAGCGGATATTTTATTGGCAAAATTGCAGACGCCAAGTATTTTTACTTATGCAGCAGGTCTACAGCACAAATCCCTCAAAAGGACATTTTTTAAGGCTACACAAAAAAATCGATGAATCGTGAATCCAATTCGGACTGAATCAATCCGTACATTTTGAATTTTAACCGTTGATTAATAATCCGGATATGGATTTAAAAAATAATAAACAGTGACTTCTCGGAAATTTTTCAGAATTTCAGATGAATAAAATTGGGGTATTCGGAGGGTCTCACGAGGCAACCGAAAAGACCCCTTCGGATTCATCGAATCTGGACAATACAGTGTTAATTGTTGATTAATAGCACATGTTTAATTCTGGATTAATAGTTGTATCATTTTTTTTTTCCAGAAATTAAATTATCGTATTGATTTCCCCCTATTGAATTCCCGTATTGATTATTATATTGGCTCCTCCTTTAGCTCTATAAAGGGAGTACTTGGTTTTGTTTTTACACACCGGAAAAATCTTTCATACTACGTCTTGCAGTATTGTTTTTTGAGAGAGAGAACAGACGCCAGTTCGTTTGACAGGGCGATCCAGTAGGTGATACTGATTGATCGTTGAAGCCGTTGTATCCTGGAAAGCAAACGTCGATTTAAACCTCAAACACCCGAAGTGAGGCGTCGAATTTGCTTTAAGGAAACCTTTTGAAACACGGGCCTCAGTTTGTTTATTCTTCTTCATTACAATTTCGGTTTCTGTTATTTTGTGTTCTTATTACATTCCAAAATTTATAAATTCCAAAGCTATTTTTCTACATAGTTTTCCAACATGACTCACGGTTTGGACACGGATTTTGATTTTGAAACCGTGGATTAATTGACGTATTACCTGAATAATAACTTTAGTGAATGTGTATGAATATGTATGCATATGGTAAATTCAGCCGTGAGTACTTACTCTTTGACTTCCAATCATTGATCGTATTTGGATATCTTGACTATTAGGTGCGTAATTATTGCATGAGCATTTTTATAAGTATAAGATTTTTTTACTAGGCGGAGTGAATGCTCACTTTTTTTTTTTTAGGTACCGACTAAAGAGCATGAGTTGGGATGCTTGAAGTGCTTGACATTTTGTGAGCATAACATGAAGAATTATTTAATCATCGCGTAAAAAACTTATTTTTCTTTTGGAAAGATGAACTTGTAACTCAAATCATTCTTTTCTTTTGATTTCAGAAAGATGTATAATTTTAATACATTTACTACACATCCAGTATGTGTGGTTGGATAATTTCTGGGTTAAAAATGGGTATGGAGTGCTTCTGAATAGGCCTAGGAATGTAATGGAACCCATTACTCCGATTTAGCCCAAGCAGGTATGCTTTTAAACAACTAAGGCCTACGCATGTATTGGCGGTTAGCCCATTCCAATAGAATCTAGCCCAAGTCCCCTTGCTTTGCAATCAGTTGGGCATACTATATTACCTTTAATTGCTGAGCTGGGCCTCAATAGACCTCCAGCTGCAACTCTATTCCACTTTCAGTTAGGCTCCGTTTGTTTGGACGTAAAATATTTTACACCGTAAAATATTCTCCATGTAAAAAGATTTTGGTCAAAAATAAAATCATGTTTTTATTTTCCAGTGTTTGGTAGGCATTTGGACAAAAATTCATTAGCAAACAACATCTTGTATTGAACCCTCACAATTTTATCAAAATTCATCCGATTGGATACAATACTTATATCATAGGCCAGCATAGCATTTCCATAATCGGTATATATACATATAGATATACATTCGTGATATGTATCTATATATGCAAATTAAAACAAGAAGTTCCAATGTCAGAGGGGTCTGATACTCTGATTCTCACTCTTTTTCTAGCGCGCGCGCTCTCTCTCTCTCTCTTTCTCTCTCTCTACATTTGTTCCAATGTCGAGGAGTGCGGATTTTCGTCAACCTTGTGTAAGAGGTTGCCAATCACTGCAAAGAGATCGTGTGCAGCTTTCAAGACTTGGGAAAATGACTTACGGGGATTTTGGAAGCACTCCCTCCGTCCCTTTTTAAATGTGTTACTTCGTAAATCTAACTTATTAAAGAAATATCAGCATTACACATTTTACATCAACTTTTTTCTCCACTATACACTTTTCACATCAACTTGTACCTCTACTTTTCAAAATTATCCTCCACTTTTACCCATTAACTCTTTACCCACTAACTTTTCAAAATGGCAAAATAATAATTATACAAACTTCTACCCATTAACTTTTCAAACCACACATTTATTTAGAAACAGCCCAAAATAGAAATGTCTACACTTAAAAAGGTACGGAGGGAGTAAGTCATTTTCCTCCATATGATGAAAAATATTTTACTTTGGAAAACATTTTACACATGATCTATCAAACCAAACAATGAAAAATGAGTAAAATGTTTTACAAGAAAATGTTTTACATCCAAACAAATGGAGCCTTAATGAAAACCATTTTCCTATATTAGGGCTCTACTTTCTACTTCAACAATGCTCCCAATTTTGCTCTATTCCACTTTAGAAAAGGAGAATACACAAATCACCGAAACTATGTCCAGTGGCGACTCTAGGGATTGAGGCTAGAGGTGTCATAAAACCTTTGTAACAAAATCGAACATATTATATTTATTCACAATATAATATGAATTTCCACGCTCGCGCACACACAAAGACACGTGTCTGATGGAATTGCATGGACACAAAACGCCAAAGAAGAAGGAAGAGAGCCTTGTCAGCAACTAGGAACACCATTTACTTATAAAAAAAATAAAATTGGTTGTCTGTTTCGACTTTGATTTTTTTTTGAACTGGAAGACATTTTTATATATCAAAAACCCCCGAAGAGGCATCCGCATTACAAATGCTTAAAAGAAAAGGAGGGGGATTAGACGCCCAGTCTAAAGGCAGTGTCCCTTTAAGAAAATGATTAGCTATCCAATGAGCCGCCCTATTATGAAAACAACTGAAACTATGTTTTTTTTTTTGGGAAAAGAGGATTAAAAAGGCTTCCTCCAGTCCATTGAACTATATATCCACATTGCCGCCTATTATCTTCATATTCCACCATAAACTTCACTCTCTGCCAAATACTCTCTATAAATGTGTGAGTGTGTTTGTCTCTCAACTTACACGTGTCGATAGGACAAGGTGAGAGAGATTGTCTTCAACTAGGCAGTCGGGAGCTAGAAGGATGACCGAAACCATGAAAGTAATAATGCTACAAAGAAAATTGGACAAGTGGGGTCCGATGTTGAGACGTGTCAAGAAGAGAGAAGGGAGGAGTGTAGCCCAGGGGTGCACCGGACGGCAAGTGGGAGCCCAGCCAAACACACCTGGGCCCACTTACAGTATCTCATAGTAATATAATTTCTACTAAGCATACTCTAGATTATGAAAAAATGTTGGGAAAATGACCAAAAAATGGTATTTAAAACTAATAATACCAATTACATGGTAAGGTTTTTCAAAATGACTCAATACATGACAAGGAGGAAAATATTTCCACATACATGATAACCCTTACCTGAATTGTCCAAACTACCCTTGGACTTTGAAGCCCTAACATTTTCCATCCCTCTCTTACTTTCACCAGCCGATCTCCCTCTGGTCGACGAGGAAGACAAAAGCACCTCCAGTCGTCGCTCAGAGAATCTCTTCTTCTTCGTCTGCTCCGGTTTCTGTACACCTCACTCTCAATCGGAAACATGAGCTTCAAGGTCCTTCGCCTCAAGACTCTCTCCAGTCTTTCGGTATTACCTCAGGTAATCTAATCTTCTTTACTCTCAACCCTAATGGCTTTTCCCTTCAAACGCTTATTCCCGAATCTAATAGTAATGATTAAGAACCCATGTCAACACAGACCCATAATTCACAGCCCAATTCTCAGAAAACCCTTGAACAAATGACACCTAATTGATATTCCAACGAGAAAGGAAACCCCAGATTGCTAACCGTACACACTTTTTGCCGTGATCCCGAGCCAAAAAGAAAAAAATCTATGCTACGATTGAGGAGATTTCGGCACAGCTGCTATCAATTTCGTCAAATTCCTCCAAGTCTTTAAAACCATAATGTTGATATTTACGGAAAATTATGAATTTGAGGCTTAATAGAAAGAAATTGAAACACCTTAAAATAGTTGATGCTTTTGAAATTGCAGGAAATGAAATTTAGGGAGAGTATGGGAGGCCTTATTGTAGTGTTACTCTAGAGGGAAAATGAACACCTTTGAGCCCGGGCAAGTTGGTGTTAGTTGTTTCAGCTTCCAAATTTTACTCAGGGAAGTGCACAATGAGGTATACAAAAGCTTGGACGCAGTTGGGGAGGGTGAAAACTGGTGGGAGGTATTATTGGCGCTGCTTTGTTTTGTTTCTTTTTAACCTGCTTAATGCATTTATGTTATTAGCTAAAGCTGATTGTGCATATCAAGATGCCGTTCTGATAGGTTGGTTGAACCTGTTGAAATAGGAGATTAGGAACCAGCTTGAGTTACGACATGACGGTGTTTTGGTCCTGTTGTTTAATTGAGCTAGAAAATTGGTTATGAGGTCATATACTTTTCCATAAAAAGAAGTTTAGCCGTTGTTATATTTTTTGGATTGATCCGAGAAGGAAACTTGAAATGACTATTGAAGTATCCACCATCTTTGCAAATAATTATGTTGCATTTTTTGTTGAGTCTTGGTGTACTTTAAGATCTATTAAGACGCAGTTGAAAGATGAAAGCCCTTGCAACTGTGCTACTATATATATTTCCACATCACGAGATAGTTGCAACTTTCGGTGAACTGCATCTTTACAGATAATGACGCATGCTATCAACTGTAGAAAATAACTGAAGAAACAGAACAGAGAAGGCTTGCGGTCGAGATTGAGCAAAGAAGGAACCAAAGGATCATTAAGAAGATAGAAAACCAAGAACTTGAAGAAGTAGAGGCTCTACTTCAAGGCTAAAAGAGAAGAAGCAAGAAACCTTGCTCCTCGCATGATAGTATCTTCCTCTTTGTATGAAGGTTATATGCACTGTATCTCACAGAACATGCACCGGACTGTACTGCCCTCCTTTTTTAACTGTAGGTGGGAATGGATGTTTTGTACACCTAAATACATGGACAATCAATTGCCTCGACGAAGTGACCTTTATCTATTTTGTAATGTGACTGAGACTAAAATCCTTGCTTTTTGCAACACAATACCTTGCTCTTTGTATAACAATTACATGCACTGTGTACGAGACTACTAGCACCAAACTGTTTTTCCCTGAATTTTAACTTCTATTTTTCTTGGGTTTTTAGATGGCAATGAATCTTGCATACAAGCATTATTTGTACGCACTTACTCACCTTTGTTTAGAATGTCCAATTGCAGCTATGTTTGCATTTGTGCTATGCATATCATTTCTAATCTATTTTGTCCCCCACAGGAAACCCTACTAAGAAAGAACCAAAGGATCATGAAGAAGATAGAAGAGCAAGAACTCGAAGAAGCACAAGCTCTATTTCAAAGGCTAAAAGAGAAGAAGTGAGAAAATTACACTTAGGAGGAAGAGGCAGAGGTGATGGAGGAGGATATGAATATGGAGCGTCCAACCAAGAAGGCCAAGAAAGGCAAAAGAGATGCTACCGACACTTAGGGTGGCTTAGTTTTTGAAGTGTAATTTGCCTTTCTTTTATCTTCAATGAATTAACCATTTGAGATTGTTTTATTTATGTTTTTGTCATTGAAAGAGAGTTGAGCTCTTTGCATTATATGATGTTGCTCCTTGTATGAATCTCAGTTGCACAGTATGTCAGAAAACAAGCACCAGGGTGGCTTAGTTTTTGAAGTGTAATTTGCCTTTCTTTTATCTTCAGTGAATTAACCATTTGAGATTGTCTTATTTATGTTTCTGTCATTGAAAGAGAGTTGGGCTCTTTGCATTATATGATGTTGCTCCTTGTATGAATCTCAGTTGCACAGTATATCAGAAAACAAGCACCAGGGTGGCTTAGTTTTTGAAGTGTAATTTGCCTTTCTTTTATCTTCAGTGAATTAACCATTTGAGATTGTCTTATTTATGTTTCTGTCATTGAAAGAGAGTTGGGCTCTTTGCATTATATGATGTTGCTCCTTGTATGAATCTCAGTTGCACAGTATATCAGAAAACAAGCACCAGGGTGGCTTAGTTTTTGAAGTGTAATTTGCCTTTCTTTTATCTTCAGTGAATTAACCATTTGAGATTGTCTTATTTATGTTTTTGTCATTGAAAGAGAGTTGGGCTCTTTGCATTATATGATGTTGCTCCTTGTATGAATCTCAGTTGCACAGTATGTCAGAAAACAAGCACCAGGGTGGCTTAGTTTTTGAAGTGCAATTTGCCTTTCTTTTATCTTGAGTGAATTAACCATTTGAGATTGTCTTATTTATGTTTTTGTCATTGAAAGAGAGTTGGGCTCTTTGCATTATATGATGTTGCTCCTTGTATGAATCTCAGTTGCACAATATGTCAGAAAACAAGCACCAGGGTAGCTTAGTTTTTGAAGTGTAATTTGCCTTTCGTTTATTTTGAGTGAATTAACTATTTGAGAATACCATTGCACCCCATGAGAAACATTGAGTTGCTCGCATGATGTCTAAATCCATTTTTTTCTAGAGATTTTGCATATTGCACTCTATCTTCCACATAACTGCACCATTTGTTAAAATAATTGCACCCTGTCTCAAAACAATTGCAATAGACAATCAACAACAACATCAATCACCGTTCATCCCGACGTCTCAGCGTCTAATCAGACAGTCTACAACAACAAGAAATGTAGTTCATATAATTTGGACTCATGCAGAGTCATGGTCATATCAAATCAATTATCCATTATAATTCTGAACTCAAATAGGAGTAGATTAAACTAGTTGTTCATCCATTGATCCCAAAAGGAAATCTTGATAACTGGATAATTACAATGTTTCTTCCTACCAATTTGACCACGAAATAATAAAAAAAAGTCATAAGCCCAAAAATTACAAATGAAAATCATATAGTACGGGTTCATTGGTAGCCTTGTCTAATCTAGTCTAATAACTAAGCAGCTTTCCATGGGAAATTGTTTCGCTCAGTGTATCCCGTGTCCGTATCCATAGTCTTTGCTTGGTATACCAGTCATGGTCTTGGCTCGATCTGCCTTCTCAGTAGCATAACTTTTTGCATCACCCATATTCCCTGAAGCCAAGTTGGCCATGTCACCAGCCTTTTCATGACCTATGAGCTGCCTCTTTTGCGTCCAATTCCTGAAACCAAACATCATTGAACTCAGATGATTGAAAGCTATGTAAAAAAAAAATACATGAAAAACACAACCAAATTACATGCTATAAGCCTAGACGGTTCAGCGTGCAAGACAGTTCAATACAAAAAATACATAATTTTCAGCATCTACAAGTAGAGTTTCAGCACTTAAAAAATGCAGTTTTAACTTCCAATTATACAAATTCAGCATGAAACAACTCAGTTTCTGCACCAAACAGGACAATTTCAGCACCTAGCAGTGTAGTTTTCAGCAGTTTCAGCACCTAACAGTGCATTTTCAGCTTCCAAAACACAATTTTAGCCTACAAAAACTGATGGATGCACTGAGAATATGGTTTTCAACTCTTAAAATCACAGACTCAGGACTTAAAATTCCGCTCAGCTAGTGCCGCTCTCGCTGCAGAATTGCCAAGTCTCGCTCAGCAAAGGCTCTTCTCCTCTCATCTAGTTCCATGTTCTTTTCTCGAATAGTAGCATCCCTCTTGACCATGATGGCCATGTATGTCATTATCGTCAAATTATGTTCCTTTCAGTAAAGCAAATATCAGTAAAGTTCATCATTCTGAAGTCTAGACAAAAGCTTTCTCATTAGCTAGAGATTAATGATCTAGGCTCAAATTCCCATAGATTTAGCAAGAAAGCTACAGCAGTGCAACCTACTTCTCTATTCGAAGGAATAAACTGGTCAGTTGGTTTCTAAATCATACTGTCATGCAAGCTAGGATTTGGTTTTCAGTTTCACCAAACAATGTGCAGGGACGTACCATCAGCAGGGGGAGAGTAATGCTAGAAATCCATCATGTGGCTGTTTCATAAAGAGTGAAAGTGTCTCCATTAAATCTGAAAGCAAGAGAAGTACTTGAAAAACACAAATACAAAATTGTATTACAGTGTAAAGATGTAAAGATGCTGGTTTCTTAATTGGTTATAGAAAATCCAATTCAGTTTTAATACAATGATTCTGAATCTGAAGCTTCACAGACTCGATTGAATCACTCCAAAACACGCATCAGACTCAATAATCCAGAACCAGACACAGCGACATATATCACAATCAATTCGTCCGACTACTAGTCATGAATGTTACCAAAGGAAACTGCATTCTCAATTGGCAACGGAAAAATCGCGACACCGGCCGACGACATTCTCACTACTCAAACAAATCCAAGCCTTAGAATTAATTTATTGAAATTTTTTCAATAAAACAATCAAAAGGCCAAAGCTTCTTATCAAGATTCAGACATTTTGTACAGAAACCCTATACAATCTAGTATCCAACAACTAAACTGTGTATATACGAAGAACTTAAAAAAAAAAACAAATTTGGGAAACCCTAGCTAACGAATTGAAGCTGAACCACGAATCCCGTGTAAGATCGTTAGCGTCTAGCCATCTAGGTGTGGGAAATTGAGTGAATCGAAGAGGAGAGAGAGAGAGAGAGAGAGAGAGAGAGAGAGAGAGAGAGACAGAGAGACAGAGACAGAGAGAGACAGATTCTTACCAGAGAGCAAGAAACAAATAAATTAGGTGCATTTGGAGCTGATATGTACAGAAAATAATTAAGGCGATCAATCGGCGACGAATTGATGGGGGCTCCGTCGACGCCTGAGTTAATTGACGCAGAGAGCTTCTCGTCTGTTTTTGTGCTCCAAGGTGTGGCTGCTCTGGAGAGAGAGAGAGAGAGAGAGAGAGAGAGAGAGAGTGGGGTGTTGAAGAAGAGAGGCCAGTAGAAAATCGTGGGTTAGGTTTGAGAAGCTGAGATTATTACATTGAGGGTATTGTGGGCATTCCAGGTATAAATTGCCATGTATCTGTCATTTTTTTCTCCTTACCATATCTTTGGAATTTCCCAAACCATGACCACCTTTTGGTCATTATTCGCTGTTAACACCATGTATTGGTCATTTTCCCAAAAATGTTCCCTTAAAATTTATGTTATTAGTATGCGGAGATGATATTTTATTACTCCTTAAAGATTACATTTTGTTTGGTCTCATTTCATTTTAAAATCATGTGGTCCCCCACAACTTTCGATGTTAGTAAGGAGAGGGTTTTTCGTTCTTTGCTTAGCCACAAAAAAGAATTCCTTTTAATATATATATATATATATAGAGGAACTCTCTAGTCCGGGACCCTTGGGTCCGGATCTCATAGTTCTGGATCAAATTTTGACGATCCGAGCCGTCCAATGTGTTCAAAAGGTGTTTTCCAAGGCCAACGCGAGAAATCTTCAAAAAAAAATACCGGGAAGGGCTTGATCCACGCAATTTTGTAAATATGCAGTTTTTGTGAAAAATTGCGTGGATCAAACCCTTCCCGGTATTTTTTTTTGAAGATTTCCCGCGTGGACCTTGGAAAACACCTTTTGAACACATTGGGCGGCTCGGATCATGCAAAAAATACCGGGAAGGGCTTCAAAACACTTCGGTCCGGGACTTCCGGGATCCTTGACAGGATCTCCGGCGTATATATATATCCGAACTAAAATTGGTAGTAATAATAAAACAAAAACAGAGGAAAGGAAGTTTGTACTATGCCGATCAAAAGAGGAACTAGATAGTGTAGTAGTAGTAGTAGTAGTAGTACTCTACTTCCCATAGTTGCTCACGGCTCTGCTGTCCACAATCAATTGTTGTCCACAATCAATTGTGTCATACGTGGAAAAATATTACTCTGTACATAAAAAGGGGGGAAAAAAAGAAAGAATAAGACGGAGGGAGGGAGCACCTGTATTAGGAAGGATCTATTATTGTCCTTGATGTTAATTGTTATCCTTTCAAGATGGCAACGACACACTTGGGAAAAAATTGCCATGTCTAAAAAGAATTCCTGAAATTGAATACTCCATGATACAACCTCCTCGCGCCTAATGATCTCAGTTGTTTTCATTTTATAATAATGCTACTGCCTCTCAACCAAGTGGAGTATTGGAGTCCGCAGATTACAAAACAGACTGAAAACAAGGCACCACGTACTGTATTAATCATCCAACTTTCATCTACTACTCATTCTGAACCATGGATTAAATCCGAGCCGCTGTCTATTTCGACAATAGTGTAGTGCATTTTGCATACTGATCGAACCATTCCTTGAACCTACCCGTCCTAGCTACGTACTCTCAATGCAGTTAAGGACGGGAATTAACACTAGTTCCAGCAGATTATATCATATCGATCCCTCGAGTTCTTCCATCCGGCCCCATTCGCACGCACATTAACATTAATTTCTTTGTTTGCACGACTTCTCTTCCAAATTTAATTACTTTTCTCTTTCTATATATGGCTTTACTAGTATTTAATTAACAGACACACTAATAGCTAGCTAGCTAATGATCATAGACTGCCAACTGTGTCAACTGATTGGTCATAGGTTTCAAATCTCAAGCTCGATCAATTGCCATTGGTATGCAAACAAAAGCATGCAGTAGGGATATTTAAACAAAAGAAACAAAGTCAACAATCTGTACAAACGCCTATCTAGCTATATATATATACTACAACCACAGCCACAGGAATATATACAACACTTCTGTGCATGCATGTCCCAAGACTCCCAACACAATACAGTATACGCTACATACATACATGGATACACTATTACCCTTTCCTATATCTAATTTGGACAGAGGACAGTAGTAATGCACAGTATACGTACGTACAGAATATATATCTTCCTATAACTATAATAATAAAAGCACCTATACTTAAATACTCCATATATTTACACCAAGCATTTCCACATTTTGCTTTGCCGAGCATATATATATATGCGTCTTTCCTATATTTCTTTTCGAGTTTCTTTTACCATTCACAAGTATTGATTAATACTTGCTAAAAGCATCACATGACGGCATTCCTTTTTTTTTTTTTTTTTTCCCTTGTTCCATGTCATGGAAATCCCCATTCCATGATTGGTGTGAATACTGAGTTGTTTATGTTCCTTGATCAAAATGGTGCGCGATGGGGGATGCCCTTTCTCCTTCTGGAATTCCGATGGTTGAAGATGGGAGGAGTGGCAGGCCAAATGTAGTTCATAGCCTCCTCGTCTCCAGAAGTAGAGTACGAGGACTTGTCACCGCCACCACCATTGCAGCCATTGTCAGATGAAATATTTGAACCACCCACCAAGTGATTAAAAACATGCATCCTGCGTATCTTTGTTGGGGTTGACGACTCATCCGATTCAAATCCGCCATGTAATGCATCCCTATTGTGCTTTAACCTCAGAGTAAATGTCAGCTCTGGATCACCACGCTTCATACCTCCAAGCTACACACACCACAATACACAGAGACCTTCTGATCAAATTGTTCATGCTATTGATGGTTCAATTTATAATAATAATAATAATAACAATAAAAAAACAGCAGTGACACCCCCAATGAAGTATTTCAAAGGAAATTGAACTCCTATTTGTTAAGAACGGAATTAGCAGAAAAAAACATTACACGAATTGAAGCCAATTTATCAAACACATTTGAGAGCCTTGAATTTGATAATCTAACAGTGAATAGATTGAACCAAGAAAGGACAAAAGGCTAAAGCAGAGAATGTTTTGTTAACGAAATTGGATCAAACATGGTTGAAGAAACGTTTGTAGTATTGCCCTGGCAGTACAATGTTGGCCCTTCTTGGGAGTGTCCCAAAAACTTATGAGCAATCGACATAATTGGAACCAAAAAAGCGGAAAAATAACCTTGCAGCCGAGAGAGCAGAACTTGAAGGAATCAAGGAGACTGCGTCCACAAATCTCACAAGTGTTGGTGACTCCCTTTCCAGGCCTTGGCTGTGGCCGCTCATTCAAGAACACAATCTTGGCGCTATTAATAATGTACGTCTGAACGCAAGAAATGTCTATGTACCTCTGTATCTCATTTACCCTCACCACGTTATGGTAAGATGACCGCCGTATCTGCAAACATGAAACAGAAAAAATTCAAGAACAGAATCCTGGTCTTGTTGGATACATGGAATGGAGGGGAGGGGAATGACTAACCTGAAGGACGCGGTGGTCTTTATGGTGGATCAAACAGTAAGAGCAAAAAGCATTTCCGATGCAATCCAAGCAGTACATGTTGCATTCACGTTTATGGGAATCCCCATGAGTTGCACAGGGATTGAAGTAGCTAGCTTTCAGCATTGGTTTCAACCATGGCGGACCCATATGATCCTCCTTCCCCACAATTTGAACTATTGGACTCACCTTTTGATACAAATACAAGGCCAAAAATAAACACCAGAACAAACAAAATATTACTAACTAACTAGCACAGACAAATCTGGTGAAAATGGAAACCAAGAATAAATAAATAAATAGTATTCCAGAAACTATAGATACTGAAATAAATGAGTACGTACCATATTGACTTTTGCTTGTGCTAAAACCCTTGAGGCTTAATTTGATGAGTTTTATGATCGGTAGCCACCTCTGATCCAATACAAGATGAAACCCAAATTAAATTTCAACTGGAAGACACGACGATGAGAAAAAGAAAAACGTTTTACAGTATTCTTGGTAGATTGGAATCATAAAAGTCGAGAAAATAATATACTAGGTAGGAGATTGAATTAGACTACTGCCTCCACTTACAAAAAATTGTCTTACAAACCTAAAGAACAATGTATATTTGAGATTCCTTGGATCAAAATCCTACCTTTTTTTTAACAACTCTCAAGAATCTTCCGTTCACAGGCCGATATGCCTAGACATATAGCAACAAGAAGATGTAAAGATAGGGAGAAAGTTGTCTCTCCTTGCCTTGTCAGTTGTCAGTGACAAGGAGGCTCGTTGGTTGTTTGAAGGAGAGGCACACGAAGAAAGGAGAAAATACCAGAAAGACGAAAAGGATTGAAATGAAAGCAATTTATATGGCGGTCATATTAAACTGTAGGTTTTATCTCTAATTTTCCCTTTCTCTTCGTACTCCTACTATAGATGAAACGTGGAACGAGTTCATACCTGGCGCGTTGTGAATCTGACGGATACAAATGAATCAATCCCAACAAAAGCCCTCACCGCCAGGCTCAAGTCCTATTTACCGAATTTTTGGTGCAAAAGTGTTCTCGTTCATTTTTTACCCATATTGAAATTTTGTGAGATGAATATTTTTAACATGGTCCAATTAGTAAAAAATTGTATATATGGGAACGACGGTACACCAAAAATCCGGTACAAAGGACTTGAGGCCCCACCCTAGATTTTCCATTTTTATTGCATCCCATGATGTGGTTCGCCCTAACACAAATTTTGTGCCCTCTAACAAGTAGAGTGGTAGCTAATTTATAAGTATTGTTTACTTTTATAACACTTTTCCAAGCAAAAACTAAAAAGAAAAGATGAGTTAATTGCAAAGATTTTGGCATAAAAATTAGCCATACATACAGTAAAATAGTTTTGACTTAGTGGAAGGACGACAATTATTTTGCTTTGAGCCTAGCTCCTTCAATTTTCATTCTATTAGTAACCACGGATTGGCTAAATTTAACCCACTGAAACTTAATCAATTTTAGGTTAAAAATACCCTCGTGTATAAAGACTATTTGTTCCTTAATTTCAATGGGATTAATTTTGTACAAACACCAAACACATCCCACAACCCAATCATAAATCCCAGACCGTCTCCTTCCTCGTCACCTGTCAACTCCCATCTTCTTCTCCAAGCGTCTACCCCAGCTCATCTCCTCCAGCCTTCACCTCCCTTCTCCCACCTCAAACCCTAAACTATCACCTCTCCCTCAATGGAAGGTTCTTCCCTTCCATAGACAATTTAAACTTTGACCCACTAATCTCATTTTGGAAATCGAAGAAACACCAATGGGGCTCAAAATTTTGATTTCAAACACCATGGAGGTCGACAAGGAAGCTAATGATGGAAATAGTGCTTTGGGAGGCAAAAACAAAGCAAGTGTTAACACCCAAATCGAAACTTTTTATTTTTGTTGTAATCCGTAATTCCGATATCCAGTATTGAATATGGATAATTTTTTTGAATTTTAATGTTTGAAAGTTGTACCTTTATTCGGATTTTAAAGCATGAATCATATGTTTCAAAATAATAGCAATAAAACTCTTGCCCTCTGTTTCATTTATTAGAATCCAAATATATTGTCAATTTTCAAACGTTAAATATAAACTAACACAATGAATCCATACATTAAAATAGGTGGGATGTAAAAAATACGAATCAATGTTTGAAGTCTGAAAGATAGTAAAAAATTCACATTTTTAAAATTTGAACGTCGAGTATGTTTTTAATCCTTATAAATTGAATTATAGGTTTTTTACTTGTTAGGGTTTTTGTAAGAAATAATTGAACGAATTCAATTTCTCACATCCAACTACAACAACCCAATTCAGAATTCTCCTCTAACATGAATTGGTTCAATTTCTACAAACTGAAACATATTGTTGCATTCATACATGAACAATTGAATTCATCACCACGTTTCGGTTTTTAAAATTTGAATCGAAGCAATATTTTCAATACTCAATATCCGAATTGCAATTTTGCAGTAATGACTTCCCAATACCATCTTTTTAGGGTTTGAAACAATACTTTCCTACAAATGATGGTGGAGATGAAGAGGAAGAGAAGAGGAGAGGGAGTTATTCAACTTCAACTTTCAACTTTCAACGTTTAACCCCCTCTCTCTCCTTCGCCATGTTCAACATTCTCTCTCCTTTTCTCGCATTTGTGGTGGGTGACGAAAGGAGGGAAGGCGATGATGGAGGTCAATGGTTTTGATGGAGCCCTAAACAAAGAAGAGAAGAGGAAGGGAGAAAGGAGACGTATGAGAGGAAAGGAGGGAAGTTAGGGATTTAGTTTTTGCCTGGGTTTTTATTTATTTTTTGGTTAGGGTTTTGGTAAGGGTATTTTGGGAAAACATTAAGTATTAGGTAGGAGGGGTAGATTGGGAAAGTTTGGGAAATTCTTGTAGTTGTATTTAGCAAAACATGGGTTAGAATTACAAATTTATGTTTTTAATTTTTAGTGGGTTGAATTTAACCAATCCATGGTTGCTAATAGAATTGCCCATTTTCATACCGTTAGTCATGAAGCCAAAACAATCTTTTTTGGACAATTTTACCCAAGGGCTTTCAAAACAGCATGTGGAAGTACCAAATAATTTTCCGCCAATGAGTCTCTGTGTAAATTTTTTCCAGAGAAACCGTATCCATTGTGACATCCCAGGACCCACCTAGATGCAACGGAGATCAATGATATGAGAGAATAGATCATGTCCTAACTTGCACAAGGCCTTTTAAAACTGTGCGGGCACCAAAGCTCATTGGTACTTCATAATTAAGCGTGCTCACCCTAGAACAATTCAGGGATGGGTGACCCACTGGGAAGTCCAAAGAGCTTGGTCGGCCTAAGCGAACAATATTGTGCAAGTCGGGGGTGGATCGCTACATCCATTATGCATTCTCCATTGTTAGTTTTCACACACACACACACACACACACACACACACAGAGATTAGATCAAGACTAAGATTGCAGCGGCGAAGGCGAAGAAATCGAACAATTGGACATCAAATCAACTCCCGTCGATCAGAACAACATAGAATTGGAAATAATTTGACATCTACCGCCTATGGAACTCCTGTGTCGACCTCTCCAACGCCAGTGTTGTCCTCTCCTCCTCCATCAAATTCACCAACGAAAACACTAATCTCTTTCAAATTTCTGTCGATATCCTCTTCCCCTCTGTCGATATCCTCTTCCCCACAAACGATGTCGTTGGAGTCACCTCCCCTGCGTTCAAGTCCGCTTCGTTTTATGATGATTAGTGAGGTACTTTCACTAGCTTTACTTTTTGAAATCTGATCCATGTTTTGTTAATTAGGCTTCACTATGTTTCACTAGTTTCACTTAATTACATGTTTATGTGTTGAATGATCAAGCATAACTTGACAATTTACGAACACAAAGTGATTGTCGACGATATAGATTTATTAAAATAGTAAATGCATAAAATACATAAAAAGGGAAATGAGACTTATCATATTCAAATGACTTATGCATGGGATTTTCTTTATATATGAGTGATATAAGTGATTAAACAAAATAGCTAATACTTCAAGTCACCCTATTTTGGCTTCTTTTTTTTTTACTAAAAATTAATGCAGTTAAAAAAGAAAAGGATGATATATCCAGAAGATGAGAGTCCTACTAGACTCGAACAAATCTAGAACCTAACATCCTGAGCTCTATTAGTGAAATTGTCACATTTCTTACTTTATGTTTTTGTTTGTTTGTGCTTCTAGGTACCTCTTATACAGGTTGATGCACTTGCAGCGTAGCAACTTGTGCATCGACAGAGACTTCATTGAAGAAAATGTTGTGCTTGTGAGGATACTCCGAAGTTTTATGGCATTGGAGTCCAACAAGCGACCGAGGCATTGATAACAAAGGATTACAAAAATTTACACATGTTAGTTAAGCATGACATACTGCGCAGGGTTGTAAAGGATAGTCCTGAAAACATGCTCCATTTCCTTGATCTCCTGGTGTGTTCAAGGTGAGCAGGTTTCCTAGGCTTTCTTGAATGACATACCTCATTCTTGGAGTCTTAGGTGAACAGTCTTGGAGCTAAAGTCATGTTTTATGCTCCCTCCATCCCCATTTATTGGTCCAAGTTAGCACTTTTTACTGTCCCAAAAAGATTGTCCCGCTCCAAAACTAAGTGGGCAATAGTTAATGGATTTCTTCTTTTACCCTTTTATTTTAAAGTTAGTAGTACTAACAAAGCAAGAAAAGACAATGTTTGGGTAAAATAAGAAAGCAAGTTTAAAAAATGCAATGATCGTGTTCCCTTATTTAATGGAAATCCCCAAAAGCGGAGTGAGTATTTGCTATTTGGTAAAGGTTTATAAGTTAGAATTTTAGGTTCATTGTACCATTTTTTTCATTGACTGGTTAATTCTAAACATTCTATTGTTGTAATTTGCAGGACAAATGAAGAGTTAATTGAGCACCATTGTGCTTTCTGGGAGGAGTCAGAGCAACTCGACTTCTTCCAAAGATTCATGGACAATGAGAAGTTGTTCAGTGATGCAACTATTTTACCCATCTTTTTGGACTGGACGCTACCCGAGAGTTTTGTGATTGGAAGAGTCAGGTCAAGAAGCGACCAAGGAGCATTATTTATGATGTATTTAGTAGAAACAAAAGGTTCTTTGGTGTTGGTGGAAACTTCACCTTTTTGAGAGCCTACAACTGTCACGCGGGTGACTATTCAAAGAATGCAAGTAATTGAATAGTCACCCGCGTGACACTTGTAGGCTCTAAAAAAGGTGAAGTTTCCACCAGCACCAGAGAACCTTTTGTTTATACTATATACATCATAAACAATGCTCCTTGGTCGCTTCTTGACCTGATGCTTCCAATCACAAAACTCCCGGGTAGCGTCCAGTCCAAAAAGATGGGTAAAATAGTTGCATCACTGAACAACTTCTCATTGTCCATGAATCTCTGGAAGAAGTCGAGTTGCTCTGACTCCTCCCAGAAAGCACAATGGTGCTCAATTAACTCTTCATTTGTCCTGCAAATTACAACAATAGAATGTTTAGAATTAACCCGTTAATAAAAAACAATGGCTACAATTAACCTAAAATTTTAAATGCTAAACCTTTACAAAATAGCAAATACTCACTATGTCCCTATTTATTGGTCACTTTTGGGGATTTCAACTAAATAAGGGAACACGATCATTGCATTTTTTAAAACTTGTTTTTCTTATTTCACTCAATCATTGTCTTTTCTTGCTTTGCTAGTACTACTAACTTTATAATAAAAGGGTAAAAGAAGAAATCCATTAACTATTGCCCACTAATTTTTGAAGTAGGAAAATCTTTTTGGGACAACAAAAAGTGCTAATTGGGACTAATAAATGGGGACGGAGGGAGCATAAAACATGACTTTAGCTCTAAGACTCTAATAAAGATGAGATATGTCAGTTAAGAAAGCCTAGGAAACTTGTTCACCTCGAACACGCCAAGAGATCAAGGAATTGGAGTATGGCTTCAAGACACTCCTTTCCAACCCCGCGCAGTATGTCATGCTTAACTAACATGCGTAAATTTTGGTAATCCTTTGCCATCAATGCCTCGGTCGCTGCTTGGACTCCAATGCCATAAAACTTCAGAGTATTCCCACTAGCACGACATTTTCTTTAGTGAAGACTCTGTCGATGCACAAGCCCCTACGCTGCAAGTGCATCAACCCATATAAGAGCTACCTAGAAGCACAAACAAACAAAAACATAAAGTAAGAAATGTGACAATTTCACTAATAAGGCTTGAGTTATTCGGTTCTTAGATTTGTTCGAGTCCAATAGGACTCTCATCTCCTGGATATATCATCCAATAGGACTCTCATCTCCTGGATATATCATCCTTTTCTTTTTGAACTGTTTTAATTTTTAGCAAAAAACAATATTCCTAATTGGGGGTGACTTGAAATATCAGCTATTTTGTTTAATCACTCATATATAAAGGAAATAACATGCATAAGTCATTTGAATATGATAAGTCTCATTTCCTTTTTGATATATTTTATGCATTTATTGTTTTAATATGTTTTAAGCTTACATATTGATGTATGAAGGGGTGTGAATTACTCTCCTATTACAGCAAAAAGATAATTACATTAATTTGCTTTTCACTTTAAATCATTTTGGTAATTGTGAATTCACTATATTTCACATTGACGAAATTTTGAAGGCA
Organism: Vaccinium vitis-idaea; assembly: GCA_963854785.1. Taxonomy (NCBI): domain Eukaryota; kingdom Viridiplantae; phylum Streptophyta; class Magnoliopsida; order Ericales; family Ericaceae; genus Vaccinium; species Vaccinium vitis-idaea. The sequence goes on along the minus strand of OY978226.1, from coordinate 37,302,770 downwards.
TCATGGATCTCATAAGCAATGTGGTTTGTAGGCTCCTAAGCAATATGGCTTTGGTCATGAAGACATCATGGATCCCATACGAATGCAACCTTTAAATAAATGAAGGCATACCGGTTTTGTCCACAGTATTTAGATAGGAACTGGAGGTTCCTTGACTCTTTTTTCCAAAACATTGGTTCAAGGTACCTAAATTGTAACGGTGTTGGTGGGTAAATCAAAGGAAGGATCCAACCTTTGCACTGAAACTTCTAACACTTTCTGCTTATTTGAATAATTTTGTTACCTTTGCAGGCCATCAATTTCAAGTAGGTCATTATTCATCAATGAATCTGTTACTTTTTTCGATGTGAAATGAATATCCTTCCTTGTACATTCTATAACAGAATTCTTCCAATAACAGAATTCTACTTCAGAAAGAACTTTAAATTTTGCTCTGTACATTTGTGGTTGGAAGAATACCATGTGCAGAGGACGTGCCATTTACAAGTAACAATACAAAAAGAAGAGTAACATACCTTATGCAGACTCTTATCCTCCATGTTACCCAATATCGTGGCTTGCGGAATCCCCATGGCAAATATCTTCTGTAAATTTTCACCATTTGTATCTAGTCTTTCAGGCCAGACGTCCACCTGTCATAGACCAGGTTGTTCTTCGTCCTGTCGATCAAGTAGAGCCGAAGAAATGCCATATGAGTCAAGCTTTGAGCAAAAACATATGGTGTTACCTCCTCTACTCCTATGACAGTAACTTCATTATTCCTTGCAAAAAAAAACAAGGATTAAATTGAGTAATCTCATATTTGGAAGCGCGATAATTAATATTCCCTCTGTTCCTTAAAAAGAGTAGTGTATTCCATTTTGGACTATTTTTAAATAAGTTTGCTTTTGAAAAGTTAGTAGGTAAAGTTGGTACATTTTCTATTTTACCCTTAAAAGTAGATTCCTTTTTGAAAAGTTAATGGGTAAAGTTTAATAATGATGTCACCATCAAGGACAAAGTAAAGTTTGATGTGAAAAGTGTAATGATGATACTTTCTTAGTACAATCAACTGCTCGCATCTTTCAAGATTTTGCTAAAATGCATCTATAATTAGCGCACAAATTACTGTATTTGAATTTAAATAAAACTATTCACAAATTATGTAATCTAATTCAGGCAACCAACCCTAAAAATTAAACAACAAAAAAAGTTAATAAGGATGTTTCGTGTACTTGTGTTTGATTCCTCTATCAGGTCTTAATACAAACTGCATTTCATAGTTTAAGGGTATGAGCTATAATTAGGTGGACAACTCTAACGCCATTCTATAATTCTAAGTGATTGTGTATTTAGATATTGCATTCCAATTTCGTTTATGATATATTGCCCAGGTATCTAAATATCATCTGAGTGCCTTTGAGGAACTATACTTAAGTGACTCAACCAAATAGAGAAGATGTCTCGAGGACCTAATATTTGGGTATCTATGAAGCTGGAATACCCTAACCCTCAATGTTGAGGGCTAACAACTTCTCATGTTGAACTCAGGATTGGTTGCACAGAAGCTTCTGCTGGTATTCTTAACAGGCGGTCATAGAGTCCTTTCTAGCACTTATCATAGTGAACAATAGTTACATGAGAGAGGTTCCCATTTAAGTGTCGTTTCTTTGATTCAAGAGGTGGAAAAAATGATGAGACAAGCACCCTATTTCACCTCTTAGGAGCTTGCCAATTCGAACTTTGAGGCTTTCCTTATCGTGCAATTAGTGTAGAGTCCTGCACAGTCTCCTTGCCCTACTAATTGCAAGTTTTCGCACCTCATATGTTTAGGGCAAGTGCAACAATGCTCTCTATCCCCCTCCCATCCCTATTTTAGGGAGTCAAACCCCAAAGTTAGCCTCCAAGAGACTCCCTAAACCCCTCCCTAAAATACAAAACACTACAGTGCCTCCCTAAAATCACCCCCATTTAGGGAGGCACTATTCACTCCCTACCCTTTTTTTATTCTTTCTCTCTCTCTCTCCCACCTCTGCCGTAGCTTTCCCCTTTTTTTTATTCTCTCTCTCTCTCTCCTACTTTTTTCTCATATATCATATTTTATTAAAAATAGGGAGGGTAATAGAGAGGATTGTTGGAGACGTGGATTGGTAAAATGAGAAACGTGCACTGTTCATGACTTTTTTTGGAGAAAAATTTAGGGAGACTGTTGGGATGCTCTAATTAGTAAGATTTCCATATGACCTATTGCAAAGATGGTCTACGCGACACAAATAATCATTTAAGTAGGTGTCTGCAAGCCATTCCATCTGCAGTAGAGCTTTTATTGTGTCGTTTTTCAGTTTCGTATTTATGGATACAAATCTTAAAGCGAAAACCAATGAGGCCTTTTTCAATCTTAATAAGCAAAATGTAAATATGTAAATTAGACTTCCAAAAATAAATACTAGAGTATTCATAAATAAGAAAGAGACTTACAGAGAGAAAGAGCTTTTCATTAGTGAACTTGAGAGTACAAAGCTTTCAAGGTGGTTTGGGCAAATGAGGCTCTCACCTATTTATACACACCAAGGGAGAAGTCTAGAACATTTTGTAAAAGCTTCTCAACTAATCTTCTCCAGAATTCTCTATCATCATATATGCAAGTCTAAAATTATGTACAATATTCTAGATAATTTTATACAAGTCTTCATACTTCCATATGATTCTAGGGAACTTAAATCCTACATAAAACAAACCACACATTCCTACATAAAACAATAACCAAACATTCCAAGATTTCAAACTCGTCACTTAAATATATTTCCCGTTTCTCTTGGCCACTCTAGTGTTCTTCATTATCCAAATATGTTTCTTCTCTATTTCTCAAATTCTCTTGTTTTTCATTTCCCGAATCTTCATGTTCCTCTTCCACAAAGTCTTCAATCAAACTTGAACTCTCTTTTTATGATTTGCTCAAAATCTTATCGAGAGCACCCGCTTGAGATTGAATTAGGGCGTCTACTTTTTGCTTATTTATCCTTTTTTTCTTTTTTTATGTCCAAACAAATCTTTTCTAGTTATTGTGAATTTAAAATTGGGCCTCTTTTGAGTCTGACCCTCACACCTAGCTAGCTAGTGGAACAAGGGGGATGTTGTCCCTCAAAAGGACAACACATGTTGTCCCTGGTGATTCCGGTCTATTTTGGTCTTGTTCCGATGATCAGAAATGTCATACCCGTTCCGAGTATTTAGGTTTAATTCACATTTTCTAAAATTAATTATGAGTTTTGGGCTTGAAGCTAATAGCTATGTAAGTTGGAGGGGAAAAGTGTAGTTTGGCATTAGATATTTTGTTTCTTTTCCTTCTCATTGGGCTGGTGAAAATAAAAGAGGAGAGAGGGGGATATTTTCTCCTTGAATCAGAGAAGAGAGAGAGAGAGGGAGACGTAGGAGAGAGGGAGAAGAAGGGGAAGCAAGGGGAGAAAGGTTGGAAATTGAGTCTTGATTTAGGTAATTCATACTTCTTTGTGCTTGTATTCCTTAATTTTTTTTGTTGATTTTATGTCATAGATGGATTAATTTAAGTTGGTTTATGGTGTTGGGTTTGGTTCTTGGAGTTTTAGAACTCATTATTTCGTGGGTTTGGTTATAACTCACTGTTGGAGTTTATGAATTTGGATTCTGACCTGTTTTCACAAAATTATTTCGGGTACTTATAAAGCTCGTAAATATTTGATATTTTTACAGCGGATTCGTCCTTGTGTCTATTATGTTGTGTTAAATTTTCAGAGTTTAATTCCAAACACAGAAAATATGAAAAATGTTCTACCGAGCTGCTGTCAGGTTCGCGTCTGTGCAGACAACACTGACACTCTTTGGGAAAATGGGCATAACTCATAGCTCGGGTATCCGTTTTGCAAACCGCTTTTTGATTTGGAAACTAGACTCGTATATCTTCGATACTATGTAGGGTTTGTGCCTTGAATTCTTATAGGCAATAGCAGGTTTTGATTTGAAGTTGATGGTTGAGGAATTCTGGAAATCTGGGCAGCCTTTTGAGCTGAGTTTTTCATGAAGTTTGCTATAGCTAAGCATGATTAATGGATATGGGTTCTCATGGGTCTTATGTATTGATAAGTTGGTGATGTTTTGGAGTTGGAATCGTTGGTATATGTTGAGTAGGGGATTTTTAGTGAATTGTTGAAGGCGGACAGTTCCGCAGAATTTATAATCTCTTATTTTGTTGTGTAACTTCTATTTAAGCGTTTGTGTTAATGTGTGAAGATAATCATATACTAATACTGTTTAGCTTGTCACTAGGTGACAAGTCGGGTCATCGAGAGGTGCCGAAATCGTAAGTTTGGCATACTACAGTCGAATCAGAGGTGAGTGTGTTTGACATGATTATGTTCAATTACATATAATTGTGTTGATGATGTATTGTTGTGAAGACGGATGTATATCATGTGATGATGACGTGTTGTTCTAAAGATGGATGTTTATCATGCTAATAGATGTTTTAGCTGTGGATATGCATGTATGTTGTGCGTGAAAGTTGGTATCTGCGAAGGGGCTGTGGATTGGGTTACACCGCGAGTACGTTGTGTCGGCTAGCTACCGGTGACAACGAGCGGGGTGTGCTCCCACAGTGACCTAGGATACATAGGATGTGGCAGACGTGCCACTTGCATGTGATTGGTTATATACATGTTGATAGTTGTTGTATAATACTGTTGTGTTTTGGATGTTGATTTGGTTGTATCTTATTGAGCATTTCTATGTCTCACACTCCTAGTTTTCCTTTATGGTTTACCAGATAACAGGTGGCTTAGAAGGGGTCCACTACCAGTCAACGCTTGGGGTGTTCAATTGGTGTCGAGTGAATTTTGGACATGTTGTCATCTAGTACTTTTAATGATTTGTAATAAGAGAGTATTTTGAGCACATGTATTGTTTAAGCTATTTTTTAGTAGACGGTTGTTGGTGTTTGAAATTGTGGTTAACGTTGACACTTTTATTTATGTGAGAAGTCTTCCGCTAAGTTTTACTCTGTCTGTTTGTGATGGTGGTTTAGTCTTGTGTAGAATGTCACGTGGCCGCGCCAACTCAGGCCCGTATCGGGTGCCGTTTGCAGGGCGGGGCGTGACAAGAAACGTTCACTTTGTAGAGTTTGTCGAGTATAACAAGTGTTCAAAAAATTAGCTCGATTGGATATCATTAAGTGTCTGATCGGTACACATATAACTCGCCAATAATGGGTTCCGATGGGTTTGATCTAGTGTTACAGATACATACTTTTCAATATAAAAAATGTTCCGATTAGATACTTAATGATATCCGATTGAGCTAATTTTTGATACATTTATTCTATTCGTCGAGCTCTTCGAAATGAACGTTTCCGATCATCGGAAACATACCGGAATGGACCAAAATCGCCGGGAACAGCAGGTGGTGTCCCTAGCTAGTAGGGTTCCAAGAAAGATCGATCAATAATTTTTCCTAGCTAGTAGGGTTCAACGAAATAAGATCGATCAATAATTTTCCTGATGCATGCATGCCGGCCGTATTTTCTTAAGCCAGAGAGGTGATGGCATTGCTTTGTATATTTGGTCAAATACTAGACTTAAAGCAACTGTTTTTAATTGACTTACCCAAAAGAAGAAAAAAAACTGTTTTTAATTGGAAAGTTAGGATGAACATCTCCAAACCTAGTAGTATATATTCAAAGACAAAACCCATTAATAACGGCATGTTATGGTCTCCCAGGTTCCATGTATATTATTCTGTATTCTGTATTATATGTTTTAGTCGACACAGCACATATTAAGGTTATATCAGCAGGTTGTCATCATTTATTTTCCTAAATTTAAGGCATGAAATAACTAGGGATGCAAACGAGCCGAGCCGAGCCGAGCTTTGTAGTGTTCGAGCTCGGCTCGTTAAGTAAACGAGCTGAAAAATCGAGCTCGAGCTCGGCTCGGTCATAAACGAGCCGAGCCCTTATCGAGCCGAGCCAGGGTAATTTACATAACGAGCCTTCTTAAACGAGCCGAGCCTATGTAATCGAGCCGAGCTTTTTCGAGCCGAGCCGAGCTTTAGCAAGCTCGTTAACTAAACGAGCCTGAAAATCGAGCTCGAGCTCGGCTCGTTTACTTATCGAACCGAGCCGAGCCACGAGCTACTCGCGAGCAGCTCGGTTCGTTTGCAGCCCTAGAAATAACATCGAACTTGTCCCAAACTTCAATATAAATTCCAAAGGAAAAACCTATGGGTACACCACCTTTGTGGAACCCATTTCGGATCCCGCACGAATAATCAGAGCCACTCAATATTCTTAAAACGCTTTTTTAAAGCCTCTGTTAAAAAAAAAACTGATTTTAACATAGGTAAGGCCTCGATCGGTTCTGCGCCCAGTTTCCTATCAACAAATTGGGCGCAGAATCGATCAAGGCCTTACCGATGTTAAAATCAGTTATTTTTTTTAGAGACCCTAAAAAAAGTGTTTTAAGAATATTGAGCGGCTCCGATTATTCATGTGGGACCCGAAATGGGTCCTACAAAGGTAGTGTACAATTGGTGTACACAAAAATGGTGTACATCTAGCAGGACTCAATTCCAAACGCCAATACCAATAATTACCAAAAAAGGTCCAACTATTCATGAATGATGATGATGATGATGATGTGGTAGCTAGGGGGCCTAGGGGCAATGTTAGCAGTTGTTAAAATAGGCTTGCAATGGAAGGACTCTCAATGGTCATGATTGATTCCTGGCCAACTATGCTTTGTGATGATACAAAGGAATAGTACAAGCATGTGCCTCCCTCCCTCCCTCCCTCCCTCCATCAACGCGTTTCTAAACCGACAGTGCATCTCCTGGTTACGAGAAACTGAATTAATTCCAATCTCTCACCACCGACACTATCATCCCGTCTTCTTAGCAAAAATACTACGTACTATAAGCAACACCAATCATCCCTCCACTAAGAGCATCCTCATCAGGCTCAACAAAAATTGGGGCAAATTTAACCTTAAAAACATCTTTTATAAATTAACAAGTCACTTTTTCAAAAACTCACAAAATCAGACTCTCTATTCAGGAAGTCAGGAGAGAGAATTGTTTTAACCAGTGAATAGTGCCTCAAAGGATTTACCGAGTTACTGTAGCAAAGTTATAACTTTTGCAGATTTACAAAAAAATTGTTGAGTCTGATTTTGGGGGGTTTTTTCCTCTTTCACTCAACAACTTAGCCATCAGGGGGATTTGCCTCCCCTGATGAGGATGCTCTAAGAGCATCTCTAACTGTCTCGCCATTGCTCCGGCGAGACCAAACTAGCGAGGTTTTTCTCCCAAAAAACGGCACTCAACAGACTTGCCCACTGCCTTGCCATTTTCTAGTTTCACTTTTCGGCTCGCCTACCTATCTCAACGAGGCCCTGTAGCCCTCGCCCTAGCATCGCCTCAACGGTGCCTTCGTTTGACTCCTTCGGTTGGTGAAAAATTACTCTGAGGAAGGCTGGATTTTGGTCGGATTTTTGTGGGTTTTGGTCGGATTTTTGTGGGTTTTGGTCGGATTTCATGGCAAGGCAACCCAGAGGGCCTACGAGCAACTGTGGTTGCAGCCATGGCGGGAGGCAGTGATGATTTATAAATCTAAGCCTCTCTCTCTCTCTCTCTCTCTCTCTCTCTCTCTCTCTCTCTCTATGTGTGTGTTGATTTTGGTCCGGCTTGATGGTGGGGGTGGGTCTGGTGTATGTGTGTGTATATATGTGGTTGTGTTTTTTTTTTTTTCTGAATTTTGTTTTTTGTTGAGTGAATTGGCTATTCTGTTGGGTATATGTGATATTTTTTGCCTAGCTATATTGGTACATTTTATAGGCAATTTGTTGAGTATGCTACTAGAGATGCTCTAACACACAAAAAAAAGACACTACTATTCAACAGGAAAAAGACCATTTACATAGAAAGAAAGAAAGAGAGAAAAAAAAAAAATCGAAGAATTCAATGTTAGTACTTTTGTATAGATATACTACCACTAAATGAAGAACAAATTAACGAACACAACTTACACAAATCTACCTTTACAGACGAATGGAAGTAATAACGATACACCTCTCGATCTCTCTCACTCTTTAGATATGAACACAGCACTGCTCGACGCATACTAATGATTCCAATGACCCAAATTGGGATAGAATGGGGTGAGTGATTTGGGTCCCAAGCGCACAGCTGAGGAGGAGCATTGTAAAACTGAATAGCAAGTGTAATTTCCTCTGCCCAAGCAACCTCACTCTTGATTTTCTCATCGATTGCTTCGCCAAGCAGCCCCATCCAGCACAGACACATTTTGCCCGTTGAATGTTTCCTTCAATCACAAAGGCAGTAGACTGTTGCTTTGCGTAGGCGAGGAAGAGGAAGTCCCTTTCTTGAAAAAGAGAAATCTAGATATAAAAAAATTCAACAAAGAAGAAGAAAAGGAAAAAAAAAAAAAAAAAAAGTTTTGTGGGGCTAAAGAAGAGGATTATGAGAAAAGTTGAGAGGATGATCCGATGGCAGAGCGCTCAAACTCCTTGATGGTAGGGGTGAGTTTCTTCATGTTGTCGTCGTAAACATAGGGAAGGTTGTCAAACCAGGTGGTGTTGTGCTTGGCGGACATGGGCAAGAGTTGCCTGCAGAGTTCTTCGTGGATGGTGATGGAGTTGTGGTAGTGGTAATACCTGATTTTGGTCTCCGTCTGGTGCAATGTTCCACCAATCACATTCTCCGACATATGCACCCCTGTTGCGTATGCATTCTTTGCCTGTATGGCATATTTCCTGTCTCGCCTGATCTTTGTCCGCGAGTCCCTGAACAACAGCTTCTCAAACCCCCATTCTCTGCACAAGACAGAAAATACTTAAATACTATTCCTTCATCCAATAATTCATGCTATCTCCACAACAATATATAGAGGGCAAAAAGCTTCGGAACAAATATCAAGGTTATTGTTTAATTTGCAATGTCAAAGATTGGGTCGAAGTTCCTGTTTCGCCTGATCTTTGATAGAGGCCCCCACTATTTGGGAGTCGCTTATTTACCAAGTAGCGCTAACTGTCAATATCGATAATTCTATAATGTTCCAAGTTGATTGAAGTTGTTTAACGTTCCTCTGAAACTTTGAACTAATGTTGCTTTGAGATATGTTGCAAGTGATAAAAGGCAACCTACTCATTATAAGAGTAGGCCCAAATTTGCTTAGGGTTTGTATTGAAGTTCAAGCTAATGAAGAAATGCATGCCCAAGACAATGAGAGCTTCTATGGGTGTTCCCTTCTGATAGTAGAGGAAGCTCCATGGAAGCACATCCGATCACTCCAATAAATCATGTCCATTCATGAATGTGATCTTGAGCACCAGCTACTCGTCCAACCAAGAATGGATATATGGTAAAGTAAGGCAGAGTTGATGACAGTATTAGCAACAAAGAGGTGGTGAGTGGTGAACAACTCAATTTGATTTCGAGTTTAGTTTTCATTGTTGACTCCCAGCAAGAAACATTTTGTTAGTAATTTTTCTCGCAACTTTTTGTTTCAAAACTCGCAGAAAAAATAGAAGGAAAATTATTTCTGCGATTTGTGGTCATATTTGATCATACTTTTGCTACAAGTGAACATAAACAGATTGAAGGAGAGAATCGAAATAATAACCTTCGCGGCCTGGTTTTGACTTACAGACAAAAAGACGTGAGAACAAATCAAAAAACATTCTGAACAAACATCTCCGCAAAATAAAAAAAAGTCAAGTGCATCGATCAATCAAAATCACATGAAAGTAATACTACTAATAGTCTGAATAATAACAACATGTCAGCTTATCTTCATCGAGATTTCAAGCCGCAAAAAGAGTGGGTTAAAGTCATTTTCAAACCTCAACGATGGGGTTAAAAAAGAAAAGAAAAGAAAAGAAGCTAGCAAAATTTAATCTGGGAATATCCGGAATTGCATCACATCTGATAGGAGTATGTATGTTGCTAGGCCTAATTAGGGGGCAAGTAGCAGCAAAAATTAATACCTGGGGTAATCCTGAGTAGAATCATTCAAGCAGAGTACACTGGACATGGCATTTTGCTCAATCGTAAACTGAGTGTTATTCGAGAACTCGTTCAAAACAGAGTCCAGAGAATTCCCATCAGGTAAGTAGATATACTCGTCCACATCAAAATAGAAAGTCCAATTGGCCGCGTGTCGGTACCGATGGAGGCAATCGTTCACTATCAGGAACTGATTGTAATAGTACCCATCGTACTCCGCCTGTGCCCTAATGTCCTGAATCGTCACCCTCCCAGCCCGCTCCCACGGCTCCAGCACCGCCCTCACCTCCGCCGACACTCCTCCAGCGTCGTGGAACACGAAATGCGATTTCTCCCCGAAAAACCACGCGTGGTAGGCCATCCACTCCCTCATCCTCGCCGCACTCAGATTCCCGTACAAGGACGACCCACAGTACAAATACTCGTACTCGTACGGCGGCCTATACTTAGACTCGTTATAAGACCCCGGTGCTTCTTCCAAGGCAGTGATCTTCTCGTACCTCCTCTGGGACTCCCCGTAGTAGGCGTACAGGACCAGCTTCCCTCCGGCGTTGTCTTCGTTTGGGTTAACAGTGAAGGTGCAGTTGACGACTACGACAGTGTAGACACGGCCGTAGCCCCAATCGGGGAGCATTTTATAGGCCTTGGCCTTAACGGAGGAGGAACCGTTGTTTGAGATCCACTCGCATTTGTACCAGGGGCGGCCGTAGACATGGATGGGCTTGGAAGCGAGGCCCACGACGGCGAATGTTTGTGGACCGCCTCGGTAAGCACCCATATGGACGAAAAGAGCGGCGGCATTGCCGTAGGCGGAGAAGAGTCGCTTGTTTGGGTCTTGGGTGGTGGGAGTAGTAGTAGTAGTAGTAGTGAGCTTGTTGATCTTGGTGTTTTCGAGAGATGTGGTTGGTAGGGGAGGGGAAGGGGAGAGGGAGGAGGAGAGGATGTTGTCGTAGTAAGGTTGGAAGTTCCAGATGAGCATAACAAGGGTGAGGGCAAGCAATGTGGCCACTAAGGGCTTGGTTTCGAAAGACAAGAAGGAGGATATCTTATTGCCGGAGACGGCAGCCGGTTGCCCTAATTCCTTTCTCATTTCCGGCGATTGGATTCCTGCTTCTAGTCTAGACTAAAAAGGAAGGAATTCGGTGAGGATGAAATGGAAATGGAGCGATGGAAAGGAAGGAAGGAAGGAAGGAAGGATGGGGCTAAATTGATGAATGAAAGGAATCTCCACCCCGACGCGACCGACAGTGTGGTCAATGAGAGAGGCCCTCCAGACTCCAGTTGTGTTGAGAAGAAATGGAGATAGATCTACTTTGATTTACGAAATTGCCACTGCAACTTTCAGGCTGACATAACAGTACTACTCCTACTTTAATTGATGGAGATATTTGGATGGAAGAGCCATGCCATTTGAGAGGACTGGAGGAGAGGAGAGGAGAGGAGGTGGTCAGAGTGACGCGTGTCTATTATGGGCTTGTGTGCGTTAATTAATAAAATAAATGAGCGATGAGTTTGTTATCTAGACTTTTCATATCATATGCTACTAGTAAATGAAAGGTGTACAGTATTTCTGAAGGAAAAAAAATTGGATGGTAAAATGTCCACCTCAAGCGTGACAGAGTTGGAGTAGTACTACTAAAAAAGCAAACTGTTCTGTTGCTAAGCAATCAATATGCCACTTTTCATTTGCTTGTGTTTTGGCCTAAAAAATTAGTTGATTTTTTTTTTTTTTTTATTTTAAAAATTGAGAGTTTTATTCATAATCTTTTATTTTTTTAAATTTTTCTCGCCGAGACGAACTAATAATACTCAAAATATCGATGCAAAACTAACAAACGCAAAACACCACTTTAGTTGTCATTTGTTAAGTTAAAGGGGCTTCTTGACTCTATGAACTAACACAATAGTTTGAACTTTGAACAAACTTGATGAGTGAGGGATTGTTTATACCGTTCCTACGACTTCTTTTTTTTTTTTGGTCTTTTCTTAACAAGAATACAACAAAAATCCTCTACTTTAGAGTTTGGACTCTAGAAATTGTGCATGGTATTTTGTTACTACCAAACATCTTAAGGACCTTGTCTTTTACAAAGTTATTAGGGACATCTTACCTTATGTTGATACTGAGATGTTAGAAAGTGGTAGCAAAAAAAAAAAAACTCATTTTTTGGTTTAAATTATAAGCGTAGAAAAAAACTATTATTTTGTTGGATCCTATGTTTGCTAATTATTTGAATTTCATTGCAAAAGATGAAATTCAACTAAAAGAGTATACAAAGTACAAGGGGAACATCTTTACTATACTAGGAAGAGCGAAGGAATCATGCAATCCAAAAATACAAAAATTAATCCCTAAACTACAAATTGCTCAAGCTAGTAAATCAATGACATGTTTACAGTAAGAAAATACTACTAGCTAGTTATTTTGTAAGTTTAAGGCATCGTCATGTTGTGTCATACTTTTTCTTGGACATTTTTAAAAAAATTTAAATAAAAAGTCTTTAAACCGATGACATTTGGGACGAACTCTAAATAGTACATAAATTTTACATAAGTATACGATGGATAAGAAAATGGGATATTTACCATTAGGTCACTCTTGGATCCCATAATTACCATCAGGTCAAGTCCAACTCTGAAAAAATTTCATCAACTCCCCAACCGGTATAAAAATGCCTAAATCATAGGGTACCCTATGAAAGTGCCTAAAATCCTAGGGTACCCTATGAAAGTGTCTAAACCACTAAATCCTATAATAGGAAAGTGCGCCCTAAACCTAAACTCTAGGGTACCCTACGACTAGGGTACCCTATGAAAGTGCCTAAAATCCTAGGGTACCCTACGACTAGGGCACCCTATGAAAGTGCCTAAAATCCTAGGGTACTCTATAAAAGTGCCTAAACCACTAAAACCCTATAATAGGAAAGTGCACCCTAAACCTAAACTCTAGGGTACCCTTATGACTAGGGTACCCTACGACTAGGATACCCTATAAAAGTGTATAAAATCCTAGGGTACTCTATGAAAGTGTCTAAACCACTAAAACCCTATAATAGGAAAGTGCACCCTAAACCTAAACTCCAAAAAAGAGTGACTTACCTTAGTGGTAATTAAAAAAAATGACTTACCTTATTGGTAATTAGACATCTCTTTTCTAGACCTAGAGGTAATAATCCCTAAGAAAATTGGGAAACATTTCTTTCTCCCTTGTTTGTGTGTTTGTGTTACGTAATTTGGGGTCGGTCATGGTTTGTCCCGTAATATAAAGCAGCAGTGAATGGCATTACAGTAATGAGATGGTGGTGGGCGATTACGTAATGATCGCAGCCCATTCCCATTCCCATTCTGGGGCTCGTTACCACTGGGGACATGAGAGAGAATTATTATTGGTTGCTATGGTTGGGAGCATGACTACTACGTGGCTTTCTAAAATGCCACGTACTATAATTTTTTACAATAATTCCTTCTGCACAGATGAGGGAGGATCGACCACATGCCGACGGCGTCGGGGACGCCATTGTGGGTCCTAAACGATCGATCCAAGCCGTTCATCATTCTCAAAAATTGAATTCCGAGTGGGCCAATGCGGGAATCAAGGCAATCGGACGGCTTTATGAGCTCGATCCAAAATCACCTCATTTCGTACAATTTTTTTTGAATGAAATGGGGTGATTTTGGATCTAACTCATACAGCCGTCTGATTGCCTCGATTCCCGCAAAAGCCCACTCGGAATTCAATTTTGAGAAGGATGAACGGCTCGGATCGATCGTTTGGGACCCACAACGGCGTCCCCGACGCCGTCGGTACGTGGTCGGTCCTCCCTCATCTGTGCAGGTAGAAGGGTTCAATTTTTTACCTCATCATCCCATGAACCCATCAATCACCTACGGCCTCGTTTGATTCGCGGACTAAAATAGATGGGATTGATAGTCCTGGGATTAATAGTCCGGGATTATTTGTCCGGGGACTAATTTAGTACTGAATCTCACTCAATCTATCGTCTCCAGTGGTTCATCGAGTCTTCGATCTCGGAGGAGCTCTGGTGGAGAGAGAGAGAGAGAGAGGAGGCGTGACAGAAAGAGAAGAAGATGATGAGGGCTGAGTCAAACGAGGCCTACAAGCATTGGCAGCGTTGCTTGTTGCTACACCCCACATAGACATCGTAATGGCCAGCTTAAACAATTGTTTAGTTGCCGTAATACTCCGTGGTTATTTTTGCCTTCTTTAGAGCAAAAACAGCAGCTAAGCCATAAATTTGGCTACAATACCTGGTGTACAGTACATATAGCCACCCTGTCACCATCACCACTCCAACAATCTATCCATTTTACCTTACCTCTCATTAAAATAATATTTTTTCCTTTTTTAAAATAACACAATATATATATATATATATATATATATATATGTGCATACACCCACACCCACGGTTTACCTCTTCCGCCGCCGACGGCCTCCTCTGCCGTAGCTAACCATCTTCCATCACCACAAGCTGCGATCGACGGTGACCGGAGTTCACAAGCTATGATCTTTACTTCGCCGTCGATCGAAATCTCGTCGTCGTTGAACCCGGCGTTGTGGCTGTAGACTGGTTGCAGAGGGGGAAGAGAGAAACCCACTACGATCGGGGTCCAGCCGTCGCCGTCGCCGTCGATCGTTGGTGTGCCATCGCCGTCGTCCGTCTTCGTCAATCGCCGTCGTCCGTTCGTCTTCGTCAATCACAGAAAGTCGTTCGTCTTCGTCCGTCGTCCGTTCGTCAATCGCCGTCGTCCGTCGATTTGGAGCAGAGAGACACCGTCACCGTCGTCCAACGCCGTCGATCTTGTCCGACGCCGTCGAACTCTGTCTCCGTCGAGATAGTAGACGAGAGAGAGAGAGAGAGGAGAGAGAAACAATAAAAAATAGGATGGTTGATGAATAGTGCTAAGGTATTTTTAGACTACCACTGTTCACATATGGATGGTGCACAGTGAAATACCCAAGCTGCTACAGCTGGGTTTTGCTCCTTTAGCTAAGCTAAAATAGCCAAAAATGGCATTTACCTTAGCTGCTGCTGTTGCTCTTACACTCGCAATATATTTGGAGAGAAATTTTTAAAAAAAGTACTATTAGGATTACATTTATATACAGTACATGTTACCACGACTATATTAACATTTCATTTATTAAAAAAACTCTTATTAGGATTACTATTTTAGATAGACCAGCGTGGTGCTCCAAGACCGCTCAAATTTCTTTAATTTATGAATTTTTAATTTCCTTTCTGCATGTATGGCATTTTTATCATATAAGATTACATATTCAACTTTTTCTGAACCGCCAAGATAAGGATAAAAGATAGATTCTAGTTTTTCTATTCTTTTGCTAAAATAAATCAGTTTTTCTCTGTCATGACTTCATCTAAGTAGATTTTTTCCACATGTTTTTATAAGGAGAATTTAAAATTACTTATGCGAATATGTATAAATTATTTATACCTGAATTTTGGTGATATGAAAAGGATTAATTGCATGCCATTTTTATACCTGAATTTTGGTGATATGAAAAGGATCAATTGCATGTCATGTCCTAGATAGTCAAGGGAGAAATATGAGATTTTGCAACATAAAAATTTATATGAGAGTGACAGGCATATATGATAGTAGGTTATATATACTGTAGGGCTGTGAGAAATTCTTTAGTGCCGAGGGGGGACTGTCTTACATGTGCCCGAGCACATATCTCAGTCGTCCAAAAGTGTTTTGAATGGCTCAGATTTTAAAGAGAAAATGAGGGGATAGAGAGAGAGAGAAACCTGGACCGTCAAAAATGCTTTTGGACGGCCAAGAGCATACAAAAAGGCAAACAGAATACAAAAAGGCAAAAAAACAACCACCAAATTATATATAAATTCCTCACGCCTAATAGTGCAGAAAACTCATTCTTCATTTCTAACAGTATTACAGCAAACAGAATACAAAAAGGCAAAAAAACAACCACCAAATTATTGTATAATGCAGCAACCAAATTCCTAATTCCAGATTCTAACATCAACTAAATTCCTAATTCCAACATCAAAACATTACTTACATTCCCAATAACTTTATAATTTATAAATATAGGTGAAGTTATTTACTAAAATATTACATGCATACTACATACTTATAATTATGTGTACAAAAAATAAATATCTCACGGTCAGGTTCGATTAATCCATAGTTCTAAAATCAAAAATCCGTGGATCAAACCATACATCACGATTTTTTAATTTTTGAATCCATGTTCTGATCATTAATTTACGGACCGGAACCAAAACGTACGATTCAATTTAGCTTGCGGTTCATCGAATTTTTTGTGCAGTCCTAAATTATATTGTGTGTGTTGGCAACTAATCCCAACACATTTATGAAAAAAAAAACAAGTTCGAATTCATTCGATAAAGTCAAAGAAAGTGAACCTTATAAGGCTTTAAACCAAAGGAGGCCGGTTAGGTGCTCGAGCAGATATGATCGAGTAATAGCTCCACCAGATAAGACGGCAGGATAGCATTATTAAATTATTGTTAAAACTTCAATAAATGGTTTGGTGTGTTGGTTAATCTCTCAAATTAATCTATGTTTTGGTGTTTTCCCAAAAGGAATATTAATGTCTGTTTTTTTAATTTTTTTATTTCGCCATAAAATGATGAGATGAGATGAGTGATTGAATCAGTCTAAACAACAATTGAGGCCAGAGAAAAGTTAATTAAGGTACGAGTTGGTGTACCAACACCATTTCTGGTATTAATTAGAATGTTACGTACGTAATACAACGGTTCTTCAGAGGCAGTGTATAGAGCAGCTTCCGATATTATTTTTTTTCACAACACAAAAAGAAGATTCATGTTTTAGAGAGTAAAAATTCATATATTATCAAATCTGGGTTGATATCTTCAACAAGTTCTCTTTCAATGAAGATAATCATTGAATCACAATAAAATCGCCTCCCATTTTGCTACGAAAATCAGTTCACTTGCTTCATAACTGAAAATGCTCTTTCCGTAGTTGTCGTGGTTACAAGAAAAGTTGCAACAAGACGAATCAATTATCCTTTCGATCAAATGATAGTTCTCTGACTTTTTTATCTCAACTAATCCACTCACCAAAGAAGAAGAAAATCTAGGTTAGATCTTTAGGGTCTGTTCTTCCGCTCACAGTAACGCGCCCCCAATCTTCAGGCATGCCATCTTTAGGGGTCTGTTCTTCTAAAAAGGTTTCGAGCAGCAAAAAACCCCAATTTATTTTTTGTTTTGTTTTGGCTTATATGCAAAATATATGGTATCAGAATCACGAATCATGTTTGGATTGTTTAAAGAGGATTGATTTGTGGACAATTTTTTGGGTGGGTGTTCATTTAGAATGGGTTAGGATACACACACACAAAAAAAATTTGAAATAGGCTAAAATTTTATTGAGCTATATATATATAGGACGCGGTTCTAGTCCGGGATCCGGACTTCCGGACCTCCATGATCCGAGCATTTGTTTGACGATCCGAGCCGTCCAATGTGTTTAGAAGATGTGCGGGAAAACAGTTGTGAGTCGTTGAATCGAGTGAAGGGCATAAGATCCAACGGCTCACTACTGTTTTCCCGCACTTTTTTTGTGAGGGAGCCCTCACAGGAAACTTCTTAATATATATATATATATATATATATATATATATAGAGGCCCGATCTAGTCCGGGAGTCCCGGATCCGGGACTCCACCTTCCCGATATTTTTTTGACGATCCGAACCGTCCAATGTGTTCAAAAGGTGTTTTCCAAGGCCCAAGCGGGAAATCTTCAAAAAAAAACACCGGGAAGGGCTTGATCCAAGCGGTTTTCGCAAAACTGTAAATATGCAATTTTTGCGAAAAACTGTTTGGATCAAGCCCTTCCCGGTATTTTTTTTCGAAGATTTCCCGCGTGGGCCTTGGAAAACACCTTTTGAACATATTGGACGGCTCGGATCGTCAAAAAAATATCGGGAAAAGCATCAAAACGCTTCAATCCGGGAAATCCGGGATCCTTGATAGGATAATTCGTGTATATATATACCCCACGGTTCCAGTCAGGGATCCCTGACTGGAGCCTTTGGGGTGTTTTTTTTGTGTTGCAAATTATTTTGAGAAAATCCGATCCGTCCAATGTGTTCAAAAGGTGTTTTCCAAGGTCCACGCGAAAAATCTTCAAAAAAAAATACCGGGAAGGGCTTGATCCAAGCAGTTTTTCGCAAAAACTGTATATTTACAGTTTTGCGAAAAACTGCTTGGATCAAGCCCTTCCCTGTATTTTTTTTTGAAGATTTCCCGCATGGACCCTTGAAAACACCTTCTGAACACATTGGACGGCTCGGATCGTCAAAAAAATATTCGGATCATGGAGGTCCGGAAGTCCGGATCCCGGACTAGAACCGGCCTCATATATATATATATATACAGTGAGCTTCCCATCAGGACTCCCTGATGGGCTTCCCATCAGGGAGACCCCCAATTCTCCTATTTCCCGATCAAATTTTCACGATCCGAACCGTCCAATGTGTTTAAAAAGTGTTTTTAAGGTTCCCCGTGAAAAATCAGTGAAAAAAAATACCGGGAAGGGCTTGATCCGATCATTTTTTGATAAAAACGCATATATACAGTTTTTATCGAAAAATGATCGGATCAAGCCCTTCCCGGTATTTTTTTTCACTGATTTTTCACGGGGACCCTTAAAAACACCTTTTAAACACATTGGACGGTTCGGATCGTGAAAATTTGATCGGGAAATAGGAGTCCCTGATGGGAAGCCCATCAGGTATACCTGATTGGAAAGATCTCGTATATATATATATATATATATATATATATATATATATTATTTTTATTTTTTTTGTGCCCTTTTTTTCCACCCCACCAGGGCTACAACCCACCTCAGCCATGCCAAGGTTCCGCCCTCGACTCTTGTGAAGACAGTTCGTACAGGATTTTACCCGGCTTAAATGTATTTCACACTAGTAGATGGTGACATTGGTCCCGCGAGATTAGTCGAAGTGAGTATGTGCTTATTCGGACAACCTTAACTCTTCTCTCAACTAGGGGAATAGTTTTGGTCCTCTATCGACGGAGTGGATGATCCTCTATTTGACAGGATGAAGATTTTAATCTTCAAATGCACATAACTTTTAGTCAATTCATTTATAGTATACAAAATTAATACTGTATTATTGAAAAGGTCTCAACATCATCTTTAAAATAAGATCCATGTTGAAGATGTAATAAAAAAAAAATTAAGTTTGTAAATTCAAATTCTGGAGAGAATGAAAAATTGTTGAGTTTTGAAAAAAAATAGAGATAGAATTAGAGGTGTCTACTGTCTGATTGGAGTAGAGATGGATAGTAGCATCCTTTGAATTGCTTTTTGAATATAAAATGAATGTTATTTTGGATCATCTATTTGAATGTATTGGGTTGGAGATGTAGCATAATTTTGTTATAAAATATTATTTTGATCCTCTATAAAACTTTTTTTATACTAGAATTTGGGAGACAGATATAATGTTTTATTTTGATCCTCTACGGAAGAGTTTTTATAGCACAAAATAGCATTTGGGAAAATTTCATTGGTGTCTGGTGATGGGGAGGGCAGGGTTAATTGGGGCCATGCACCAACCTTGGGGGTATGTTGGGGGCGGCATTGATACTACCGATGATTTTACACTTTCACAAACTAAATCAATCATGTGCCACTCACTTCTTTTTTTTTTTGCCAAAAGAAAGAAATTTCATTAATCCAACTGTGACATCGCCTATACACGGAGAGGGCGCCGGCGACAAGGTGGAGACCAAACGAAGCAACCTGTCACGACTTAGCTTCAGGCCTACAAAAAACAGAACACAGTGATAGTCTCGCAGGAGTACAAGCACATATAAACCTAATTGGGAGGCGAGCAGAACAAGGACTAAAATAAACAAAAGAAGCAACGCCTACTCCCAATAAACTTATACGAAGGCAACAAAACAAACACATATGAGCAAAACACTAGCACCTGCAAAAAATATTAGAGGGAACAAAGTAAATAAAGGATACTAAGACAGCGCACGACACTGCGGAGCACGAAAGACATGAGGATCAAAATAGCTATCCTCACTTAATAGCCCATTCTTATTCAGTTCACTAGCATTTTTATTCAAATGGGTTAACAAGCGACCAAAATCACATTAATAAAATGCTAAAAGTTTTGCTATTGACATTTTCCACACAGCATTTTTACGTGCTCGGAAATACCTTTCACATATTCCAAGCCAGCCCTTCTTCAGAGGCGGCTGCACACCTAAGCATGGGTATGTAGTTGAACATCCTAAAAAATAATCTCTCTTTTGAATTTATTTGCAGTAATTTTATTTCAAACTTTGTTTGAACACTTAGTCGTCATGTATCATAAATACCCTTAACCCAAGTAGTTTACAATTAAACACCTAATATATTTGCTCAAAATAAGGTGCACACTCTTAATAATAATAATAATAATAAAAAACAGAGCGAGAAAAAGGGATATATTGGTATTGGTATCATGCTCGGGTATCTTTCTGAACGACAGCAGCCTTTATATTTCCAAAAACAAGAGCATGTGTTCAAAAAAAAAGATATGTGTGAACTATTCACCACTGACACCACAATATATCCCCAAAGGAATATTAGCGAATTCATGCGCCGATTTAATCTTTGTTTGGCTCAATATATATTCACCAAGAACGATTCTAAAATCTTATGTAGTAATTTTTATTGTTTTGGGTGCATTATTCGCACAAATATATACGAAATTTTACTAATAAATGAGCGGCTTCATAGCGTTAGTACAAATAAAGTATTGAACAGCCTTTAAAAATTTGCAAGCTGCCAGTGTGTAGGCTTTTTCTATAGGCTACTGGCAGCAATATATGTCATCGTGATTAGCATTTCCGTTGCCTACTCCAGATTTCATTGCACTTGAAGGGTGGATTGGATGACTTGAATCCAGCGGAATCCTGGGGGCCTTGATGAATGGCTGGCCATGCACCTTGTACGTACGTTAGAAGAGCAAAAGGCCCAGGGCAGGGCATTGCAGGTTGAACCAAATGCTATTTTGTGCTATAAAAACTCTCCCCCTAGCGAATAAATATCCTCAAAATGTGTTATTAAATCTTAATTTAGACAATCCGACATTCCCAAATTTTCAGTTCGCTCGAGTTTGGTGTGAAAGAGGAATAACAGGAAGCAGGTTCCAGCCAGGGTATTTCTTGGGGTAGCAAATAGTACAGTACTAAATAAGCATGTATTTTCCCGGCCTTTATAATGATGCTACTTGCGGCCATTTAACGGGAACATGATTTATTTATATATTTATTTTTGTTTATTTTTTATACTTCAACAAAAGGGCTAAGAGATGTGCCCATCTCTTCTCATCTCTTTCAGTGCCTTTTTTGTGTTTTTTTCCTGGCCTATAGTGGTTATGGGTAGAAATGGAGAAACAAGGGGAATCACTTGCTCCACAAGACACGAACTAATAATTGGGTATCAGTGACCCTGCCTGCCTGCCAGCCATTCAAAAGATTGATAAAGAAAATCCATCCAATCTAAATCCTCTATTCTCCGATAATTAATTGCTTTACAACTCATACCACATAAATACACGTTACATTGGGTATCTGGGCATTCGATTTTACCCTTTCAAAAAAGAAAAAAGGCAGCAACAAATTTCTTCATTTCCATTTTCCTTGTATCGAATAAGAACCCTCCGTAAAGGTCGCGGATTCGTGTCTTGCTCAGGACTATAGAGGAGAAAATCTTGATTGGAATATTGAAAGCTTCTTGTTTTTCTGATTGATAGGTAGGAAGGATCGCAGGAAGCAATTACCCAATTATCAAAGCAAAAGTGAAAAAACCTTGACTTTGGAGCCGTTAAATAGTGCTGCTTTCTTGACTCTGCTCCAACTTCCGATTCCTTCCGATCGATTGATCTCTATTTTCTAATCAAGATTCCATATATATGTGTGTGTACGCGCGCGCGCGCCTGGGCCCTGAATTTATTCGGTTGTTTGCTTGTAGAGCAGCACAACTCATATCAATTGGACTTTTTAAGCACAAAGATCCTTTCCTTGGTCCTCAGCTGATTATGGTTTTTTCTTTTTCTGGGGGGCATAGTAAGGAATTCCGAGTGATGATGGTTTCTCATTTTGTGATCAAAATATAACAACCAACCTGACTTTACTTCGGTTTTCTCAAAAGGTCCAAATCTTTTACTATTTTTTTTTTTTTTTTTCTGCTTTTCAAAAGGTCCAAATCTACATCACCTGGAAAGGCCTTGGATTAGTAAATAGTTTGATGAATCACATACTTCAACCATTTGATGTGTTTCAGTTTCCAGCCAAGCTGCATAATATAGCATACAATTAAGATCGAACATACTTTCCACTAGGGGTGAAAAAAAACCCGACGGGACCCGAACCGACCGAAAAAACGAAAATTCAGTTCAGTGTTCGGTCAGCCCAGTCTGGCAAAAAACCCGAAAAAAACCGAACCGAAAAAACCGAAATACATAGCGGTTATGTTTCGGTTTCCCGGAAAAAAACCAGAAAAAAACGAACCGAAAAAACCGAAACCACCCCTATTTGGACCAAAAACCATAGAAGTCTAATAAAATGAGATAATTGAATCCTATTTTATAAATAATTCCATGCAACTCTAATAAAATGCATACTTTAATTGTAAAAAGCAACACAACTTGTATTATAATAACACTTAATAAGCATATAATAAAAATCTTAACGCCGGATCGAAAAAACCGAAAAAAACAAAAAAACAAAAACAAAAAAAACCGAAAAAGCCGAACCACCCCGAACCGATCGGTCCATTGTTTTTTTCAATCGGGATTGGTTCCCAGCGAAGTCATCCCGTACCGATCGGTTCAGTCCTGAACACCCCAAAAACCGAACCGAACCGACCAATTTCCACCCCTACTTTCCACAAGTCCTAGCACGCCACGCCATTGGTTTTTTCCAAAACCGGAGAAACAATAGCATACAACATCGAACATAATTTCGACAACACATGATGTCCGTTTATTAATGGCAGGAGATCTCCTATTCCAAAAACATGCCATTTCTTATGCCTCAATGCATTCAGTCACTTGGTCTTCTGCATCAATGAAAACTTTCTAGGACAAGGATCCTTGGCCTCTGTAAACAGTAGTATAAAAAGCGAAACACTCTTGAAAATACTTCTTTTCTTCAGAATCTTGCACAGAATTCTCTTGTTTTTTCTGTTCACTTTCTATTTTTCGTTAAAGGGAAAAAGCAGTAGAGCATATAAACTCAGGAGTTTCGTATTGGCTTCCTCTTTCTGCATGGGCTTCAAACAAACAGTGACAACTTTTCCAGCATAAATAATATTCCCCCCCCCCCATTAGCAATTCACAGCACCAATCCAGACTCGAGAGAACCCGAGTGTTCGGTTCTAGGCTTCTCCTTTCTTGCCCTGGGATTTGGAAAATAAAGGGTCACAGAGAGTCAATAATGATGAGCACAAATTCCTTGAGCAAATCAGGAACATTGCGCCTCAAAAAGAATCCTTCAATGGAACAACGTCAAACCTCTTCTCAACCCACACAACACATCCCAATAAAGTCCTTTTCATTCAAATTCCCGACCTCCCCTGAACCTAGTTACCGGCAAGAATTACTTCATTTCAGTCACCAGCAGCATCCCCTAGTCCAGATTACGTCTTCTGAACTCTTTACTTGCAATGGCTGTAGGGAGTACGGCGCGGGCAGGAGGTTCGCGTGCCAACAATGTGATTTTCAGCTACATGAATTCTGTGCCTTATCTCCTCCGTCTCTCAACACTCACCCACTCCATAGCCAACACCAACTCCTCTTCCATTCCAAATCTAAAGCAGGTAAAGTGAGACTACGTATCGCTTCCTCCTCCTATTAGTTTCCTGTATGGTTTGCATGTCTGAAGTCTGTTTGAGTCATTTCAATTTTAGGCTCTGTTTGCTTCGAAATAAATAAGTTTGCACAGAGAATGTCTCCCGCGATTTTGCATCAAGTAGTATTTTACCCTTTTGTTTTGTGCCGTTTGGGTGACACTTGCAAAAATGTTTTCACGCTTTAGTTGCCAATACCATTATAGAAGCTTCACATGCTCCAGGATTGTGTCAACATGGATCTTTATATGTTCTTTGCATCAAGCTTGACCTATCAAGAGAATAAGTCGAGTAATCAAATATGTCAAACGCCCTACAGCCACGTACGACCGACTTTTCAATTACGTTCTTGGCCCTATGACAAAATATTATACTTTAGAATTCTTTACCTACTCTTTCTTCAACCAAAACCACGGAGCCAAAATAAGTAAAGCATCTTTCGGAAAACTACTTGACCTTGAAACAAACAGAGCTACAAGATATAACCTGGTCTAATTGGATGCTAAGGTTTTGTATTTGAACTTGTTAAAAGGTGGAATTGTGTGGCCAAAGTGTGATGTTTGCGAGAAGCCAACCAAGGGATTTACATTCCGGTGCAGCGCCTGTAGCTTCCAGATGCATCCTTGCTGTGCTATGCTTTCTACCCAAGTCAACTTTTCACTCCATCCACATTCCTTGAAGCTGCTACCGTCTATCGCTGTTTCAAGTGGTGAGCCTGGTTTTGTCTGTGCTGAGTGCAAGAGGAAGAGGTCAGGTAGAGTGTACGGTTGCACTGTATGTGATTACTATCTCCATGCAGTTTGTGCAAAGAACATGATTAATGGGCTAGAAGCCAACGGAATTAAGCCAGTGAAGTCCAGCAAGCTGGGAGCTGCAGCCCGTGTGGTTTCTCTTGTCATTGTCGAATTCATGGGTGGCCTTATTGATGGGATTGGGGAAGGCGTCGGACAATCTATCGTTCAAAATATGACAGGTGGAAGGTGCGTGGGTAGTAGTAGTAATAGTAGCAGAAGAAGAACAACAACGAGAGGAACAACAACAAATGAAAATAACGGATAAATACTGCTAGATGCATGCTAATAATATCATCTTCTAATTCATTACGCTTTGCAGCCTGTCTTTAAAATGAAATTTGGAGTGTTTGAAGTAGAACAAATATGTTCTGATAGTTCTATTGAATAATTGTGTGTAGTTGAAGAGGTATTCTTGGCTACGTCAGGAAGGAGATGGAGGTTGATATTGAGGGGTGGCATGCCAAATTGTGCTGTGTGTCTGCTTATATACATGTATTTTTTATGTAGATATATATATATGCAGAGTATGGTTTGTCTATATACGTTTGATTGCATATGTGTGTATTGTAGCAGCAGTTTAATTGATATGCTCGTCCCCAGAACAGATAGGGTTCATTACTTTGGTCTCGATATCGTTAACTACTTTGTTTCGTTTCTATAAATATATGTTTCGTTTCCTCGAAAGGAAAAAAAAAATGAAGTTGTCAAGATTACAAGAATTCGTGCCCCTTCCCCGTAAGATTGTCGTAATGGGAACGAGTGCCAAACGCATTCTCTAATCTGATTCAAATTCCCGCAATTCTGTTCTGTTCGGAGTAGGATTATTCCATCCAAAAGTAGCTTTTTTCCGATAAGCAAATGAGGCCTACTAGTAAACACAAGATAAAAAAAGGCCCTTCCCCTACGCCCTTGCCTATATTACTAGTAGTATTCTGTTTGCGGTGTTTAACTTGTAATTACTAGTACATTATACATATAATTATCCCCAGAGGGAATGCTTGATTTGTGATTCAATCTCTTGTATTAAAGCCAATCAAAACGGGCTCAATCCAAGAATGCAACATAAAATCGGATCTCAAGGCTCTTTCTAAGAATTACACGAGTTTCTAGATTAAATGAAGAAATGCGAATGGAACCGTGGGTTTTCACTGCAGTCAGGGTTCCAATTTCAAAACGAGAACGAGGGTGATGATTATGCATTTAATGTATATCGCAGGGCGATTGTGAGGAATTCAGTATTTTATAATAACACTTGATTCTCGTTGCTCAAAACCAAAGGGCTCCAAATATATTAGTATTAAACTTTACTTGAACAAATATTTTCACTGTCCATCTAATAACTATCACAATTACTCATCGACTCTACGGATTGACTTTACAGTACTGAGATCAATCCAGATAAAATCTTTCTCTACACTACTGTATCCCAGGAAATCAAGGAGGAAAATAACCACCACCAAAAAACTAACTAAATTAGACGGGTCGTAATAAAGGAGTTGGATTGCTTACTCTCTCTGAGTTTCTGCTGCTCTCCAAAATCAGGGCCTTCAACGTTTCACTTTCATAATTTGCCTCAGCCTTTTCATTTCTGTTACCTATTCTCATCCTCTATGGTACAATAAACAGTGTTTTCCGAACATATAGTTCACCAGGTCCAATGCAAACACACTGCTCTTGACAAGAAGGGAAAGGCAAAATGGGAAAAGATCCCAAATTTCTGGTTTGGGAAGACACAAGTATAGAGCAACAGGATCACAAACTACCCTTGCCTTCCACCATTTCGCCCTTTCTACTTCCACCATTAGAAGCAAATGCCACTCTCTAGTGATACCCCCCAACTTCTCTACCTCCCCAGGCATCTGGCAACTGAACTCATGTTCCCAATTAAACTTCTACTTCTGCTTTTCTTTTACTCCGAAGTAGGCATATAGTTATTGTCTTACCTTCCCAACTAACTTGGGTTATGTTCCTCTTTCCTTTTTCTCCGAAGTAGGCATATAGTCATTGTTTCACCTTCCAACTAACTTGTGCCATAACACAGACTCTCCCATATGAAGGGCTCAGGTAAACCCACATCCGGGTGGCCTCGCAAAAGCACGCCAACACAAACACAGACAGCAGCAATAGCAAGCATCGTATGAATGTATGGGCGGTGAAGGAACCCTTGTGAACCGGGCATCCTCCTGTTGTATCTTGAAGCCACTATTGCACACTTGGAACAAGATCTTTGCCCTTTTTTGAATTGGGACCTATGATGTTGGTCCTGACTCACTCCCAACGATTGCTGTTCCATCTCATTTCCGATAGATATAGAGATTTGACCATTTTTCTTGTCAGCAAGCTTACGAGCAACCAGCCTGTTATAAGAGTGATGGTTTCTCATCAAGGCATATGCATACGGAGACAACCCACTCGAGTCCAGGAGGGAGTTCCAGCAGTTCAACCCAATCTGCATTGGAAGACAAAAAGGAAGGGAGGAATATCAACGACGTACTAAAACACAAAGTTCAAAAAATTGCTGGGAAAACAAAGAGAAAGTAAAATAAAGAAAATGCCATCCAAGTCAAAGCCAAATTAAGATCAAATCCTTGACTTTTTTCTCTTTTAATTTTTTTCCCTTTCCTTCCCTTCCCTTTTTCTTTTTTATTTGCTGGAAAAGACAAGTCACAACAACAAAATATTGTACTTTTGGTAAACTGAAGCTTCCTGAAGTAATAAGCAGTACTTCGATGGAATCTTTCGAGAAGTTGAAACCTGGAGAGGGAATTCAAACAAAAAATCCTAAACCCTAGAAATTCAATAGTATCAGAGTAAACCAAAATACCTCTTGTGGGTCACTTGTCAAAGCACCAACCATATCATCTGAGCCAGATGTACAAGCAGCAAGATGTAGAGGTGTAATACCACCAGGTCCATGGAGATTTGGTGGGAAAATGTAATTGGAAGTATCATTACCACTTTGTACAGAATAATGAATGAGCAGGTCAACCATGTTCCTACACCTCCTTTTAACTGCCCTGTTTAAGAGGTGAATGTCTGACAGCATCTCCAAAGACTCCCTTGGTTGCTCGCCTCTATGCGAATCCGCTTCTAGTAGTATATCCAGGAGGGTTTTGACCAAGGCACAACAGTCCCTTTCAACAGAGAATATGAACAAAAACTGGAACCGAGCCAGTGTATACTCCGGATTAACAATCAGCGAAGAGTTTCTCTTCCTCTGGAATAACCATCCAAGCTCATTTAAGAAGTGCAGCACTTCAGCCTTTGATGGGGGCTGCCCAATTTCATGAATCTGGTCCTCCAAAATTGTGTCACGTAATTCTGCACCTTCACCAAATTCAGGCTCAAGGAGTCGCAATTCTTGGCAGATAGCAGCATCGGCTATTATTACAGGAAAACTGGTGCCTTTGAAACCGTTCTCAACCTGCTCATATCATTACCAGTAGTCAAAATTCCCAGGGACTTAATAAGGCTTACAAATATTCCACAATCCACATGAATGTTAAATTGATCAGCTGCATTTCAAAGTGCTACCTCAATGAAACAGCGACCAAGTTCACCAGGAGCCACCCCATCTATTTTAAAACTGATAGAGCTCATCTCATTAGGTACTGTTTCCTGAATAGCTGATCCTAAAACTTCCGTTGATAAGTAACCTCCCATATGCGTACAGTGAATCCTGCACAATAATCGAAGTTATAAGTCTGAAAGACTGAAACAAATGAGCCAAAGAAACTGGAAGAGCTCTGCTGGCGAAAAAACACAGTCCACTTACTTGGTGCCAGGAGTATTCAGATTCTGCCCCCTCAAAACAAGAGAGGTCTCTTCCCCACCCACAACTGCCAAAGGGGACACTGAGACTAACTTGGGTGAACGCCGTGCTCTCCAAGATTTGCAGAGGCGAATCTCTCCTAAAGATTCATAACTCGGGTCAAGCAAGTTCTAACCACAAGGTCGTAAAAAACAGAACTTTCTACTACAATAATGACATACTTCAGCAAACAACTAATTTGTCCCACTTTTGAGTTTATCTCAATACTAATCATGAGAAGCTGATACTAACCATCTTTATGAGAAGCTAACTGCCTGCCTATATGAACTAGAAACCTTCCATTTCTCCACAAGTCACTATCAGAATCCCAAACTAAAGAACTGACATGCTGAAGAAGGTTCGATTCCAGCTGCAAAAACCACACATACCCTGCAAATGGTGAGTGGAAAGCCACAAGAGAAAACTGAGCCATTTAAGAGAAGTTTGTACACTGACTTGCTCCCAAGCAGACGATGGCATTGATATGTAAATGGATAAAACTACACAACCAGGCCTGATGTAACTCTCCATGTCTGACGGACTGTGAGAGAGCCAATTATAGATCTAAGAAGAGAAGCAATAACAGTATTAGGTCATATTATCATCAATGAGAAGAAGAGAAGAACACTAAAGACTCAAGGCATAACCAAAAACTATCACCTGTGTTCGCAAAGTTTCTGGTAATTGACCCGGATTCTTACCAAACAGTTTGAAAATCATTCTCCCAGTGCGATCCTATAGATATATTATGAACCATAAGGCAGGTCAAACAAAACAAACCACAAGTACAGAAGTGGAAACCAAAGTCAACATCATCACGCCACCAGCACTACCTACCTGAGCATCAGAATTGGAACTTGAAGGCGAATGATCAGACCCAGACGAGGATGTGTACCCAGCTTGGTATGGATAGCTTTGGAATGAACTTTGGTCAAGACATCCGTTTGATCGTCCAAAAAGCTCAAGAGATGTTTCACAATCACGAGCCTTAGTGATTTCAACATTTGCGATTTGTCTGCCTTTCGAGGTCCTTTGTGGCTCAGTTGCTCTCGTGGTCTGCATTGGAAACAGTTTCTGCACCACGGGTGGAGAAGATGAAGGTGACGTCTCCTCAATGGGATTACTGCTGTCCGAAGAGAAGTATTTTCTTGCAGATGCCAGATTTGGCGGGCTATCATCTTCGGGTGAGGAACTAAAGAGCTGCAAAGGTAAAGTTGCTCCGGTAACTTGAACTTGGAGATCTGAATCTTCAATGGGGGACTGGTAACTTGAACTACTTCTCTCCCCTCCAACTGAAGGGAACTCAAGAGCTTCTCCATTTTTCATAGTAAGACTCAATGCTTGGTCCATAGCTTTATCTGCATCAACACCTTGGCTGCTTCTTTGAGACGAAATTGGAATGGCATTAGGACTAGGTGCTGCGAGAGTGGCTGACAGAACAGCAAGTAAGTCTTTCGTAGATGAAGAAGATATGTTGCCATTCAATCTGCTCTGGTTATCTAGAGATGCTTGTTCTGAAACGGTTTTACTTAAACTTGCTGATGTTGGTAACTTTGCTTCTAAATCCAATGGCAAAGGTAATGTATTTATCTTACTGAGAATCTGAATGAGATGATCTTTATTAGGTAGTAACGAGCAATTAGTGCTTTTGACCTCATTGTTCCCTGTGTTCAAAATTGCAAATATAAATATCATACAAGAGAAAGAGAAATAGAGAAAGACACGGAAATCAATTCAGTTATCCAACTCTTTTACCTTGTGCACGAGCTAAAACTGTAAGCAAATTGACAATATCCAAATCTCCATTCCCAGTGTTATCATTGTTTCCAGAGAGCGATACCCGCGAGGAAACATCCTCTGTCTGAGTTTTCCTCCTTCGACGGTTATGCCCAGCAAGTCTACGCCTACAACTACGCTTCCCTTCATCAAATTCTGAAAGAGGATGAAACCTGAGAAAAAAACCACAACACCGCTTAAACCACACAACAATACTGGTGACGGTCGTAGACATTGCATAAACAAGGACGGACAAAGTACTGCAAAAAGAATCAAAGAATAGCCAAAACAGCGGGGAAAAGAATGGAAGAGTTATGCACTTCATTTCCTCAAAACAAACTTAACTTTCGACTTGAACAAAGAAAGAATCTGCCAATAACCCAACTCGTGAATCATCTAACACATGAAATAACGGAAAATTGAAGAATCAAGATAACCAACCTGCTGCACTGTTGACAGAACCTTTGCATCTGCTTTCCTACTAGGGCTTGAGTTGACTTACTATGAACCTCACACACTTTATGTCGCCGGTGATAGTCTTTTGCATTTGACAAATCTTCCCTGCAGTTATCTACCTGACACATGGGGTAGTTGCCGCCACCTGGAGATCCGGACCGGACTCTCTTATTGGGCTTTGACATGGGCTCCTCCAATGAATTCAAGCTGCCCCCTAGGTTCAACCGTAGGCCTTCGTCGTCTTCATTGACAGAGTCGTTGTTTGTAGGAAACCCACTACCTTCGCCATCACTTGTTCTTGGCTGCTTGGACTGACCCAATCTTTCTGCACCAATACACGAAACATCCAATTCCAAGGGTTTGGCAACAAACCTAACGCTGTCCCAATCCCACCCATTGGGATTCCAGTTGGACCCAGCGGGCAACCGCTGCTGCTGCTGCTGCTGAAAATTCGAAGGCTGAAACGGTAGACTACGCTTCTTTGTCATAGAATGTCCATCACAGAATCGACCCCCAAGAGTTTGGTGAATAAAAATTGGAGGAGCGACTTGCGCACCTATGTCTTCCATCTCTCTAAAGTGTGAAACCCACAAACCTGTAATTTGGGAGGAATTAAATAGAACTTGTTATCATCATAAATTCAATGTTCACCGTGCATAAAGTCCTCGATTCATATCCCTTCAAAAAACAAAAACAAAAAAAGTTCTTCATTCATAGAAATAAAGGTATAAAAAAACGGAATAGCAAATATGATTGATTCAAAACCTAAAGTCCAGAAAGATCAGTTCAAAATCAGATATGGTAACAGAACAAACAGAAACGAAAAACAAATACAGAAAACTTTACATATAGCTCAGGATTAAATTACTAACCACCATATTTAAAAGAGAGTTCTTTGAGCTGTTGTCATATACGACCTTTTTCATGAGAAGAGGGGAGATGATTATGCCGACACGAGGCAAAACCTTCGATAACTTATTTTAAACGGAAAGAATTCCAAATGCCCAAAACTGTATGGAAGACTCTTGAACATAACGGAAAAGAAGGGAAACGAACAAATACCTTTCACGTTTATCCACAACCCATACGAGAAACTGCCTAAGCTCAAATCTCGTTCTTTAACCAGAAGAAGTGAACATCAACCCTTTCAAAAAGAGGAAAGAATCAAAGAAAACCCCAACTCTCTCGTTTTCCGTGTACTGAGATTACTGGGTCCTGATCTGACCCATAAACGGAACTAGTGTAATCGAAGATCAGGGCTTGCCGAGATCTGCAACGGGATGAAATTTCAACCGGGAATTTGGAAAAAAAATGTCTGAGAGAATACCAGATCTGAGAGGATGTTTGGTGAGGTGAAGAAAGAGAAGGAAGCAATGTCTCTTTGCAACTAGCCTTTTACTACTGCTTTTCTTCCAACAAACAAATAAGTAGTACTCTTCTCTCTCTCTCTCTCTCTCTCTCTCTCTCTCTCTCTCTCTCTTTCCCTTGAGAGGCAGAAACAGTAAATTCAACCAAGATTTGGGGCTTTTAAGAGTTTCCGGCCGCCCACCGAAGAAGAATCCACTACTTTTCCTCGTACTCTACTCTACGTTTTTCCTTTCTTCACTCGTTTACAAAAAGAAAACTCGAGATATGGAGCAATAAAAAAAAGCAAAGGAAAATGGCCAAAGGAAAATAGTACTCCCTCCGTTCCATAATATTGGTCTCCTACGAAACTACGTGGAATTTTCAAACTAAAAAATAATGTACTTATGAACATAATTTGTTCATCAATATGGATCTTGTTTGATAGATCTCATTGTGAACTTTAAACGGTGCGGAAAAGATCCAAAAATTATTTTATAGATGCGTTATTTTTTAGTTTGAAAATTGCACGTAGTTTCGTAGGGGACCAATATTATGGAACGGAGGGAGTAGTAATGAAGGGAAAAAAAAAAAAAGAGAGGAAAATGAAAGAGAGGATTATGGAGCGGTACCGTCAGCCGTAGGCTGGAGTTGTACGAATTGTTTCTTTCCAGTTGTTTCCTAACATTACTTCTGTTTACCATAAAATAATGGAGTACTAATAATAAGAATACAGAAAAATAAATTAGGAGTTGATTGGGTATTTTCTTCCAGTCACGTGTTGATACATGAGTGAAACGACTTTTTTTCCCATGTCCTCGTCAATATCTTTGTAGCATTTTGTACTGTACAGATTTTTTTTATTTTTTTCCTTTAAGGAAGGAGTGATTATTGCCAAGGGCATTGCCAGTGGGTGTCTGAACGCTCTCTCCATCAAAACTTTGTGTGGGCCCTATTCATTTTTTTTTTTTTTTTTTTTTTTTTTTTGGGGGGGGGGGGGGGGCGGGCGGGCGGGGGAGACTACAAAAATGTTCATTGGAGATAAAAATTGGAGCAACAAGCGGCAGTGCCTTGGGACATTGAATAATTTTCCTACAACCAAAACGGTCCCATCATAAACAAATAATTTTCCTACAACCAGACTACTAGATTATCATGGAAATAATAAGTAAATATAAATAATAATACAATATACTAACTCAATTCATAAGAGGGTGTTCCGTTAAGAGTGTTTTTACAATAAACTGGTTTTTTTCAAAAAAAATTATTTTTTGTAAGTGGAACACCTCCTGAATATTCAGGGGTTGTTTCCATTCGCCAAAATGAAAAACATTGCTAAGATCTTTAATTTTACCAAATAGCTTCATCATTCTGCTAAAATCGGATGTTGATTTTACAAAATGAGAAACTCACCCTAACTTAGGGAGAGGGGGTGTCCTCCAAATGATTTTTTATAAGGTAAAATTTAGTTTTGATAAAATCTAGGATTCTCAGATCATAAAAGCAAAATTAGATTTTATCAAATAAAGTCATTGGATGGAGTTTATCAAAATTAAATTTTATTATTTCGGAAGAAAATGTGATTTTATCACACTTCCATAAAAACTAGATTTTATCTCATAAAAATTGGAGCAACAAGCGGCAGTGCCTTGGGACATTGAATAATTTTCCTACAACCAAAACGGTCCCATCATAAACAAATAATTTTCCTACAACCAGACTACTAGATTATCATGGAAATAATAAGTAAATATAAATAGTAATACAATATACTAACTCAATTCATAAGGGGGTGTTCCGTTAAGAGTGTTTTTACAATAAGCTGGTTTTTTACTGTTTTTTATGTGATGTATAATGAGAGAATAACATGTCTTGATTTTCAAAAAAAATTATTTTTTGTAAGTGGAACACCTCCTGAATATTCAGGGGTTGTTTCCATTCGCCAAAATGAAAAACATTGCTAAGATCTTTAATTTTACCAAATAGCTTCATCATTCTGCTAAAATCGGATGTTGATTTTACAAAATGAGAAACTCACCCTAACTTAGGGAGAGGGGGTGTCCTCCAAATGATTTTTTATAAGGTAAAATCTAGGATTCTCATATCATAAAAGCAAAATTAGATTTTATCAAATAAAGTCATTGGATGGAGTTTATCAAAATTTAATTTTATTATTTCGGAAGAAAATGTGATTTTATGACACTTCCATAAAAACTAGATTTTATCTCATAAAATCATTTGAAAAACAGCCCCTTATTTGAAATGTACCATCTTTTTTAATCATAAGTGGTAGAATTTTTTAAATTATATCAAGACACATAAGTCCACAATTACACTAAACCCAATTGGTTAATCACTAAGAGGGTAAATAATCTGCTATGCTAAAAACAATATACTCCTATATTTTTTGGGTAAATTTCACCTACCTCCCGTGAGGTTTCTGACAATTACAGGGACCTCCCCTAAGGTTTCTGAAATTCCACTGACCTCCCCTACTTTTGAAAATAAATGTCACACACCTCCCCTCCGTTAACTTCCGTTAGAAAAGCTAACGGAAAACGCTAATGTCAGCACCACCTCACTCTCCTCTTTTTATTTTAAATCTTAAAATGTTTATAATTTTTGTTTTATATATTCACTTTTTATAAAATTTATATATTTAAAATCTACTCGAAAAGATCTATAAAATGAGATCCATATTCAATGTGAAATTATGAAAAAATAAAATCTTATTTTTTCAATGTGAATTTTAATTATAATGTTACATAATTTAAATTATTTTCAATGTGTAAGTCAAAATTTTACGCAAAAATTGTAATACCTCCGTTCCAAATTGTTTGCCCCTTTTGGGAATGCATGCATTTTACACATAAAAAATAATGTACAAGCATTAATTTTTTTCAACAAACTTTATACCAATTTAAAGATCTTATTGAGAAGAAAAAAATGGTGTAATTCTTTTTCAAAAAAAGTTCTTATAGACACATTATTTTTTTAGTGTAAAATGCACGCACTCCCAAAAGGGGGGCAAATAATTTGGAACAGAGGGAGTATGAAACATCATAAAATCTTCTTGTTTAACAATTTTGTTTTTTCCAAATATATTCTTAATTAAATGAACATGGTAAATTTGTAAGTCCATTTTTCTATTTAATGGTGGCTTTGTCCCAATAAAATTTTAAATTTTCAATACAAATTTTAATTATATTGTCTTTTTTTTTTTTTGTCATTCGATATTCATCAATAGAGTTAGATGTTAGTAAACTGATAAGTCCCC
This sequence comes from Vaccinium vitis-idaea, assembly GCA_963854785.1. Lineage (NCBI taxonomy): Eukaryota > Viridiplantae > Streptophyta > Magnoliopsida > Ericales > Ericaceae > Vaccinium > Vaccinium vitis-idaea. Next base: position 37,267,338 of record OY978226.1, on the reverse strand, counting down.
TATATTGTTAATAAAGGGACTTATCTCCCTTATTTTTTGTCACTCACGCATGCATTTTATAGCCTTTATTCAATTGATATGCGCACGTGGGTGTATTTTGTTAGTTTCAGGAAAAATGGTGAAAATGATGATTTTTGACGCCATGGTTTAACCCAAAGAAGTACCCGAGTACCCAAGGCCACGTGGCACTCCGCCACCAAGCCCCGAGAGCCAAGAACGAAGCACCGGACAAGGCATGGGGAGACCAAAAGGCCGGGAGATGAACAAAGGAAGAAAGAAGAAAAAGGCCCAGGGATACCGGTAGCGCCAAAAACGGGATACCAGTATCCCTGAAGAAAACTCACATTTTGAAGAAGGATACCGGTAGCGCCAAAAATGGGATACCGGTATCCCTGAAGAAAACTCACATTTTGAAGAAGGATACCGGTAGCGGCAAAAACGAGATACCGGTATCCCCGGAACAAAAGGAAAATTTGGGGAGATACCGGTAGCGGCAAAAACGAGATACCGGTATCCCTGCAAATTTTCTGCACTTTTGAGCCCGATCCAAAATATCTAGTGGCACTTTTGTAATTATTTGGCACGACTTTTTGGGGCTTTATAAGCCCAAAACTCACGACTTTTAGGGCATTAATTAGTTTACTCTCTTTCTCTCTCTCTCTCTACCTCCCTTAGGTTGTTCTTAGTTGTAGTTCTACCTTCTCTCTAGTTTTTCATGCATTTTCACTTAGCTTCAAGGTAATTCTTCTTCTCTAATGTTGTAGTACGTGTTGAGACCTTTATATAAATCTAGTTTATTTCCGTTTTTATCGGTTAATTCGTTTTCTTGTCTTTCCTAGCTTAATCCTTTGAAAACACTTGGTTCTATTAGTTGTTTGTTAATTTCTCAAGTATTAAAGTTGTAGGTGGACTTATAATCTTCAATAAAAATTAGTTTATAAAGCCATATGTTATGTTCTTTATTTCCTTCATAAAATTAGTCATGTTTTCCTTAGCAATGATAGAGTAGTCGTTTTAGGCTCGGTCTCGGGGTGATTAGCACCCTGTGACTTAGGTTCATTCGCTCTCCTCGCCATAATGCAAACATTGCTTGTTAATCAAAGAGTTGGGATTAATTTTATGTAACAACTCTCGGGTTTGTTAATCTCTTTGATCACACGTAGCCAAGGGTTTATCTACTTGGCACGTGTGATGCTTAGGGCGATGTCAATTTGGCCGTTTGCCAAATGAACCAAAAAAATCCTAATCTTTGCTAAACACCATTTCTAGTTGAATGAGTTTAAAAACCAAATCTTCCGTTCGGGGTCGTTTAACGATGTCCCCGAGCCGGTTATTTTAGAGGAGAATGAATTGGCCTAAGTCATTGGTGTTATGAACCCCTTGACTTGGCCTTGTTTAAATTAGTCTTTTCACTCTCGCGTCATTTACGAAGTTAAGTGAATTCCACCCCAAACTATTAAGCCAAGTTTGCCACTTTAAGGCTAAACCAACATTCGCGAATCAACACTCACGCTCAGCGCATTCGGTCTCTGTGGATTCGACCCGGACTTCCGGTTATTATGCTACCGCCGGCCTGAACCCTACGCTTGGGGAATTAATATTGGAACACAATCCAAGGGCGCAAGCATAAACTACAAGGGTTGACCTCCTCTCCATAGGAGTCGAGCTCAGAACCTTACAAAAAAAGTTGTAAGAATTTTGAGGTTTAAAGTTTTGAGTTAAACATTGAAAATTTTAAATTATGTAGCATGATAATTCGCATTGAAAATTAAGATTTTATTTTTTCTTAATTTCACATTGAATATTGATCTCATTTTATAGATCTTTTCGAGTAGATTTTAAATATATAAATTTCATAAAAAGCGAATATATAAAACAAAAGTTATAAACATTTTAAGATTTAAAATAAAAAGAGGAGAGTGAGGTGGCGCTGACATTAGCATTTTCCATTAGCTTTTCTAACGGAAGTTAACGGAGGGGAGATATGTGACATTTATTTTCAAAAGCAGGGGAGGTCAGTGGAATTTCAGAAACCTTAGGGGAGGCCCCTGTAATTGTCAGAAACCTCAGGGGAGGTAGGTGAAATTTACCCTTTTTTATTATAACAATCATTTCATATCACAACCGGCCCTAAGGCAAAGATTTCATCACAATAAACAGGAATGAACCAAAACTACCAAAATCAAAGACACGAGCAACTGCAAAGAGCACACAGGCTCATGGGCCCAAGACACGTACTGCAAAGGCAGACCTACACTAGGTGCGGGCATAGAGTCCATCCTCGATTCGGTAGAAGAGGATCCCAAAATTTGCAAGTGGGTGTGGGAAAACCCAGCTCATCAAAGATGAAGGCACAGAAACACACTAATGAAATCATAAACACCACCCAACAAAGGGAGCAATACAACCCCAACAAAGGGATAAGATCCCACACAGGGGCAAAACGAAACAAAAACAGCTATTTAACAAAGAAAAAAAACAAAAAAAAAGAACAAAACAAAAAAACCCCGGTAAGAGATGTCGCCGGAAAACCGCCGCCGCGCCGAAACTATTGACTTATTCGCCGGAGGAGCAGACCCCATCACCCACCTGCAAATCAGAGCCTGAACGGAACCTCAGCTACCGGAACCAAGGAGGAAGGCGGAAGGTAAATCGGTGGAGGCATACGAGGTGATAGGAGGTCGAATAGGATGAGATGGAGGTGGGGGGAGAGGATCTGCAAGGAGAGGGGAGGGGGTGAAGGCAGATGAGGCGGTGGCCTCACCCCCTCCCAAGCAAAACCCTAGTAGAAGAAAAAGTAGAGAGAAGGCAGAGGATATTTCTAGAGAGAGAGAGAGAGTGACTCAATTAAAGGTTCTGCTAAAAACAATATCCGATATAACAAATAACAAATAAAAAAGTAAGATTTGTTACCCAACCAATAAGAACATGACAATCAACCTATTAAGCACTGGTAGAATTCAATTTAAACAACTTTTTAAAACAGTTCTTGAGTAAATAAAAAAATTTCGCTCCCAACTTATAGCCAATCAATATTTTTTTCCCTTTTAGTCCTTCCGTAAGGAAATGTGAGGGTAGCAGATCCGCTGTCCCAATTTCCGTGTCCCAACTCCCTGTCCCGTCCATCCGAGCCGTCCATCCGAGCAATCAACGGCTTAGATTCTCAAATGAATATGGATGGCTCAGATTTGTTTGGGGTGAGATGGAATCCGAGCCGTTGATTGCTCGGATAGACGGCTCGGATGGATGGGACAGGGAGTTGGGACACGAAAATTGGGACAGCGGATCCGCTCTCAAATGTGAGGGGCTAAAAACTTAAAACTCATGAATTTTGAAGTTTAGGGGACTAGAGATGGCCCGACTTCATAGTTACTTCTATTAGATGTCAATGAACAATATTTCATCCTGCATTTTTATTCTAATTCATGTTGTGTACATTTATCTTATTTTCCTGATACTTAATAAGATTCCAAGGGTTGGAGTGGTTCTCAAGTAAATATTGCAGAGCTGCCGTGACATTTAACGTTATTGCACATTTTGAATACAATTGGTGCTAGTAATTAATATTTGTCACCTAGATAATAAGTGAAAAAAGCATTTTGAACTTTGATCCCCCCGATCTTGATATGGATATTAGAAGGGGTATTAGAGTCACAAATAATATTCCTGCAAAATTGTCCCAAATAATGAATGAGGCACGGGCAATGGGAACGAAATTTAGTCATTCGAACCCATAAATAGTTACACATTCTAATACCCATCCAAACGGGCCGCTGTCTGCGATGTAGGAGGAGGATATTACAAAGAGTACTTAGACTGCGAAGTTCGTAGTGTGCGTGTAAATGCGAGAAAAGAGAACGAAAGAGGAAGGAAAGAGAAAGGGCACACCAAGAAAATGAAATCAGACATTGGTCGTACAGGGCAAGTGGCAGTGGGAAATCAGACATCTTGCGTACCAGCTGTATTGTTGAGGAGGAGTGGCCCCTATCCTTTGGGGAACCGGAGGGAAACTCACTACTGTGTGTGTGAAGAACAGTAATCGTTTGATTCGCTCATCAGAGGTTCAAATTTAAAAAAAATTCTCCCACGTAAGAAATCAGACAATTGAAAATCAATTGGATGGTTGTGATTTGCTTGAGTCCCCTCACTACATGTCCCCGGTTGCCCTTTGGAGTCCAATTTCAAACAAATGCACTCAACACACTCGATCGGACCCATTTGTTATAAGATAGATAGGAGTATATCTATTTGGAATCTTCGAATAAGACATTGATCAGTATCCGATAAACATTGTTTTTGCAGGCTTGAAGTACTTGACGAGTTTCACATAGCTTCACGCAATGCATGGATCCGATCATTGTTGTGGGCCTGGAATGAGCTCACAAAATTAGCCCTACGGACAGTTTTTCTTGATAAGAAAAAAAAATCACAAAATTGAAACAAGACGGGCTGGATACTAGAGGGTGTTCCACTAAGGGTGTTTTTTGAATAAATTGGCTTTCAACGAGTTTTTATGTGATGTATTGTGATAAAATGACATGTCTTAGTCAATTGGAGTTGAGCAAGTCCAAAGCCAATTCCTAAAGCCGAATGGTTTTCTTTTATTTTTCAAAATAATTTACTTGGCTAAAAGCTCTAATGACACTAAGGGGGTGTTTGGGAGTCAACTTTTCAACTTTTCATTTTTGGCTTTTTGGTTTTTTGGATTATGGCCAGAATGAGTTTTGAATCTGGGAAGAGTGTTTGGGAGAAATGTGCAGAATGCATTTTGCAAAGGAGGTCCTTTTGGTTTTTGGCCTAAAATCAGAAGTAGAAATAGAAAAGTAGGTCCGGAGCTCCTTTTGGGTTTTGGCCTAGAATTTGCAAAATGGAAAAATAGTTTTTGGAGGAATGTGTTTTGAGAGGTGTTAGCCAAACATCCAAAAAGAGAAAAAGAGAAGTTGAAAAGGTGAAAAACAAGGGGCCAAACACCCTCTAAGAGGCCGTTTGGCCGCCTGTTTTTCGGTTTTTCAATTTCTCTTTTTCGCATTCTGGGTGTTTGGCCGACACACCCAGAAGTTGTTTTACCAAAAACTGTTTTTCCATTTTTGAAGATAGAAGCCAAAAATCAAAAATAGGTTAGGAGCTGTTTTTTGATTTCTACTTCTCCTTTTCCCTTTCCAAAACACATTCTGCACATTTCTCCCAAACACTCCTCTCACATCCAAAACTCATTCTGACCAAAAACCAAAAAGCCAAAAAGTCAAAAATCAAAAGCTAAAAAGTAGGCTCCCAAACACCCCCTAAATACTGATTTCGAGACAGAGCCAAATATTATGCGGTAAGATTTCCCAATTTTTCGGCCTTGTCCCCCTATAGATTTTAGGTGCATTTTATGAAAATCTCATAAAATGAACATTTTATGGAGGGGTGATAAAATGGAGTTGTTTTTCCAACTGATAAAATGTAGTGGTTTTCCTATAGATTTTAGGAGGATTTTATGAAAATCTCATAAAATCACTTTTACATTTTATGTGTTGAGATTTGAGTGTCATAAAATGTGATATTTTATGTCCCAAAAATCTGTTGAAAAACACACCCTTCTATTGTATGCGAAGTAAGTAAAGAAAGAGGAAAATACAGAAATATGAAGAAAAACCACCTAATTTGTCCTTGACGGGTCAATATGAAGAATGATTTTGTTCACCCTTATTAACATTACCATTGCTCTGATTGGTAAAAAAAGTATATAGGTCTTAGCACAAACTAATTTAATTATCATCAAAAACAAAAATGTTAGCACCACACACACTTACACGCCCATTTACACACTCACACTCACAAGTAGGGCTGCAAACGAACCGAGCTACTCGCGAGCAGCTCGTGGCTCGGCTCGTTAAGGCTCGGTTCGGCTCGGTTCGATAAGTAAACGAGCCGAGCTCGAGCTCGATTTTCAGGCTCGTTTAGTTAACGAGCTTGTTAAAGCTCGGCTCGGCTCGATTATATAGGCTCGGCTCGTTTAAGGAGGCTCGTTAAGTAAAATTACCCTGGCTCGGCTCGATAAGGGCTCGGTTCGTTTATGACCAAGCCGAGCTCGAGCTCAATTTTTCGGCTCGTTTACTTAACGAGCCGAGCTCGAACACTGCAAAGCTCGGCTCGGTTCAGCTCGTTTGCACCCGTACTCACAAGTGTGTCTAGCCTACATACATTGCACACATCTAGCGTGTGTGGAGCCCACACACTTGTAAGTATGGGGGTGTGAATGATGTGTAAGTGAGTGTGATTTTAGCATTGCTCTCATCAAAAAATATATTGATTATGTGAACTTTATACAACTTCTATCAATTAAAATGATGGTAATTCAACCTATTAAAATGGCAAGTGGTGGCTAACTCATGCGATAAAGCTCTTGGATGTCTCACACTGCATTCCGGGATCGAGTCCCATTTCCCCTCCCCCATGTAATAGAGTAGAAATGAGAGAGAGAGAGAGAGAGAGAGAGAGAGAGAGAGAGAGAGAGAGAGAGAGAGAGAGAGAGAGAGAGAGAGAGTGGTCTCTCTCGCTCGCTACTTTTCAAACAAAAAAATTAAGTACTTCCGTGTATTGTTTTTTGAATTTTTTCACACCGAATTACAGTATTCAAACTTTTTGTAGTGGACATTTATTTTAGAACAAATAGAGTAATAAAATTGGACTCATCAATAACTGGCCAACATCAATGTCAACATATCTATCTAATCCAAACGCCAACCTAAGATGTCTCATTTATAGGTTGCTAAAGTTAACAACTTTTTAGTTTTGGTTAGACATTGAGGATGCTCTTATATCCAACTTACTCATTGCTAACTCCTTTCCAACCTTCCACAAGTTTGCCCTCTCAAAACATTCGGCAAACGTTTTGGTGGCGGTTCCATTTTTTTTTTTGGGATAGAGGTGGTATTAGAGCATTACCAACTGAATGGATAGAATTCTGGGACCAAAGTGCATAATTTGATAACAAGGCCGGCCCTGAGATTTCCGGAGCCTTAAGCGAACTTCTGAAACGGGGCCCTAAGTATAATTATCAATTTTTTTGAAGAAACAAAGTGTTTTTTCGTTCAATTGAGAAAGAAAGTTAATCTCGAAAAAAATATCCTTATAAGGAATATAAGTATGCAATACGTAAAATTTGACTTAAAATTTGGTATCAAAAAGATTAACTAAAGTATATTTGCTAAATTTATTATACTAACTGAGGTCATACGACATAATATATTTTCAATTAAGTATTCATTTGTATTTAAGCACGGTTAGAAAATGCAAATCACGTTAGCAAATAAGCCCACTAAAATCAAAATTTCTTGTGTATGATCAATCTATTAACAGTTTTATTGTCATAATTCATAAATATATGAAAAGTAAAATGTTAACAAAGATAAGAAACTGAAAAACTAAAAAAAAATAAAAAAAATCATGCACTCTTTTTAGAAACAAAAGAATAGAAGAAACTTTGTGGGCTATATTTGTAACCTGGGAAAAGAAAAAGAACAAAGCAGTTTAAAGGAGGGGAATCTCATAGGGACTTAGGGAGATTCGAACCATGCTTCCCATGGTCAAAGACTTAAATTGGGGCCCAAAACAAGACCATTGAGCTATGACAGCCGGATTTTCCATGTTATACGCCAGATAATATATGTACTTATCTATGAATTGGGGGCCCCAATTTCGGGCCAAAAATTGGAGGCCCTAAGCGGCCGCCTGGTGGGCTTGCCCCCAGGGCGGCCCTGTTTGATAACCATGGAACTCAATGATCGAGTGTCAAGTAGTTTTTAGTTTATTGAGGAAGTGTACAATCCAATCTCCAATGGACTAGCCAAATTTTGGAATGTGATAAACGAAATGATTTAAAGTTATCACATGCTTAACCAATTAAGCAACTGGCAACCTCTAACTGAATTAAAGTACTCAAACTTTTTGTAGTGGACATTTATTTGGAACGAATAGAGTAATAAAATTGGACTCATCAATATCTGGCCAACATCAATGTTAACATATCTATCTAATCCAAAAGCCAACCTAAGATGTCTCTTTAGTTATTCCGCCTTATTTTCATAGGGCTCGTTTGTTTGCTTGGAGATAAAAAAAAAAAAGGGATATAAAATTCTTAGGATATACGTGGGATATAAATTCCCTTGGGATATTGAAATGCCGAAAAGGGGAAAAAAAAATCCAATGTTTGTTTTGGTTGGGATTGTGACAAGCATATCCTATTTTATCCTCATACCACATGAGAACAAAATTGGGGAGGGCAAAATAGCCACATTTAGTAGCTCTTGATGAAGAGGATGTAGAATCCCACCTCCCCATGAGATTTCATATTCTAGTATGTAGGCATTGTCGTGATATGAAATTCCATCCATAGATGCAATAGAAAACGCTAGACTTTTAAGACTTACAGCGTAACATATCCAATCTCACCTTCAAATCCCACAAACAAACAAGGCCTTAATTAGTTTAGATTTACATCTAAACACAAGTATATTTCAATGAGCAATGTTATGGTAACCATATTATGGGCACCATGTGATTAGTTACGATTGCATTTGTATAATGTACTTTATTACTCCAACAATAGAGCACATTCTAACAATAGATTGGTAGAATCCAAGACCTTGTAGTGCGGGGTGTATTGTAGGATTTGAGCCATCGACAAGTGTAGTTTCTTATTTGTAAATTGTAATACTACTACACTTCTATAATAAGTCCTTGCACTAGGTGGTTCCCAGATCCTGCATTGGTTACACATCACATCACAGGCCGCAAATCTCTCACCACCCGGATAAAGATGACCATTGGTGGGCGGCCAGCCGACTAAGGCCCCGTTTGATATACGAGGTTTCGTTTTGGGGGGATTGGTAATGAGATGGGATTAGGATTGGGATTGGTTATAAGGTGGGATTATTAATGAGGAGACAAATCATTTCCCATGTTTGTTTTTACACAGGATTAGATCATGGGATTGTTAATAACATGTTTGTTTTGTCTAGGATAGGATTAGATCATGGGGTTTGGTGGTTTGCACAGGAGAGAAATCCTTCAATCCCAATCCCGTTGTTAACAATACCAAGTACCCCCAGGTATTATGAATCCGGCCAATTTGGGGGATTGGCATGCCCATGGGACTATTAGTCCTTGGCTTGTTTCTCAAACCAAACATAGTATTAGAGGTCCCACCTCCTTATTAGTCCAATCCCACCCTCCAAACCTTGTATCAAACATGGCCTAAACGTATGACTCATGGCCTTGAATGAATTAAACTGTCCGTTACCATCATCATCCATAGACACATCACACATGTTGTACTCCTTGCTTGGTACACTGTTTTTTTCTTTCTTTGAACACTGTTTCAACTTTATTTGAGAGAGAGAGAGAGAGAGAGAGAGAGAGGCCCTATTTGTACACTTTTTTAGAACCAGTCGTACTCGTGCAATTTTTTTCCTTCTCACTGTATATTTTGGGTGGCTGGGTTTCCTACTTTCTACCACTGATTGTAATGTTAGAAGCGCTTTTCACACTGCTAAAGACTTACAATAATGAGTACACCAAACATGCACACCAAATACACATCAGGTGATGTGGTGGATGGAAAAAAACTAGGTGATGTGGTGGATGGGAAAAAACCCAACGTGGAGCCCACACAAAAAGATAAGTGGCTTCCCACCCGCCACATCACCCTAGTGTGCATTTGGTGTGCATTTTTTGTGTACCCATAGCATTATTATTGAATGACTTAACGCTACACGAGGCATTAATAACGATAAGATCGCTTTTGTACTTGCACATAGTAATCAAAAACTGTGCGGATACACACAAGGAAGAAGGTGGCATAGACCACACCAGTTTTATGCAAACGGAGTCAATCACGTACAAAAATAATGTTTCGATAAACTTTCATTTAAAAAAACTATGAAACGAACAAGGCCAAGATAGTTGAATCAAGTTTTTATTTTATTATATATATATATATATAATATTAATTTTAAACTGAAAACAAAGATTAGGACAAAGTTTTAGTTTAACTTATATATACTCCAATATTTTTTCTTCATATTCATACTAACAACATGCTGCAATACAAGTGAGCTATCATTAGACAACGCCATTTCTCAATTAAAATTCTAGCTTTGCCATTGAATACACATAAAATGCCCGAGAGATTATGTAGTAAATTGGGAAGATGGGCTGTTGGGCACTGTGGTATTTTAGGAATTCGATCTGTTTGTCCATTTCTATCTATTCACATGTTTTAGACAATTACTGAATTACCCATCTTTATACTTTTAGGCCCCGATTGGATGCGGGATACGTTTTGGTGGGATTAAATAGTAAAGGGGGATAAGATAGTAAGGGGTATTATTTAGTAAGGGTGGACCCACAGTGATGTGACATTTAGGAAGGGGGGATTAAATAGTATGTGGTTTGGATGAATTTGTGATAAAGGGGGATAAAGTTGGGTGGATGATGTTAAAACTTGACAAATGACTTATTTGCCCTTGTACAGTCATGTTAGATTTTATGATAAAATAAATACATAAAAACAATACTAATTAAATTAATTATACTTTTCAATAAATAATTCCTTTTATTAGTTATATCTAAAATTAAAATATTTAGTTATTATTTTTTATTATTCATTTCACTAATATTTCGAAGTTTAATTTTTTTTTTCTTTCTAATTGTACGTTTTTAATGATTAACAAATTAGTAATTTTTATGTTATTCCCCAACAATGTCAAATTCTAAAGTATAAAAAATTTTAATTTTTTTTGTATCAAACTAAAGATCTCAATTTGTAGTTTAATTTGGTGCAAAAAAAGTAAAAAAATTAATGTGAAAATACTTTATTTTTTGATCTGAAGGATATTGCAAAGCAAGACAACAATGTCGAATTCTAAAGCATAAAATTTTTCAAACTTTTTTGTATCAAATTAAAGATCTCAATTAGTAGTTTAATTTGGTGCAAAAAAAATTAAAAAATTATGCACAAAAGTACTTCATTTTTTTATCCGAAGGAAATCGCTAGAGTTCGTAAAGCATTAAAATGCAATTCGGTTTTTTTTTATCGCAACAATAAACAAACTGGGGGTAAGGAGAGGGGTATAAGGGAGGGTACGGGGGTAATTTCGTAGGGGGTATGAGGGGGTATAAATTAGTAATAGGGGAGAGGGTGTTATTAATTAGTGAGGGGGAAGGGGTACAAAGGGGTATTAAAAGGGTGGGGGTATTACTTAATCCGGGTTCCATTTTTTCCCCCAAACCAAGGATTAACCGGTGGGACCGGGATAAGGGGTGGGGGTATAACTTAATACCCCCTCTAATGCTGCATCCAATCGGGGCCTATGGTTTTCTTTTTACTACATCCTTTCGTTAGCCTCTATCTTGTCCGCTTGTTTTGGGGTGGGTGTTTTGGTCACTTTGGGTCACACTATCTCTCATGTTCAGATAGGATGGGTAATTTTCAGGCCTTGAGGGGCCTAGATTTTTATTAGTGGCTTACTTCGAGAAAACTAGACACGCAAACTATATACAATCACTTTCCTCCTTCCCTTGGGGCTTGGGGTGTTAAAGGAGTCTATTTTTTTTGCTTTTTGTTTTTGCCTTTTGAATTATGGGTCAAAATGTAAATGATTTTGTAGCATGTTTATGGAAGATACATGCAAAATGTATTTTGTAACAGAAATAGTATTCAAGAGTATAATGATCAAAATGAATTATGAGATGATTTTTTATCACGTTGCCCTTGGCTACACATTTTAAAGATATATTAAATATTATTTGGTTTTTCCGCCTAACAAATACATGTGTCACATATTTGAATTCTCCACTATTTTTTTTTTCTCTAGATAGGAAGAATCAAATATTACCACCAACTAAAGGATAAAAAAAAAGAGAGTAACGTACAAGAAGGATTAACTCAAATACTATAAGGGAAAAATAAAAATAATTTTAGCATAATTAACCCCCAAAAACAACCAACTAAAGGCCCCCAAAAAAAGGGGCACAATACTTGTTAATCTTCTTGCTTGCTTGATTGGCATTAACAAGAAAATGGGCAATAGCTGTTACTAGAAGATAAATTTGTAGGTGTGACTTATAGTTAATCTGGTTGTACCAATTGTCTGTTAAGAGGAGAGTTTGGGATTCGAGTACATAGAGAGACATCAAATCCCTTTAATTGTTTAATCCTCTATCTAACTTTCACACTAATCCCGGAAACGCATATGATATGACAAAAAAAGAAGAAGATAAATTTTCCATTATCAATTCCAGGTTCCATTACATTTTTAGTTGTATCTTTCATTTTTTTTTTATAATTACTTCTCAAAGTTGCATCTTCCACATCACAAGTTGATACCTCTAACATAAAGAATATGCTTCGAATATTATTTCTGTAAGAAATTGAAAACTTGAAAAAAAAAAAAAAAAAAAGTGATTCGTCCCAAAAATAGGAGGAATAGCGTTTTCAAGTATTGATCGTCAACTTGCAGAAAAGTGAGATAAAAGATCCCCCGTACAAAATACCTGAAATTGAACCTTACAAAATGGCTTTATGCCTTTGCTTTTGTGATAACAAGTGAAAAGAGAATAACACGCCCATATCAGCTCGATTAGATGTGAGATTAATTTTGGGTAGATAAAATAGTGAGGGACGTAAAATAATATAGGGTATTATTTATGGAGAGTGAACCCATATTGATATGACATTTATAGAGGGGGGAAGATTTTGGTAATGAGTGAGAATACAATACTAGTCGGTTTGTGTTGAAATGAGGATAAGGATAAATACGAGAATTTGGTGTGGATTGGATTAGGGAGGAGTTATCCGCCCGGATAAAGTGAGGGTTAGATTAAGGGCTTGTTTGATAACACAGATTCAGCACTTAAAAGTTAAAACTTAATCAATTAAGTAATAAGTGATTAGTAGGTTTGATAACTACATTTTATATTACTTAACAGATTAAGTGTCACTTAAAATATAGGCTAAAAAGTTGATAAAATTAAGTAGGTTTGAGCTACTTTATTTTGGCTGAATACTTATGTGCTAGTCACTGTCACCACCGCCACCACCACTATTCCACCGCCACCTCCACCACCACCACCACAACTGCTAACCCACCACTCCACCACTACCAATGCCGAGCCACCACTCCACTGAAGCCGCCACATCGCTACTAGCACAACCACCACCGCTGCCACGCCGCCACCACCACTACTACCACCGCCGTCAACACTGCCACTGCCACCACTATCACCATTACCCATATACCATAACCACTATTGTCATGCCACCGTCATCACTCCATCGCCACCGCCACCACCACTAGCACTCCACCCAGTCCACCCTAAGGCTAAGTTCTCCAATGGATTTTATCAAGATTATGATAAAATCAACCCTTTGATTTTATCCATTCATGAAGACATTTGATAAAATCTGTAGATTTTTGAGATTCAAACATTGGAGAACTTAGCCTAAATAGTCTGAGTTACAAATCAATTCCCAAACCAAGCTATCTACATGGGCCCGAGATTAAATAATCCCAAACTCTTTATCTGAATGGCATGTGCCCAATTCAGCATCCAAACGAGCCCTATAAACTCCTAATCTAGTCTTCCTGATTTAATAGACCCTGTTCAATTGTTAAAGGAGACCGGCCTTAGTAAAGGCACCTTTAGCCGGATATAGTTATTAAGGTCGTCCATCAAAACACTTATAACCTTTCTGAGTTCGAGAATAACCAAGAAAAAGACATTAATCACAATATCATCTACCGAACTAGTGATTCATACCGAGAATGAATAAAAGAAAGGAGAATAAAGACTTCCCTCTCATCGGTCAGCCATACGGCGGTGAATTCGTTCCCGGGCCTTGTACACTAACCAAATACTACTATTATAGTATCGATTAAATAGTTCATAGACAATAACCTAACAAATTCATTGCAAAGGAGAGGTACAAGGCCAGCTGTCTATTACAGTGCTACTATTGAAATATGCATATAAAATGGAGAATTGTACACATATGATTGATGTACGATGGACAAAAAGTAGGCGTAAATGAAAAAAAAAAAAAAAGAGCAGTCCCATCAATGATTCAACATAACTGCACAAGTAACGTAATAATATTTGAGTCTCTGAGTTTTTCATTTTTAACTTTTTTGTCTTTTTATATTATGATCATGATGTATTTTAAATTTGATATAAGTGTTATAGAAAGAAATATGCAAAATGCATTTGCAACAAGAATAATATTTGTGAGATATTTACATAATACATTTTTAAGCCTTTCTATTAATCAAAATGTAAAATATGAAAAGTGAAAAGTGCGTAGTCAAAAACATCATTCAAGCCTAGTTTTGACTTATCCTATCTATTAGTATCAAATTTTGAGAATGTGTTTTGCCTAAATGTGTGTTCTAGGTTGTTTTAACTTTTGACAATTTACACACTTTTTAAACTTTAGCATAAGCTCACTGGTATTATTTTAGCATTTTTCTTTGTTTAACTTTTCGTCGTAATTTTTAGGATTAATCATTTGTATTGACGAGAGGACTCAGAGAAGTATAAAAATATGGACGGAAATTGAAAAAAGTAAATATAAAACGATATTTTAAACAAAAAAAACTTATGTTTTTGTAATTTTTTCGATTTAGTGAACTTGTTTTTTCTTTTGATCAAAATTTTTTATTTTTAGACTCTTCTCATTGAGAGTATGAGACGGATAATTAATCAAAAAAATATAACGCAAATTTAATAAAAATTCAAAAAAAGAGACAATTTGGAACTAAGGCTCCCTACCCAACCAGGAATTGAATTGCATGCGATTATAATTTGGAACATTTTTATATACACGTGAGAGAGTGTGTACGCAAAGATAAAACTTGTTACAGGAAGAAAAACACCTATATTAGATAGATGGAACAGGCTTTAGAAAACGGACGGGCCTCTTGCCTTTAGCTAGGCGAGCGTTAGGACAAATCAACAGCAAATGCAATCTCGGGAATGGAAGGATCCAATTACAGGTGCTGAGCGTTTTTAATATGGACTAACATGAGTAATACATATTTACATACAGAAGAAACAATTCAAATGAATTTGAGAGAGGAAAGAAGGTTAATATGCAAAGGATCAGAGAGGTGTTCGAGAAGGTTTTGGATAGGGCCTTTACCTGTTAGAGCAGCTTGTGCATAAAATCCTAACCACGCAACCATGGCCAACCGCCCATTTTTAATCTCTTTCACCTTCAGTTCCTCAAAAGCTACAGGGTCTTTAGCTAGATTCAAGGGATCAAAAAGTGCGCCTCCGGGATAATTGATATCCCCAGGCAAGTAAATTCCCAATGGTTCCAGAGCCTCAATGCCACAATATCTTGCATATTCTGGTCCAACCTATGCACAAGTAACAAGTGGGTTTCATAAACCAGATAACAAAGCCAAGCACAAAATGACCTGGTTTGTATAAATCCTGATCAGTATCATTTTTACGATACACTATTGTACAGACTATCTCAATTTTCATGCCTTCTGACTATGATCTTCTCATTTCTTAGTAGAGGGAATGGGATTGCCCCAGTTTACTCACCATGCTACTTGCACATAAATTTCTCTGTAAGAACTTATAAAATCAGTCTACTCTCTGTTACTCCTTATCTGTTTTCCTCCAAACTACTGAGAACTTAAGATTTGAGGGAATTTGATGATGGCGAGCAGGATCCTGTCTAAACCATTTACTCGGAACTGCATGTGTCTTAATCATTTACTCAGAACAGCATATATCAATAAAAGTTTTGCCTCCTAAGCTTCCATTATGTCCAATTCGGACGATGCACAACATAAAGAAAATTGCACTACACTTCAAAGAGAAAAACTGCATCTTCAGCTCTTTTATGAAGCAGAAAATGGGCTTTTCAATTTTAAGTTCTTTCCCTAGCCTCTGACACTTGCACAAAAGCATGTGCTTTCTTGAATGACATTGATTAAATCCCTTCGCTGACACAAGTTATTATATCTGTATTCCTTTGATCCTTTCTATCAAACCAATCCACCCCAAACCACTTCCTTTCATGCCCTACATCTTAATTCCCATAATGTTTCCCATTACTGTTTTACAACTGGTGAATAACATCCATTATCTACTTATTCTCTATATGAGATATACCATTATTATGTCATGCATTTCCCGGACTTCAAAGCGTAGGATACCAAAAAATTTGTTCACAGATGATTCGCAGTAGTCTCAAAATCACAGTTTTGGCTACTTAGCTTCATGGAGAACAAGATTCACTCCACAGGATTAGACCTACCTGAACAATTCCTTTTTCATTCAACCCAGATAAGCTATTCTAATTCTGTTGGAAACAAAGGACTCCAAACAAGGCCCTCAGAACAGCCAAGGAATTATTCCTTTCAGGAAAGGGATTAAGGGAAACATGATTCAAAACAAATACATTAAGTCAACATATTTCACTTCATAAGAACGGCAAATCCTGAATATGAGGTGAAGATTTGGAAAATGTTACCAATTCAGACCAAAAGTGGTGATACCAGACTTCATAACTACACAAACAAGCATGATGCATGCATATGGAGGGGAAGTATAGCATTCATAAACATATTTGGTGTAAGAAATAATCAAATGATAAATTTGAGTTGGTACCATGAGAAGGGCTTGGCAGACAGCTATGACAAGCACTCCTTGACTTCCAGCTAAGTGGAGCCCAGGGATGCCAAGATAGTCCAGCGTGTCACCCTGGTAAAACAATCAAAGAGGAAAGTTAGCATGTTCAATTATAGACCCTCACCACATGCCTCATACACCAAAATTACAATGCACGGATTTAGGTATGTGCTTTCACGTCCAACCAGTGTTCTTTTTACTCCTATGTTAGTTGAGGTTGACCTGCAAAAGGATATGTTTGAAAGCATTGTGAAAAATTAGGTGGATGGTGCCACTGTACATAATATAAAATGTTATTTTGAAAAAAGATTATTTCTGGACGTGAGCCCTCTAACCATTACAGACTTATAGTCGTAGGGGCAAGTGGTTAAAAATAAGGACTAAATATTTAATGTGAATATGTGATACTATGATACAAGGAGTTTTTGGTTTTGAGATGCCTTAGTTACTGTTACATGTAAATTGTTATCTTCCCCAGTTCCCCTAGTTACAAAGGAGATTGAATGAGACTAATGGCATAATGCAGACTGATTGCTCCTCAACATGCTATTCTATCTCGAGACAGGGAGCTGGGTTGAAATATGATGCCTATAGCATGTGTAACAGACACTTCCTTTTTTTCATACTTGAACGGTGTGTAATAGATACTTGAGTAAAGAATCTAGCATCCAAATGGCTCCACAAGGAGAAAAACCAAGATGATACTCAGCCTGGCAGAAAGATCCTAGCCATCAAAACCATGAAATCACATGGTTTCCCTGGTTTGGCCACGTACCATGGTAACTAAGGTCATGCAAAGATGTATCACGTAAAAGCTATCCGAGGGCCGGGATATTTGTTGTCTGACAGGTTCTTTTGGAGAAATAACCGTATGCTTTCTTCCGTGAGATCTATATTCAATCATCTCAATAGTGTCCTGGCCGTTAGATGAAAACCTCCTAAATGTCTGTGATGCCATCTAATGCGGGTGAGAGGGCTGCCCATAACATTTGTTCAGCAGACTCGTCTGGCCTATGTTATCATTCTGTACTGCCAACGCAAAAATATAGCCCTTTCTCATCCTTAGAAAGTAACTATACGATACCTATGGAAATGGCCCAAAGTTTAAGAAGGGATTGTAGACGGGATCTTTCTTTTGGAAGCCACATATCCCAGAGAACAAAAATGAGCTGGTCTCAATTTCCTCAAAAAAAAAAATGATTTAACGCTTTGATGAAGCAATTATGGTATTTTCTGCAGAACGGTGAATGAATCGGTGCATCAACTTGCAATGAAGTTGACCGAAGCAGAAAAATATTGAACATATAGAAAATCCATTGACAATGGTATTTGGAAATGGCCCAAAGTTTAAGACCCAAAGTTTAAGAAGGGATTGTAGACGGGATCTTTCTTTTGGAAGCCACATATCCCAGAGAACAAAAATGAGCTGGTCTCAATTTCCTCAAAAAAAAAATGATTTGATGAAGCAATTATGGTATTTTCTGCAGAACGGTGAATGAATCGGTGCATCAACTTGCAATGAAGTTGACCGAAGCAGAAAAATATTGAACATATAGAAAATCCATTGACAATGGTATTTGTAATGATCATTTCTAGGGAGGAGAAAAGAGGTACAAACCTTAAGTTTTGAATAGCCAACTCTCCACCATACCGGTTCCACAAAGTGAAAGGCTCCAACTACGTCTAATAGCTCAGGAATTAAAGCACCCAGCACTGCAAGCATGGCCCACCTAGCATGCAGTATTTCAAAGCTGCAAAAAACAAAGTGTAAACAGATCACCCGGCAGTTATAATTTAGATAATAGATGTTCATAGAAACTATAATCACATCATTTGCCCTTGACAAAGTCATATAATAGCCAAATGATCCTACTGCATTATAAACCTATAAATACTGCTTTGTTCCTAGGATTGATAAGAAAGCAATGCATGGTAACACCAGAGCAAGTTTTTTTCTGAAACAATGCGTCAACAACATGTCGTATCAGAAATCTCTAACATGTCGTCCGTATTTAAACTAGCGGTTACTATCTCATCTCAAGTAAAGTCACCCGTATGATTGTGACACAAAGTTTGTGATGCAAACACAATGCCACAGTTCAAAATTTAACGGCAGAAAAACATGCATTCATTAGCCAGAAATTATTTAGGACAATGTCCATAAATCGGCTCTATTGGCCAAACGTTAACTACCTAGCCACATCGAAGCCTGAACTTAATAAGAAAAGCAAAACAGTTGTGCCAAGTGGTGAAAAGAAAAAAGAAATGACGAATACTTGAAATATTTCTGGAAAGCCACAGGATCTCTGCTCAAACCTGCAACATCAAAGCCATAGTCCCCTGGTAGTTCTCCCGTCATATATGGAGGATAGTCATATGGAATTGGACCAAGCCAGCGAGGACGTTTCTCTCCATACCATAAACTGCAAAGTTCAGATAACACAATGCATATAAAAATAGCATCAAACTACCAAATAAAAAAGCTGAATATCTGGTTATATATTGCTGTGCATGATACAAGAATGCAGTTCCACAAATCCAACAAGCACAAATGCTCAAACTCAGAATTCTCCTTCCAAAACCAATCACTGTTTCATGAGTAATGATCATCCAAGAGTTCCCAAGCAAACCTAAGATACTGATTAACATCAACATAGAGGTATTGTGACTATTGTCCCATATACTGAATATTACAGCTGCCCCTCTTCAAAGAACCAGCTTTGGATAATAAAAGTCTTGCATGGACAGTTTAGGTAAGTGTTCTTAAATAGAAATATCAGTTGATAGGTTTGATTACCAGAACCAAGATAAGTTAATTATTTGTCCTTTTAGAGGCTTTAAATGCTTGATAGGGACATACAGAATGCAAGGAGTATACATAATTGATTAATTTCTATCTTCCAACGAGAAGAACCAGTAGTCAGTGATTCTAGTAATATATATGTAAGTAGGTTCGAGGCTATGCTATTTTCTAGTCAATAATTTGAGACTTATTCAAGACAAATTCGTGGTTCGCGCAGTGGGAAGCTTAACTATTGTTTCCCCACGTTCCTTCAACATAGACTCCTCCATTCTTGCATTTTTCAATGGGAGGTGATTCTCGAATTTGTTTCAAAATTTGGCTGTTGCTTAGACCTTCTTTTCAATCCACCTTTTCACAATTCCATATTATGTCCCCCACTACATATCCAGTTAGAAGTATCAATACAAGGCTTTTATTTTAACCATATCACCCACATGAAAGCCATAAATCGTGCTGAATAAAAACTTCATAAATAAAACTGCAAAACACTCAAAGAGTCTACTTTTGTCGCTAATAGTGAATGGATTTGAATTTCCCCAAAAACCTATCCAAATCGCAAAACAACGAATGAATAAACAAATAAACTTGCAAAGCAAAACACAAAATACGAATATGAATAGAATTGGTTTGCTCTCTGCTACCTATCTTTTCTAGCCTTTTCAGTGAGTGCCTTGAACTTGGAAGAATTATCTACGGCAACCTTCTTTCTCTCTTCCAATCGCCTCTGAAGCAACTCTCCCAAGGGACTGTTGGCGATGGCTTTCACCGCTGTGAAAGGAATGGCTGAGAATACTAAAACGCCCGCCAGCTTCACAAAGACCAACCAAATTTTCGATAACGAAAAAAAAGACCACATCAATCTATGCAAAGACTCAATTACCGAATAAAAGTTCTAAATGCAGAAACTTTCTAAGTAAATAATAGTTAATCCCCATAAACCTAGGCCACACCTCTTCCCATGAAGCTCTGCAGCCACGATAGCGCTTCGCAGTGCTGGAGTTTGTTTTGTTAAGATTCCGCAATTTCGGTCCACCGAAAGTTGATAGGAAGCCGAAGGATGAAGATGATGACGAAACTGAGGATTGGTGAAACAACAGAGCCATGTATATGTACGTGTAGCTGACAATGATGAACGACAGAGCGTCGTCTCTACTCTCATCAGAGGATTTTGCTGAAGCGGAGCCAATGATACGACCCGGTAGCCGGAGCCTTCGACGGCGACGATGGTGGGACTGTCCGGGAGGGGTAGCGTTTGTAGTGTACGGTGTGCCCGTGCGGGGGTGGGTAGAATTTGCGGATGGAGGCTGGGTAGGAGGGAAATGAGTGGAGAATTTGACAGGTGGTGTCATCTGATTCATAGAACAGACGTATACGTATAGTGACTGAGGGGTGTTTCACTAACAAAAAACTGTTTTTTTCAAACACCGAAATAGGTCATTTTTTCACAACACATCACATAAAAAACCGTGAAAAATCAGTTTATTCAAAAAATTGAGTTAGTGGAACACCCCCTGAGAATCTCACCGTCTTGTCTTGTTTTAGATGGCGAATAGTTTATTTAAGATTCAGACCGTTCAAAACACTTTAGACAACTGAGATTTTAGGCCTCATTTGGCTAAATTCAAAAAATTAGTTTTTATTTTTTTTCGTTTTGTCCTTATTAAAAAAAAATTGCATTTTTTTGTTTTCGGTCCATTTTTTGTGTAAAGTATAAAAACTAGATGGGTTGTGTTACGAGAGAAATCTAAAAAGTATAAAATTGTTAGCCAAACTTAAAGTTTTGTGAATAAAGACGAAAAAATATTCAAAAAACTAGATGTGTTATGTTACGTACCTTGCTAAGGTCTCGTTATTCGCTTTTATAGGCAATCAGAGTAGTAGAGTCCCGATGGGACATGAAGTCGTGTTTTCCGGAGGATTGGGTTTATCCCTTGGAACTTATAGGGCTTTTGGACTCTTACTCATGAGGGATCGTATCCCTTTATATTCGGATAAGTTCTTTAAACTCCATGGGGTTATCTCGTCATATCATGAGGTCTTCCCGAATTAGGTTTGAGGAGACTCGCGACTTTTCTGTTGAACAGCTCGGCTTCTTCGTGACCGAGCTCCGTTATTCTGATGAGCTGACCTAACGGTCTGAGCTGGGAAAGAGATCAGCTCGGACCCAACAAATATATTTAACAAATTTCCTAAAAAAATTCAATTCAAGTTTAGAAGGGAAAGTTAAGGTTTGGAGAGAAATGAATGAAATTGTGAAGAAACGATGAATGGTGGTTGAGTTGATATAAATAGTACTCGTACTGTCCAAAATTGTTGTTCTTGTTTCATTAGTTGGCACCTCTCTAAAAATTGTCAATATCTTCTAAGTTATAAATATTTTTTTACATTCAATATGAATTTTGTTTGATAACTTTTAATAAATACATATTTCAAAGTCATAGAAAACATGATAAATGACATGACTGTCCAAAAAGGAACAACAAGTTGGGGCGGAGGGTTTAGTAAAATTCAATGCAATCACAATGGCGATTTTGTTTGATAACTTTTAATAAATACATATTTCAAAGTCATAGAAAATATGATAAATGACATGACTATCCAAAAAGGAACAACAATTTGGGGCGAAGGGTTTAGTAAAAATTCAATGCAATCACAATGGCGTTGACATTTCAAATTTGATTGATGTAAATAGTACTACTTCCATTTAAATACAAGGGTAAGAATGGAAATTCGTAATGTTTTGGATAATTTTTATAATGTTTTACTTTTTCGATTTCTTATGTTAAGATGAATTAAAATAGTAATTTTTTTTTGATGCAAAAGCAATAAACGCGCAAAAAAAAAATCCTGAAGAATAGGGTTGAAGATGGTCACGGAGCACAATTGCGAAATGTGGGTTGTGTTTGGTTTGGTTTTGAGTTTTGGTTTTTGTAATGATTAGAGGGAGAAATAGGTATAATAATTAAAAAATAAGTATTAATGATTGGAGAGAGATAGAGAGAAAAATAAAAAAAAAAAAAAAAAATAAGAATAATAATTGAATAATGAGAAAACCGGTTTTTGAAAACCAAACCAAACAAGACCGTGAAACCCTGCTTCTTGAAAATGGCCTCTTTCCTTTTGCCACGACATAAACTAATGGTCGGGTACGAAACTAGAACCTTCTAATTCGACCGACAACCGCCTTACACCATTCTGCAAAATTCAAACTCGTCTTTCGTCTCTCTCTCTCTCTCCCCCCACAACCATTGTTAGGGTTTTCATCCACCCCTCGACTCGAGCAGCAAGAGCAACATCTTTTGCCTCTTCCTTCCTTCATAGCTTATTCCCAATTTGCTTATCCTTTTTCCTCCCCAACCATTTCCACCCGAAATCCTAACCATAATTCGCTAATTACAGGTCGCGTTAAATGGCGGAGCACTTGGCTTCGATCTTCGGCACCGAGAAAGACCGTGTCAACTGCCCCTTCTACATCAAGATCGGCGCCTGTCGCCACGGCGACCGGTGCTCTCGCCTCCACAATCGCCCTACCATTTCTCCCACACTCCTTCTATCCAACATGTACCACCGCCCCGACATGATCACCCCAGGCGTCGACGCCCAAGGCAACCCCATCGACCCCCGCAAAATCCAGGACCACTTCGAGGATTTCTACGAGGACATTTTCGAAGAACTCAACAAGTTTGGAGAGATCGAGAGCCTCAACGTCTGCGATAACCTCGCAGATCACATGATCGGCAACGTTTATGTTCAGTTCAAGGAGGAAGATCAGGCCGCCGCTGCGTTGCAGGCTCTGCAAGGTCGTTTCTACTCAGGTCGTCCTATCATTGCTGATTTCTCACCGGTTACTGATTTTCGAGAAGCAACGTGTCGGCAGTACGAGGAAAACAGCTGTAACCGTGGGGGCTATTGTAATTTCATGCACGTTAAGATGATTGGGAGGGATTTGAGGAGGAAGCTCTACGGGAGGTACCGCGGGTATAAGGGAAGTAGGAGCCGGAGTAGGAGTGTGAGCCCGGGTTACCAGAGGGACTATGATAGGCGTGACCGTGATCGTGATGATAGGGATTACAGAGGGAGTGGACGGAGGAGCGGGGATAGGCATGGGAGATATGATGGCGATGACGGTGGAAGGAGACGGCATGGGAGTCCTAGGCCAAGCAGGAGTCCGGGTAGGGAGGGGAGTGAGGAGCGCAGAGCCAGGATTGAACAGTGGAACCGAGAGAGGGAGGAGAGGGAATGATGGGATTCTGAAATTGTTGTTTACGAGTAGAGCTGGTCTTGGCATTTTTCTCTTGATGGTAATCGTTTTATGCTCAGAAGCTCATGGTTATTCTGCTTTGAACATTGCAATGATGTTGTTTCTGACAATAAGTGTGACCGGTATTTTGGCAGTGTTGCTCAAACTAGCTGTTTAAAACTTGTGATTAGCTGTTAGTTGATGTCCAAAGAGTTTGAATTGCTGCTTTCATGATGTTAAGCTATCTATATGTGCTCTAGGGTTGTTTTTTCCTTGTGCCAGCATGGAGTTATGCTTCTTTTTTTTCCCTCTATTGAGTGGTCTATGATTTCTTTGTTTTAATTATGAATATTCTGAGTGAAAAAGTCCATTGTGTTGCTACTTGCCAGTGTGAGCACTTCATATGGAGAATTGCACATGTATCGGTTATCAGTAACTTTAGATAATCCTGCATAAATGCATATCTTTATAAGAATTTAATTACCATTGCCTGATCAATGGTTGGTTTGAAAACCTGCTGAATACAATTAATAGAATGTGAAGTACGGTCCAAGGAAGACCTTGACTGATTGATGCGAATTTACCTTTTGAATCATATAAGTATCAAGAGTGAAATGAAGCTATTTTATTTTCTTTTTGATTAAAGAAGCATGAGGAAGCGTGTCATCATCATTGATTCATTGTTCACAAACATGCATCCCGTAGATGCATGCTACTTGCACATACCTTGTTCCAAGTTCTTGCAAATGTATCATAGGAGATTTTGAACCACATTAGTTCTGCTAGATTCCCTGCTTTAAGTAAGATTCAGATTTCTTTTTTGCGTTGTTTCATTTTGTTCTGTATTTTCACCGTATCATATGCTCAAGTTAAAAGCAGTGGTGGAACCAGGATTTTTTCATGGGGGGTGCCGCAAGTTAATAGTTTAAGCATGAAGCATAAACTAACGAAGGCGGACTACTTTTCCACACAAAAAAAGTTCAAGCATTTTTTATTTACACTTCACATAAGTGTTCTACATAAGTACATATATATAAGCCACGACAAAAATAAGAATATTTTGAATACATAACCCAACCATATCAAAATAGAACTCGACGTTCTTTCATGTGGGAAACATCAAAAAAACCCTTGTTGTCTTCCTTCTGTGATTTTGTTTTACTTAATTTCCCCACTATTCTAAGAGTTCTCCAATCACTTTAATACTTTTGTGGAAATTTTAATAGTCCATTTAGTATTTTACTTTAGAAGTAAAAGAAAATAAAAGCCCAATTAATCAAAAGAGAACAAAGGCCCGATTTCTTGGGTGAGGTTAGAACTTAAAAAAGCCTTTATTAGGTGAGACCATAAAGTATAGCCCAGCAAATTCTTTTGTTGAAAGTCAAAATGTGAATCGGTCTTGCCTTTGTTGGGCCTTTGTTGGGGTGCCCATAGCATACAAAACTAGAAGTCTACAGTATATATACAATAGATATGCATGGTAAACCAGCAAAACAGGGGGTGTGCATTGGCACCCCCATTGTAAAGTGTAAGTTGGCCACCGGTTAAAAGGCTTGCCATTGCGCCAATTTGCATTTGTATGTTGACTTGCATTACCGTTCCTCTACCCTTTCCCGGAATTGTATGACTATTTATAGCAGCTACGTTGACACCAAAAACGAGTAGGTTTATAATTGAGACTAGAGATGGTTGCAGACTCTAGAGGTTGCGGCACCTTTCATTCCCTGGTACAAATATTACTGGTAAATGAACAAACCTATGAATTCTCTTAGGCCTCATTTGATTCTCGGACTAAAAAAGGCAGGATTAATAGTCCTGGGATTACTAGCCCTGGACTATTTGTCCTAGGACTAATTTAGTCCTGAATATCACACAATCACATGTTTGATTCGTGTAGGATTAACATCGGGATATCCCATGTTTTGGTCAATCCCATGTTTGGTTCCCTAACTAAATTTCGGAATTAATATCAAGATTATCTTATCTCTCTGTGTCCATCTCTCAAACCAATTCCAACCAACAAGATTTTTAAAAATAAAATAAAAAATTTCATAATTCCATTTCTTATGAAATCATTCCACTCCAAGCTGTTGACACTTAAACAGCACAGTAAACCAGATTTTTGAAGAACCAACCAAAGCATCACGATCTGGAAATTATTGATAATTCATTCAACCAAATAAGATAAAAAATAAAAAAAAAGATCTGGAAATTAGCATCACAATTTGGAAATTAGCAAACCAAAAAGTCGAGGGCCAACCATGGATGAAGAAGTCGATCTGTGTTTTTGGCCGACGAGGACGCGAGAAGAAGTCGATCTGTGTTTCTGGGGCAAACCACAACTCTGGCCGACGAGGACTCGAGACAAGAAGTCGATCTGTGTTTTTGGCCGACGAGGACGCGAGAAGAAGTCGATCTGTGTTTCTGGGGCAAACCACAACTCTGGCCGACGAGGACTCGAGAGAAGAAGTCGATCTGTGTTTTTGGCCGACGAGGACGCGAGAAGGGAGGGCCAACCATCTGCCAACGGAATGAATAACAAGGAAGAAAACGATCTGTATTTTTTGGTGCAAAAAACATTTCGATGGCAATTTTGTAAAATCTGGCCGACAAAGACGCGAAGAATTTAGACCGGCATAATTAGTCCCACCCCCCCATGGGATTACACAATACCCCCCCATACAAGGATAAATTCTATCCTGTGACTAGTAATCCCAGATGCTTTTGTGGGAACCAAACAAGGGATCAAGTGGGATTGGAGTCATTGGACACATTTAATCCTATCCCAGGTGTCCAATACCCGAATCAAACGAGGCCTTAGAAGATGAGGTAGTAACTGTAGTATGGAGTAGAAGGTTTCCTAGGTGGTCGGTCTCCATAGGCACGCTATAAGTAGCTAGCAGAATGCGATGTCCCCTTCCAGTGGTGGTTGGTAGAGCTTGAAACTTGGTTCTGTGTTTAATTAGCCATGCCGGCTTATTTTTCCTAATTTTGGTCAAAATTTTTTTTTGGTAGAGCTTACTTTTTTTTGGTCATAATTTTTTACTTTTAGGGTCCTTTCATCGAGACGGATGATTAATCCAAAAACTATAACGTGAATCTTAACAAAAATTTAGAAAAGACGAACGAAACACAAACAACCAAAAAGACAAAAAGACCCAAGGAGAATGGAAATTATCCCTTATCCTCTTTTTCCCTCCCCACTCACCCTTCTGCTGCCGGTAGAGCCCTTAAGGTAAATCTTAGTTATAAATTGGATGTGAAGTTGATACCCTTAGGTTTTGGTTCTTTATAGGGCTTCATTCATTAGAGGGCAGATGATAGAGTGCATATACTTGTGATGGTAGTGGTACCTTAACTTAATTTTGTTTGGCTTGAAGTTTGAAGATGACATACATTACGTAGAAAAAATAATATTGTTTGCAAATTTAGTAATTTACATGCATCCTTTATCATTTTTTAGGGAAAGGTGTTAGTTGCTTATTGGGTTCACAAGCATCCTTTGGCATTTATAAGATTTACCCTGCATGTACATGGATGACTTGGGATTCCTGGTGTTCTTGTCTGGGCATCTAAACTCGATGTAGCTTTTATTTGAGAAGTTCTTTGTATATTTACAACTTAATTGTTTCCGTTAATGATTGCATGATCCTGTATCCAGCATCTGTTCTTGTTTCAAAAATAAAATAAGAGATCCTTGTCTGCCATCTCTTCTTCTCTTGTTTCTTTATTGCTCTTTCGAGCTGTTCATGTCAAGAGTCTTTTGTGCAATTATCTGCTGCCCCTTACTTTTGCAGCATGATGTAATAAGTTTTGTTTCTGGAATGGGATTTGGCTTATGGGTTACAGTATAATGGAACATGCTGGAAGGAATGGAATTTTCTAATCAGACAATTTATGTGGTTAAGAACTGGTTTTGACCTTGTATTTTGCAGATAATATGATTGGAAGTTCGTGTTCTAATCATTGTTATGGAAAGTCTAATTTATGATTGTTTGGTATAGGATCCCTGGGTTGTCTGGATGGATGGCCGTTGGATATATAGCACCTAGATAGTTGCAGCTGTATACTTTTCTACTTAATAGTTCGTTATGCGCGGCATTTTCCACTGTGAAATTGGCCAGTTTTGTTTATGTTGTTTTAACTTCGCTGGGTGCAAGTGAAGCCATAAGAAAACTCATAAATATCCCTGTTTTTATTTTTATTTTTTATGATATCGTTTCTAAGATAGGACAGGTCAGGGCAAATGTCTTTGTCATGTGATATCAGATACTCTTTATTAAATGGGTATTGAGATATCTGCTATGAGATGCGAGATGACTTTCCTTTCGGAACGTGCTATCTTGCTTTCTATCTGTGTCCTTCCTGTCCTCCCAGGTAGGTGAATAATCTATATTCTTTCCAAGCTGGCGGCAAAGGGTGTCTCCGAGTTTTTTTTTTTTTTTCCTCGTTAAGATTATTTGGATTATGTATACAAATATTTTGTTGTGTTGTTTTTCTGATTTTGACGTGCAATGTTTATTGTTAGAAACAGCAGGAGGAGGGTTTCTCAAAGCATGTAGCTGTTATATTTGGATACCATTAGGCTTCGTTTCATGTTGGAATAACATGATCAGGTGGATTATTTTTAACTCATCTATGGTATAAAACTCCCACATTTTGTGTGCAGTTTCGCGATCATTGGACTCTCATTGCAATTTACATTGTACCTCAGCCGGGTTCATCTTGGGTAGTCTTCAGAATGTAGTATGATCAACGTTGGAAGTCTAGGGCGTGCTAGAAGGGGTTTCTCGATAAAATGCTTGTTGTGCAGAAGCACTTGGTAGTTTTAGGATGAGTTGGTATATGCTTTGTTTCTCTCTTTGGTTCCGACTTTCCTGAAAGATTAAATGTGGTTTGAGGGATCCGAATTGTTGCTGGAAATCTGGTTGCGGTCCATTTCTGGAGCCATGGCTGAGATTCCTGAATCTTATCCATGGTGTTGGTATTCAAATTCTCTTCACCCACCACCACCACCAAAAGGAGAGGTCCTCTCTATTCCATCTGAAAAGTTAACCTACCAAAAGGAAAGGTCCTCTTTCTTCCATCTGAAAAGTTCTCTCTTGCAGGCTGCAGGAAAGAGGATCAACTCTCATTCTTCCATCTTATCCATGGGTTTTTTTTTTTTTTTTTCCCACTGCGGTTGGGATTTGTTGATGGATTTTATGTAGAATTGTATGTTTCCAGAACTTGGCATTTTCAGATGATTTTTAACATGTATAGTGTGTTGTTTGTTTTGTGGTCATTACAAATTTGCATCCTAGATTTGGATGGAGATGTATCGTTTTACATCTGCTGTATATTCCTTTTACTAGTAGTATATAAGTCTACATTAGAGTAGTAAATTGACTAAATATTCAGGTACATACTTGGTTCCGACAAACCTGTATGAATGTGGTACCTCTCGCTATGCTGGAGTGGAATGTCCGTGGGCTGGGCCTCCGCTGGTGTATATATAGTAGTATTTGATTCTTGGTTCCTTGTAATGGGTACTAAACCTGGGGTTTAAACTGAGAGATGAGAGATCCTCCTGTATGATATCCATCTAGTAGTAGTAGGAGTATATGATATCCCCAGTTGTGAAACCAGAATAGTACTACTACTGTTCTTTTTACCTAACTTGGATTTCTGAGTTTTTGTTGAATGATGAAATTGTGGAGGAATTTACAGGAGGAAATGAAATGGTTAAAGGAAGAAAATATTCACGTTTTCCCATTTGGTCTTTATCGAGTAGGCGAGAATATTCCTCACATAATTTTAAGAGGTTTGGACTTTTTGGGGACTGGACTACGTTAAAGACTTGTGTCAGGGTGTTGTTTTCGGATTCTATTTAGATGGTTAAATATTTTAGAACTCGTCATCTTGTTTAACGAATGCCAATAAATAATGGGTCCGTTTTTTGGGAGGACATAGTAATGGGGTCTTTACTGCAATAAGGACATCAACTTTTTCCTTAATGCCAAGAGGACAAGTCACCTACATATTTCAAAAATGCCCCTACTAGCCAATGAAAGTGCCTAAATCCCTAAACCTAATGAAAGTGCCTAAACCTTAACCTCATGGTGTCCTATGAAAGTGCCTAAGACCCTAGGGTACCCTATGAAAGTGTCTAAACATAAACCCTAGGGCACCCTAAGAGCCTAAAATCCTAGGGAACCCACGAAAGTGCCTAAACCACTAAAACCCTATAATTGGAAAGTGCACCCTAAGTGCCTAAACCCACTATACCCTACCCAAAGAGCCTAAACTCCCAAAAATTGAACTCTTAAAATTGAACCCACCTCTAAAATTGAAAAGAGAGAAACCCATTAAATATGGGTATTCTGCCGAATCGTGGTCGAATTAGGTTGAAACCATAGAATTCGAACCAACATAATTTACTGCTGCTTTATTACTTCCTCCATGTTCATGGAATAGAGAGACAGATGACAAAGTGAGAAATACACGCGTCACAGAAAGGGACGGACAAGTGGGAGAAAAACTATAGACATAAGGCAGGAGAGACATGTGCGCACATATCTAGGGCATTTTTGTCCATTCATGGACCTTAAACTCCAAAGAAGATTTATTAATGTCTTTCTCACCTTACAAAAACTTAGGCTGGGCTAAATGCCTTATAAGACTCCTTTTTTTTTGGACCTTAGCCCAATTGTCTGATAAATATATGTGATCGTTGCGCATTGTTGCGAGAATAACCGTGGATAAAAAAGCGAAGTTACTGGGCCGTGATTATACTACATGAACAAGACTTGTACATTTTCAAGCAAGTCTAATTAGCGAATCGGCTTTTTTTTAATATTTTCAAGCCCGTAAAATTAGTCCATTTATTTTTCTAAAGAATAGTACACCAAACATAAATTAATTATCCATAACTATTGCAGTATAAATTAGATTTCACAACTACTTGCAAACACGCCAACAAAATATCTATAGTTCAAATAATTAACTTGGCTTCGAAAAGAGTAATTAAAATGTTCAAATCTACAAACTCGACAACATTTATAAACTGTAAAATGCAAAAAATCTTCTCTCAAAATATCGGCGGTAGAATCTTCCAGAAATATATGCTTTTGAAAAGAAGACGTATATGGTCTGAGTTTTCCGTTTGATTTTAGCAACCCAGTTGCTAAAATCATAGTTGATTTTAACAAATGAGTTCACCAGGTGCTAAGTTGATTTTAGCTTAAAGTCAATCACGATTTTAGCACCTGGTATACTCATTTGTTAAAATCAAACGGAAAACTCATTAAAAAGAAAAATATTGTGTATATAGATTCTTTCTTCCTTTCTTAACAAACTAATATTTTTTATAGCATACAAAAATATTACTAATGTACATCATTGTTAGCTTTTTACGGGCGGGTTAGGGCTTGATTTTAAGAATATCTCCAATCCCATTCCATTAACTAAATAGGCTTAAAAACTCAACGAAAGTTATCCAATTCAATCCTCTAGGCATAAATACCTATCTCAAACCCTTGAAAATAGTGAGTTGAATTAGATCAGCTGGACAGACTAACGTATTGGTGTTCAACTAAAAAAACTCTGTAATAGTTTAAATTGTTAATTAGCGTGTAGTGCTTTGAAAAATTAAACAAAAAATATTAAAAAAAGGTTTATTTTTTGTCTTTATTTAAAAAAAATTGCATTTGTTAATTTTGTGTCGATTTTTTTTGTGGATTATTGATTTGTCTTGACGAACGGAATTTAAAGAGTAATATTTTTGTGAATAAAAGACAAAAATAAATTCATAAAAATTTAGATTATTTTTAATTAATTAATTAATTTTAATTTTTAGATTATTTTAATAAACTTTTTAATTATTTTTATAATTTTTTTTTTTACTTTTAAGATTTCTCTCGTCGCCACGAATCAATAATTTACAAAAAATCAATGCAAAAACTAATAAATGCAATTTTTTAAATAAAGATAAAAAAAAAAACTATTTGGTTTATTTTTTATTATTTATTTTTAGCGAAATCTAGACTTTCTTTTGTTTAGGTGATTTCCTATTGGCTGGATGACGGCATTCTGTAGTCTGTACACAGTAGGCATCTTCTGTCGCCGGTCATTGAATAACCTACTATAGACACGTGTGCGGCTACGGGTTTGCCTTACTCAGGAAGCAAGCGCGGAATTCCTCACCGTTTCTTCTGCGTTCTTTCCCCCTCCTCCCCCAACCTCTGTAGTCTGTACATAAACTCCAAAAAATTCGATGCCATCTGTAGCACTGCACTAGGGTTTTTTTTCTTTGGTTTTTTTGTGTGTTTTCCTTTCAATAATCAATTGGAGTAGTCAGATAGTAATTTTGTTGGATTGTAATGGGTGAATCTGGAGTTACAGGTATCGAAACCGCGGGGCAATACGACTGGGAACATATACTCGATGGATTCCCCGAGGATTTGAACCTTTTCGACGACTTTCTCCTTTCAGATGTATCGAATTCGTCTCCCGATTCCGTTCCTTTGACGATCGACGACATCGACCAGATTTTGATGGGAGACGAAAGTCGCGCAGACAATACGGTCGTTGCAGAGCAGCAGCTGGATGTATTTTCCGATTACCTTCTGGATTCGCCCGTCGAGTCCGATCACTCTGCTGAAGTCATTTACTTAACGGACGGCGCCAAGAACTCGAATTCCCCTTCTTCCTCCGAAGAGGAGCATCGTGACGTCGTCCCACCGCAGGATAACAGCGAAGATGGTGAAGATCCGACTAACAAGAAACTGAAAAGGTACGTTTCATTTGGCTTATCTGTGTGTATATACGTCTGGAGACCTATATGTAGTCTTAGGGTTTCGGACTGAGATTTGTTTTTCAACTCCAGGTAATCGTTCTTCTATTGAGATTCTGTTTTGTTTCGTTTACTTGGTCAAGTGATTGTAAATATTTTTGGAATATGGCTTGTTGTTTTGGGGTTTCGTTAGGAAAAAATCGGAAATTTAGATTCGTAATTAATTGTTTGTGGAACAATGTATGGCGGTATGGCCCTTTTTTTAAAAAAAAATTCCGTAGTGGGGCTTGGGGCGGGGATTGGATATAGGTTTGACAGGGACAGTGATATCCGCCCCGCCCCGCTGCCATCCCTAATTTCTCTTCTATGGTAAGATTGCGGCATGGAATATGGGGATCACGTTATTTCTATAAATGTTGCTATGTTCTTTTCAGGCAGTTGAGAAATCGGGATGCTGCAGTGAGATCAAGGGAGAGGAAGAAGATGTATGTGAGGGATCTTGAGATGAAAACCAAGTACTTAGAAGGGGAATGCAAGAGGCTGGGGATGTTGCTCCAGTGCTGCTGTGCAGAAAATCATGCTCTACGCCTTTCCTTGCAGAGTGCAAAGGTGTTTGATGCTTCCATGACCAAGCAGGAGTCTGCTGTGCTCTTGTTGGGTATGAAACATCCTCCTCCCCTGTCCTTTTCTTTCTTTCTTTTTTTACATCCCCTTATCTTGTTATGTTTGGGGTTTTCTAGCTCTAGCTTCCAACTCATTCATGCCATGATGAGTTCTTTTAACTTATTAAACAAATGAATCCGTATCATTGGCGGCCCTTCTGTAGCAGTTATATATGTCACTCGGTTGGCACTTGGATATAGTTTTTAAGGGGTACTTTCGGTAAAAAAACCAGTTTTTTTTTTTTTTTTTGGATTATTTTTGTCTTTATTCACAAAACTTTAACTTTCGTTAATAATTTTATACTTTTTAGATTACTCCCATCGAGACGACCCAAGAAACCACAAAAAATCAACGTAAAACTAACAAATTCAAAAAAAAAATTGAATAAAGACAAAAAAAAACCCTGGTTTTTTTACCCAAAGGACCCCTAAAGATCTGTTCAAGCTCTTTAAAATGGCCTTAGCAAGGCTTGGGCTGGATTTTATGACTAAGATTTTCAATAACATGTTTTTGGGTCGCGGAAGAAAACTATCTTGGATGTAGTAGCCTACGACTATATTGTTGTCTCCTTTAGGATTTGCTCTATCTTGAAGTAGATGTCTTAGTTCAGTGCTAGTTTTAAGTTATTTAGCTTAACAAATGATAAGCCCGATCTCACGTTTTTCGAAGCCTTCAACTTTCATTCCAACCAATGGATATACAGATAGTACATTCCCTGTTTTGGTAGAGGAGAAACTATGTAGAAATTGATGTCCCTTAAATCTATGGCTTCATCTTTTTGGTAGAGTGTGTTTTGTAGGTGGGCCGTGGAGGTATATTGGATAATTCTACTCTGTTATAATTATATCCTATGCATTTACTTTTAACGATTTGGTTTTAGTGACAATGCTCGGGCTTCTTGGAAATGAATGGTGTATACGGTTCTTTGGGCTTCATGGCTAGAGTGATGATAGGAATGTTCACGAGGAAGATGGAAATTTTAAGGTTATATGGTTCCTTGGAATGTTTGCTAGGAATGATGTATACGGTTCTTTAGGAATGTTTGCAGAGATTAGAAGGCAATTTTCTGAGGGTGATTTTATTTTATTTTTTTCCTCCTAGTTGCGGATTGAAAAAATTGTGATATCCACTGTAACATTGCCAGTTCAGTGTCAGGTTGGAGTTTTTTAGCCCAACTATAGAATTATCATGATCAAATGTTTATCTAAGCTTTCAACTTGCTTTCATTCAGTGATTACTTGGTACTCTGCGATAGTGATGTCCCTGTATTTGGTAGAGGTGAAAGATGTATCAGAACTTATGTCCTTCAACTCCTTTAATGTCTCATTCGATTATGTTCCGTCTCAAGAATGTGGCCCGATTTGTCTGCCGGATTGAATTTTTTTGGGCCTATCCTACTATGAGCTTGTGACGCTTGCCATGTTGGGCATGCTGTTGTTGCGTTAGGACCTCTTTTTAGTTCTTGTTCTCAAGTGGATTCAATGCTAGTTGGTTTTCTGCATGTGCATAACTATTCAACTTTAATTTTTGCAGAATCCCTGCTGTTGGGTTCCCTGCTTTGGTTCCTGGGCATCATTTGCCTGCTCATTCTGCCCGGACTGTTCCAGTTCGATCGGGAGACAGTTCAACCAGGAAGCGTGGACAAGCAAAATCAAGGAAGCCTGCCTGTAAGAAAGGCAGGAAGTAAGGTGTTTAGACTCCATCTGTTCAGGTCGTTCATGGTGAGCAAGAGATGCAAAGCTTCAAGGTCGAGGATGAAACAAAGTTTCCTTTCTTTAGAAGTTTTGGTGTGACTCGTGAGGCGTTTCTCTGGCTTGCTTCGCATGTTTTCTGGTTTTCTACTAAAGAAATATCGGGGAGTTTACCCTCCTAGTTTCTCAATAATGGTGTTAGATGGAGTAGTTTTCTATGACTAGTATGAGTTTCGTCAGCTGGAACCCCAATATGGTTGTTTTAATGTTTTGTTCTTTGATTAATTAGATGGATCATCAGTGCTTTGAAATGGTTGAACAATTTGCCTTAATCAGCAGAAAGCCGCTTAAAATGCTTGTTTCTGTTTTCACATTGCCGGTGACAGAGATTTCAATACGTATTGTCAAGGTTTGTGCCATGAAAGTGTGTGACGATGTTCCTCTTTGTCTCGGGTTCATCGTTTGACTATTAACGGGCACTGTAAACCGTTCTGATGGTATCAGGCCAAGCGGAGGAATTGAGGGCCGAAAGAAATGAATGGAAAACTTAAGGGAAAAGGTCCATGTTGGAGCGTTAGGTGAGCTAATATTTTATCCGGGGTGCTGGAGTTGCATTTTGTTTGTTTGGTAAGCCCGTGGGCTCTTCGGAAGGACAATAATGCCCTCAGAAGAATATTCCTAAAGAAGATGCAAGCAAGTAGTATATACGTATATAAATCCTATTCTGATAATAAAAAAATATATACTCCTCCAACTTTCTATTCTGTGTAGAGTGGCTAATTACATGTTTGCCCTTAACTTGTTTAAAATCATACCTTCCTCTGATCATCATCATAATTTATTAAAGGAGAAAGGCCCTTGCAATTGATAAGTTACCTTAAAATGAGACTTGTTTCGAGTTCTTGCACTACGACTCCGTACTTTTTATTTAGGCTAAGTTTTTATTAAACATATCGTCAAAAATTTACTCTTTGTAATTTTTGGGATCAATGTTCTTCTCAAGGAGAGGAATAAGTATAAAAATATGGACTAAAGTTGAAAAAAGTCTGTATAAGACGACAATGTAGACAAAACAAAAACAAAAAAACTAGTTGTTTGGTATTTTTCTTCTTCAATGAACTTTTTTTTTATATTGTTTTCGTCATAATTTTTTACTTCTAAGAGAGGTGATTAATCCGAAAAATAAAACATGAATTCAACAAAAATTAAAAAAAGACGACAAAAATTCCAAAACTTAAAATGCTAAAAATATTAGTGAGAACTCCGCCTAAATAGCAAATTATAAGGACCATAAGTTGAGTTTGAGGAGTATCTCACAAAAAGAGAATATTCGTTGGAGATGTGAAATTTAGTTGCTTGCCAAGCTCTATGTTTTAGCTCTGCACAAAACCAGACTTATAAGAGAAAGGTAAAATAGAAAAGCAACCACATGTGATGCTAGATTTTCGTTAGGTTACGAAAATCATAATCCCTCTTTGAGGTCAATGTTATCATGTATGTTGTCAACCTTAAACGCAGGCAATCTTAGACTAATTTTGGTCTCAATAACAGTAAAAGACTAGCTGAACCTCAATATGGGGGTAGATAGGTCAATTCAAATAGTTGGAGTCGCTGTATTGTCATACTGTGGAAAATGGTGGGGGTAAAAACGGGTGGCTTGGTTGGTTGTATCGTCCCCTCGTCCCCGCCTCTCTCTCTATATATAAACTGAAGACTGAGGAGAGAGAAGCAGCGCAACCTACAAAACAGAAAAGTGAGAGAGAGTAGGTGAGGCAGAGAAGCCGCGAATGGATTCAGATTACGGAATTCCAAGAGAACTCTCCGATCTGCAAAAGCTTCGATCTACCTACCAGCCCATTCTTCCACCATGTCTTCAGGTATTTCTCTCTTCCTTTGCCTTTTTTTTTTTTTCTCTCCGTCTCCGTCTCCGTCTCACTCTCCCTCACTCTTTTACATTACTCTGTCATTCGTTACGTTTTCGATGCTTCCTTCTTTGTTTCTTTCATAAATCCTTTGCTTTTCTTTTACCAATAGAACGTAGGTCATTCGGTACCTTTTTAATGAAACTCTGGTTGATGTAATTCGCTTGACCTTCGGTTGTTCTTTGATAATTGGATTTTGTGCTTTAAAAACATCCGAGATCTCATTGCTGTGTTGATCTGCATGTGCTGAAAAGCTAGATCTGACTCGTTAGATAGCTTTGTCTTTAGCTTATAACTTATTTGCATAGTTGTTCTCCATTCTTTGGCTGCGTCAACCTGGTGTAACATGTCTTTCCTGAGTCCTGATTACATAATTTCGTGCCCAAGAAGTATTGTTCACAGATTCAATTTGCAAGTTTTGAATGTAAGATACTGAGAATTGAATTTTGGGAGGAAACAACATCATTTTTGTAATTTGTTAACAAACTTGTTGATGTTAGATTTGATTTATATGCTTAAAAGGTTCATGATAAATCATCTGGAATCACGGCGTGGAAAGAGTTACATGCTTTAATCTAATGTAGATGGTGGAAGGCAGGCGCTGTTTTCTGTGCTGCGAGTCTTGTGCATTTTTTCTTGTCAAACTCAAAAAGAAGGAACCCAATTC
Source organism: Vaccinium vitis-idaea (assembly GCA_963854785.1). Lineage (NCBI taxonomy): Eukaryota > Viridiplantae > Streptophyta > Magnoliopsida > Ericales > Ericaceae > Vaccinium > Vaccinium vitis-idaea. The sequence goes on along the minus strand of OY978226.1, from coordinate 37,229,887 downwards.
GACCAATTTACTTGTGTACTTGCTTCATGCAAAATTAGTAAGAAGCATCGTTCCCATAGCTGCTGTCCCATCGCGTGCTTTAGGACAAAATTTCTTTGCCAATTCTTTATGGAAAAGGTCATATCGTGAGAAACTTGAGTTCCATTTATCCATGTGAACAAGGTTGGCCTCTAAGTTTCTTTCTCCTTAATAAGGGACAGATATGCAGTTGAAAGACATTGCTAAGATTTCACACAGAGTCACAGATTTACATGGTGCATTGCCTTGTTGACAAAGAAGAATTAGACTGTGCTTCAACTCCATGCACTCCGTAGGCAAAAATATCGTGTTATGAGTGGTTACACTAAGAGAGTCTGGTTGTGGCAGTAAATCTGTTGAAGTTCTTCTCGCACATTCACATGCAGACACCAAAATGAAGGGAAAAGAGAAGTTTCAAAGGAAGCATCGTAACCATTCCTCAAAATAAGTTTTTTGCAACAGCTTGGCATTCTGGCTTTTTATGAAAACTATCCAACTTGGCATCATCTTTTCTGATGTGATTTTCACTTTGAAGTACTGGTAGTTGGTTTGGCTTAGACTGTCCGTATTTAACTTATTCCTGTACAACTATGGTGTCCACACAGGGAACTACTGTCAGGGTAGAATTTGGTGATGCAACTAGTGCGGCAGACTCGGCTGGTGCCCACACCATTAGTCGCGTATTTCCACATACATATGGTCAGCCTTTGGCTCACTTTCTTCGGGCAACAGCGAAGGTCCCTGATGCTCAGATAATCACTAATCATCCGGCGATCAGGTACAAATTCAATGATCACTTCATCTACCTTCAATTTATATTGGTTTTTACATAAATTGGTGCTATTTGCCCAAAGATACGGTAAATATGTCCGATGATGTAGCATCATAATGCATATGTAGATAAAAATGTGTTTTGGGGTTTTCCAGGCGTAGATTGTATTAGCTCATTTTTTAAATGTAGCTACGCCTGTTTTTCTTGTGCCCTTTACCCTTTGTTGATTATTATCCTCGCATTCGAGTGGAGGAACTATTTGCAGTACTTGTTATGTCGTTTGTTATCTCTACAAGATTTAGCCGACAATTTCATTATGATTGCATAGTCTCATCATTGTTATTGTGATATTTTCTTCTTTCAGAGTGGGAGTGGTCTTCTGTGGGAGGCAATCTCCTGGAGGACATAATGTTATTTGGGGTCTTCACAATGCTCTTAAAATTCACAACCCTAACAGTACTTTACTTGGATTTTTAGGTAAGTGAGACTTCCTTTTTCTGGCTGTGGCTAATAGAAACATATCTGCATGTTGTGTATGTAACTTCTAAACGGATCGATTAAGTTGTCATGAAAATTCTATGTTTCTTATGTTGCTTCATGTGTCATTTATCTTGTCAATTACACAAAGTATTACCTATTTTGGCAAGAGTGGCATCTTTCATCTAGTTTCATGTCTCTTGATTGTATATCACACCTCATGTATAAATAAATCCGGGCTGCGTACTATGATATTGTTTTGGGGTTACTTTTTTTTTAACATTCAGTATCAATATTATCTACCTTCCTTTAGTTTTAGCAGGTGTCGGGGAATAAAAAAAAAATTATTTGACCTTTTTAATCCAATTAATGTTGGAATGAGGGAACGAAATTGTCCTTAAAACAAAGAACAAAATTTCCTAGCTAATTGAACAGCCCGAAATTAAATTTTGATCCTTGCCTTAAAGAGTTATTTACATGTGTTTCCAGGTGGTTCTGATGGTTTATTTGCACAGAAAACTCTTGAGATTACAGATGACATTCTTGCAACCTACAAAAATCAAGGTAGTATTGTGGACTACCCTCTGTAGACAATATATGCTTTATGAATTCCATTTCCACCTTCACCCGAACACTTGTTATGTAACTCCATCTAGGTGGTTATGATTTGCTGGGACGGACGAAGGATCAAATAAGAACCACTGAGCAAGTTAATGCTGCACTCGCTGCATGCAGTGCTTTGAGATTGGACGGCCTTGTCATTATTGGAGGTATATTGACGTAATGGTTTTGATATATTTTTTTTTTTTTTGGGGGGGGGGGGGGGGCGTATTCGTATTGAGTGGTGGGAGGAAATGAACAAACCTTAGCTTTGGCTTTACCGCTATTAGTACTTCAAATCCCTTAACTCTGAAGTTTGGTACTTGTGAAGGTGTAACATCAAACACAGATGCGGCTCACCTTGCAGAAGTATTTGCAGAAGCAAAATGCTTGACAAAGGTAAGTAGTGCATGTAATTTTTCCTGGTGAAAGAGATGCCTTTGTTGCCATTATTGTGTGTTGCAATGTTCGTTGATTTGATCTACTTTTTGTTGAGAAAGCTATGGAACTTTCCTCCAGCATGTCCTATTGATGGGCCAATGTCATTTGTGACTATTTGTTTATTCGCAGGTGGTTGGTGTTCCTGTTACTTTAAACGGAGATCTCAAAAACCAATTTGTTGAATCTAATGTTGGTTTTGATACTATCTGTAAGGTATTAATCCCCTGCTATCTATCGTTTACATTAAGTAATTAAATTAAGATATGAAATGTAGTTGTATTTAGCTGATGGTTACATGCTTTTCAAATGATATCCTTGCTGTCTTGCTGATAATTTAACTCATGTCAAGTACAAATTTTAATTAGGATTGGTACTAGATATTTGCAAACGTTTTGTTTTAACTGAAATCAAATTAAATTGGAATTAAACCTGAAAAATGAACCATGTAACCATCTAACATTCTCAAACTTTAGCAAGCCCTTTCTTGGATCTCTAGAAGGAGATGAGATCTTTATGCTTTGCTCATTCCCATCTTCTAAGTTCGAATAATTGGTATAATGATGTTAAGGTAGATTTTTAAGACAGATAATGTGGTCACTTGTGGGTCAAGGGGAAGTTGTGAACCTATGAGAAGCTTATCTGCGCTATCTCCTTTCCAGTTCTGTCATCTCCTCCTATGATGTTTGATACTGTACTGCTTAATTCACGCTGCTTATTGTAGGGGTAGTATCTTAATGGAGTATTATACACCAATTGCAAAATGTGATGGTTTTCTTTTCGTTCAGGTTGGGTATGTACAATTAACTGGTTTTGAGGAAGCATTGAAAACCATCTGTTTTGTCTTATATTCAGGTTAATTCTCAGTTAATTAGCAACGTATGCACTGACGCTCTCTCTGCAGAGAAGGTAACTAAGTGATTTGTGCTAGTTAAATAGAGCCATTTTTTTTGTGTCGTATATTTTGAGTTGCCTTCGTTTTGGAGCTTGGCTTAGTTATTGTGGTTGCAAATGACCTTTTTTATGCATATCATCACATCAAGCTTTTTGAGCCATTAGTTGCTCATTTTCCACTTTTCCCCTTTTTTGTTTCCTTTCAACAGTCTGTGACACTGTTGTTTTTTTGATTGCAGTATTATTATTTCATCCGCCTCATGGGCCGCAAGGCATCTCACGTTGCTTTGGAATGCACTTTACAGTCGCATCCAAATATGGTTTGTTTTCAACTTCAGTATGTTGTTAGGAGGTTGTTGTCTCGAAGCCTTCGCGTTCTTCTTTAAAAAAAGTACTTGATATGTTCTTTGCAGGTTATTCTAGGTGAGGAGGTGGCTGCATCAAAGCTCACTCTTTTTGACCTGACAAAACAAATTTGTGATGCGGTGCAATCCAGGGCAGAACAAGGTTTGTAGACTCTCGGTTGCTTTTAAAGATTTTTGTTTTGATTTTGTCATCTGATCTGATGGTTTTACACCAGACAAGTACCATGGAGTCATTCTGCTACCAGAGGGGCTTATTGAAAGCATTCCTGAAGTGTATGCTCTCTTGCAGGTAACTGGTGCATACAAACATAAATTTTGCTTGGTTATTACTTTTTACTTTATTAGGATTTTATTTATTCCGAATTATTTAATGGTAGGAATCACGGGTAGTGGGCTTAGGTAGTTGTCCTATTTTGGGTTGCAACACTTGTTACTATCTCTTCTCGATAAACAGCATTTATGGATGAAAGAAGTACTTAGGTTGGTTATTCTCGGAAGTCTTACCTTGTGAACTATCACATGTGTCCCCCTGCTCTGGTTTTATTTTCTTCAGTTACTTCTATTTGTATTTGCTGTTTTGTGATACGTATATATCCAGAGTCGTGCAGTTAGAGTTTAGCTCCATTTTTGTTTCTCTGTTAACCCCTCTTCCCCGCAATCAAATTTTCCTTACCAGAAAGATGAGGGCGATAATCTTTCAAAAGCTTCATTTCTATGATGGCTTTTGTTCCTCCATTTACATTTGACATATGTTGGTATGCTTGTTTGATATGACACTATGGTACTGACATCATGTATGTCCCAGGAAATTCACGGTTTACTCCGGCAAGGTGTTTCTGTTGACAACATTTCTTCCCAACTGTCACCTTGGGCATCTGCCTTATTTGAGTTTTTGCCTCCTTTTATCAGAAAGCAGGTTTATCATCCCACATGTCTTCAAATTGATTGTCTTTCTTTCTTTCTTCCTTTTTTTTTTTTTTTTTTCCCTTGAGACGTTAATTTTATTGATCCCTGTTTCGTTTTACAGCTCCTCCTCTTCCCCGAATCGGATGACTCTGCACAGTTGTCCCAGGTATAGCCCTGAGATCCTTATAGTCCTATGGAATAAATCTTGCAAATATTGTTGTCTAATGACTGTTCCGCTTCTTGTACCTTTCCAGATTGAGACGGAGAAACTTTTAGCTCATCTTGTGGAAGAGGAAATGAACAAGAGAACGGTAACATATAATCAATTTCTGCCTTGGCTGTTGTTTGGCTCTAACAAACTGAAGTTTCATTGTTCTGCCCCTTATATTTGGATATTACACTGATATTGTAAAATCTTATTTGAGATAAAAAATGATACATACACAAACTTTGTGCCACAACCCACCACAACCTCACTCACATGGGGTGTGGGGATTGTTGATTTGAGATAGAGTACTGAAATCATGTAATCCTGCGTCTTCTCTTTAGCGAGTCAAACTTGTTTAAAGATTGTATTTCTTCTATGCTGGTTACGTTTTATGCTTCCTTAAAAGGGGAGCTAATCTATAAGTGAAATTGACCTTTTGTAATTCAGACGAAAGGAACAAGATGTTAATATGTTTGGGTGATTTACAGGCACATATTTCTTGAAGAAATTTAGGTAAACTCAGCTGTGTGGGGTAATGCGATTCATTTCTAGTAGAAGAGGCAAGAAAAGGAAGTCTAAGCTTTAATATTTGCCCTACACACACTTGTCTGTGCACGCACGAGGACATTTTGTATGCGAGTCAGTGAGTGTTATCATGTCCTTGAGTATAGCTTTGTGGTAGGATATTACAATTCACCTACATTTTTTTTAATCATATGGATACTTTTGTTAAAACCAAGGAGGTCTAGGGAAATAGTGTCCATGAAGTCCTCAGTCATATTGTGGAATGACATTCCTGGTAGTGACTGCATTTTGATTGACAGTATGTAATTTTCTTTGACTAGATCAGGTTTCTTTATTTCTATGAAATAGACTACTGTGGAAATTGACTCACGATTTGCTACACCATGCACAGTTGTTTTTATTACGTTTTTGAAATGGTGCCTCACATCATTATTACCTGCTATTTTTGCTTTATGATTCTCAAATGAGACTATTGCACAAATTTACCTAGATGGCATTTTGCAAGTGAAAGGAAAATGGGATGAGAAATAACTTTGTTTGTCCCACAGTCAATATTGGCATTATGACGTTTACCCAATTTATTGATCTTACTGGCATCATGACATATATTAACTCATTCTGCAATGTTAACTGTGGTCTGAACAGAAAGAAGGCACATACAAGGGGAAGAAATTTAATGCAATCTGCCACTTTTTTGGTTATCAAGCGCGGGGATCTTTACCATCAAAGTTTGATTGTGACTATGCCTTTGTATGTCTAAAGACTCTAAACTCAGCTCTCTGTTCTTCACATTAAATTATTTCTGGTTTCATAGATTATGCTTCTTGTGCCAGGTTCTTGGGCACATTTGTTATCACATTCTGGCAGCTGGTCTCAATGGCTATTTGGCAACTATTACTAATTTGAAACATCCTGTGAACAAGTGGCGTTGTGGTGCAGCTCCTATTACAGTATGTTTTATTTTCCGTTGATGATTTATAAACATCTCTAGCATAGAAGTTAGGAACTCGGATTTTTTGGTTTTCTTGTTTCCTGCATATTTTGTTTAAAGCAGTGGTGCAAATTCTGTTGCATTGACTCACCGCAATATTTCATCAGTTCCATTTTGGTTCTTTGTCTGCTGCTAAAGCCTGTAATGGCCGAGAAAGCTGACTTCTGAACTGTATAAATAAACCTCAGGCAATGATGACTGTTAAGCGTTACGGTCGTGGTCCTGGGGCCTCATATGTTGGAAAACCTGTTCTGCATCCCGCTACCGTGGATTTGACAGGCAAAGCCTATGAGTATGTCTCTCTCCTGATTTTTCAGATGCTGATTTAAATTTTTCCCCAAGAGTTGGAAGTTTAGTTTTTTACTCCATAACTAATCTTGACTGGTGATGGATATAATTATGTTGGATATAATTATGTTGATCAATAATAAATTGCATGGTTACTAAATTAATGGAGCACTGCTAAAGTCCTAATAACATCTTCTCTCTCTTCTGTTAAACAACTCCTTGGTATCGTTCGCAGGCTGCTGAGAAAAAATGCAACAAAATTTTTGATGGAGGATGTTTACAGAAACCCTGGACCTCTTCAATTTGATGGTCCTGGTGCTGATGCTAAGGCAGTGATTCTTTGCGTTGAAGACCAGGATTACATGGGCCGCATCAAGGAACTGAAAGAGTATCTTGACAAGGTGATTTTTATTCCTCCTCCACCCACCCTCACACAAAGAAATTTGGTCCCACTCGGGATCAGGGATACTTCTAGCAATCAATATATCAAAGGGGAACCGGCCAAAAATCTCAGTTGATCGGAAGTTCGCTCGATCCAACCGAGAAAGTTGCTATTTAGGGTCTAGAAACCTGGGGCATCCTTTGCAGCGGGTGGGACAATGGAGATTGAATAGCTGTAGGTTAGGACACCCTATCCCTGAGGAGAAAGAAACAAGAAATAAAACAAATGGAACAATTAGGGCAACTGTTGCATGGTCATAAGATTGAATCTGCCTCTCAGGCTGGATCTGCTTTGCGTTGTCAAATTTTTAGAGCTTATCACACATTGGACGTCCGGCCTCTCCACTCTTATCCAATTGATTTTGAGTTCAATGCTCTACTTCTTGAATAGTATCTAGTTTCTATCCTAGTGAGCTTGGCAGTTGATTAGATTGTTTTCATCTTTCTAATTAGGGACGGAGAATTATACAAAATTATGGAAGTAGAAATTGAAGTAAAGAGCAATAGTATTGAACAAGTTTACCATTTGCTTTTTGGTGAATCCACAAAAACAAAGTGAATTTGTTATTGTTGACAACATGAACTTCGTAATTTCCCCCTTTTTCGTATGTTGTTTTGAATCTTCTGATGGTTTTGAAATTCGGTTGAACTCGAATCTAGTGTTTTCTCCTGATACATCCAGTTACAGTTCAACTAGTACTTCTTGCGTGTTAAATGCACGTACACAAATCATGGATGGGATCCTTGTTGTCTTCTAGCTTTATGTCCTCTTTTGTGCATTAGCTCAGAATCCCAGATCTGTGCTTTTGAGTGATTGGGAGTGGGAGGCGTAATAGAACTTGTAAGAACCTCTAATGGAAGATGATGAACTGTTCTTAAGCTGCATGGTCGGATGATGGTCTCATCCATCTGACTTGTCTGTAGACTGCTGCCATTGGGTAATCAAGATTATAATATCATGGCATCACAGCCACGTGATGGCATCTTCCTATTTGAATGATTCTGATTTTGCCATTTATTTCTTGTGTTTATTAGTTGTGTCTCATGTTGCATTGTTGTTCCTATAATGTTGTTTTCTCCTTTCCTCAGGTGCGAACCATTGTAAAACCAGGGTGTTCACAGGATGTTCTCAAAGCAGCTTTGAGTGCCATGGCTTCTGTGACTGAGATTCTCTCAGTAATGTCCTCACCATCAAACAGTGGAAACACGCCGTTTTAGAAGCACAAACAGAACACTTGGCTTTCCTAAATAGAACTTTATAGACGACTGTTGGTACTTGGAGTTCCAAATTCCTTTTCGATCCTTGTTTTACTCTTAAAGTCGTATTTTATTTCATTTGCTATTTGGTTATTTCAAAATTTTGTAGCTTCGAGATGCAAAATAATTGGAAGGACTGTATGATTTTCAGAACACTATGGATGCATGATTGTTATGAGATCAGCAGGAGTTGTGAGAGACATTTACTGTTATTATGAGTATGATGAAAGTTTTTAATGGAATAATTCCCAAATGGCCTATGGAAAGGCAATACGCTTTGGTTTGTTGGCCCTTTTTCTGTGACTAGAAATTTTGGCCGTCAGCCATTGAATTAGAAGGCAACTTTTGCTATAGATAAGGCCATTGTCGTTGCATGAGTACCTTGGCTGTTGAAATTTGACCTCTGGTGAGGTTTCAAGTTTGATCCTCAATATTCTGTAACATAGGTTTGTTTGTGGGTCATTGTATTTGTTTGGCAGCCACTAAATTTGTACTCTTATCTTAGTTGTAGAGACGTTAATTGGCATCAAAAGTAGTAGTAGTAGTATTACTTATCTTTCTCCTCAGAACAACCTAAAGTGAATATGGTCACCAAAGATTTGATCAGTGTGATTTTCAACTCCTATAAATAAACCCATAATACACCAAGCAGAGTCTCAAACATTTTGTTGTTGCTTGGGGATGAGAAAATCCGTATTAGTATTACGTAGGACGTCTTACTAGTGAAATCTACTTGAGGAAACTTTCCTGTAGATGAGTTCTCTGTTGATGTTGTAAATAGAGGACGTGATGGTTCAGGGTTTTACACTTTGATACAAAAGATAAATGCTAATCTGCGGAAGGAATTGGCCAAGGAGGCAGTGGATCAAAGAGGAAGTTCAGATCAATACATTGACGAAATCATTGCTCGTCTTGTAGCTAAAGTTTTGGCTCAATGATTTTGATTTTAAAGTTGGAAGTTTCACTGTTTTCTTCACTTTGATGTTTTATTTGGCAGTTGTAATTGTCTGCTGAGCTTTGCAGATACAGAATATGGCAGTTTCTTGTTTGCAGCAATAAAAATTGTGATTCAGTGATTTCTCCGTAGCAAATATTTCGATGATGAGGTTTTACGGTTTATATGCATGTAAAATCTTGTTTTTGGTGTAAAATCAATTGTATCTTGGTTGAATTAGAGAGGTAAAGGGAAAAAAAAAAAAAAAACTCCCTATGTCTCAAAATATTTGTCCTGTTTGGATTTCGATGAAATTTTGAATTGTACATATCTTTCAATCTATAACATTTTTAAAGATTTTACAAACTTTGTACCTATAATAAAACTAATTGAGATCTATCAAATAAAATCCATATTGCACATAAAATATGTTATAGATTGAATGATATGAACATCCGTCAGCACTGGCGATTCCAGGAGTTCGGGACTCATAAACATCAACATAAATAATAAAAGTAAACACTAAATCTGCAAGAGAGACGAGAAAAAATTGACAAGGACTCTAATCGACTATCTAACAAACGGACGAAGAGAGAACGGAGGAGGTGAAGATTGATTTTTTTGATACAACGGTAAATTGTAATGCCCTCTGACATTAAGTGGGGCCCGTGTATGTGTAGGTTCCCCTATGTGAGAGAGGCGTTACAAATAACCGTTGTATTGAAAAAATTCTATGTTGAAGACTAAAGAAGAACTGAATTTTAGCCATTTATTTTGCATTATGTTGGTTTAACAATTATTGGGTTTCAAGAGTAGAAAATTATCTAGTGTGGTGACAACATCAAATGGGCTTTAGCAATTGGGTCATTTGCAAATTAAGAGAAAATTTTAATGTAGTTATAGTAAAATATTTTTTCCCTGTGGGGGCACCCGACCCCACTCATTTGTATGCTGCGTCGCTACTGTTTGTCAGGACCAACAATTTGGGACGAAGAGAGTAAAAGAATCCAACTAGAACCTCTATATAGCTCTGTTTTGGAGGGGTTACTTGTTATGAAAAACCCGTATATGTGTTACAACAATTGATAATTATGGTAAAAAAATTTGTGGTGGATGAAGAAAGGATTGACGTCATACTGACGTTAGCATCCAAAACGATGTGTTAAACACACACACACACAAAAAAAAAAGAAGTAGATTGCTCCACCTTTGCTTCATTGCAATACAAAGAAAGATAGCGAGAGGCGATTAGACGAAGAAGTAAAGAAACGGTGGCCACCACCATCACGAACAGCGATAACCGGCTAGAGAGGTCAAAATGGGCTCTATATCGGACGCCCACGACCTTGGAACCACCATCACCGATCCGAACGCTCTCACGGTGACGAGCTTTGAGCCAGACTAGTTGTGTCTCTCGGCTTCTTGTTTTTTTTTGTTTTTTGTTTTTTAGTTATTGAAACGACTTCATTTTGGGACTGGTTGTGTGACTCGTGTCCCTTGGTTGTGTGCGTCACATTTTTGTTTGTTTTTGGTGGGCTTCTTTACTCGCTCCTCTCGCCTGTAGATCCCAACCGAAAACCCTCCAAAACCACCCCAAATTCCTCAAAATTATTACCCCCAGCTCCAGGAAAAAAAAGACTAAAATTCGAGGGGTTTATTCTTGTAGTGCAGCCAATTCTTCCCCTATCCCCGTCCTTCTCTCAGCTCACACTTTATGGTAGTTATCCTCCACACTCCATTTCAGCTTGGCTTTGCAAATTCCTTCATAATTGCCTCTCGGAGGTCTCTTCAGGAACCCTATCTCCGGTCAGTCGCTCTCTCTCTCTCTCTCTCTCTCTCAATGCGCTGACACCACGTATGCTCACCCAATTGACTGAGAAATCTTAGATTAGGGTAAACCTAACTACTGTAAAATAGTAGCGATGGATTTCGAACCACTAGACATTGAAAATGAAGTGATTGAATTCGACTTGGGTTCAAATGAGGACGAAGAAGATGAAGACGAAACGCATCTTGACTTGGAACATTCGGAGAACTATGACGATTACAACGATGGTATGGTTGATAACTCTTCCTTGAATGGAGGAGATTCAAATCTCGAACCTTTTGATGGAATGGAGTTTGACTCCGAACAATCTGCCAGGATTTTTTACAACTCTTATGCACGTCGTATTGGTTTTAGTACTAGAGTCAGTGTGTACCAGCGCTCTCGCCGCGATGGCTCCATCATTTGCAGGCAGATTGTCTGCTCCCGTGAAGGGTTTCGTAGAGAGGGCAGTGAAAACAACAAATCCAAACGGCAGCGAACCATCACTAGGGTAGGTTGTAAGGCACAAATGACTGTTAAGAAACAAGTTTCCGGGAAATGGGCCGTGACCAAACTCGTTAAGGAACATAATCATGAGCTTGTCCCCCCTGAAAAAGTACACTGCCTCCGCTCTCACAGGCATGTATCTGGTCCTGCTCGTAGCTTGATTGATACGCTTCAAGCGGCTGGGATGGGCCCAAGCGGGGTAATGTCTGTCTTGATTAAGGAATCCGGTGGTATTAACAATGTGGGTTTTACAAAAGTTGATTGCCAGAATTACATGAGCAGCAGCAGACAGAGGACACTTGGGAGTGGGGGTCAATATGTTTTTGACTATTTAAAGGGAATGCAGGAGAAAGATCCTGGGTTCTTTTGTGCTGTTCAAGGTAATCTTGACAACACGCCAGGAAACGTCTTTTGGGCTGATGGAAACTCTAAAACAAATTATAATTACTTCGGGGACACTGTCACATTTGATACAACATATAGAATGAACCGCTATCGTGTCCCCTTCGCCCCATTTACAGGATTAAACCATCATGGACAACCTGTATTGTTTGGCTGTGCATTACTTCTGAATGAGTCAGAATCCTCATTTGTTTGGCTTTTCCAAACTTGGCTTACTGCAATGTCTGGCCGCCATCCCATCTCTATCACAACAGACCAGGATAGGATCATACGGTCTGCCGTTGCACAGGTTTTTCCAGGAACTCGCCACCGTTTTTGCAAATGGAACATTTTTAGGGAAGCCCAGGAGAAATTGTCCCATGTATATCATTCATATCCCACTTTTGAAGCTGAATTCCAGAGGTGCATCAATTTGACTGAGACAGTGGAAGAGTTTGAATCATGTTGGGAATCCCTTGTCGAAAGATACCACCTTGGAGATAGTGAATGGCTTCAGTCAATGTACAATGCTCGGCAGCAGTGGGTACCGGTGTATCTCAGGGGCACATTCTTTGGCGAGATGTCTATAAGCCAATCAAGTGATAGTACAAACTCATTCTTTGATGGATATATAAATGCGACAACAAATGTTCATGTGCTAATTAAGCAGTATGAGAAAGCCATAGCCAGCCGATATGAGAAGGAAGTGAGAGCAGATTACGACACGATAAACACCTCACCAATCCTGAAAACTCCTTCTCCAATGGAAAAGCAAGCAGCTGATCTTTATACGAGGAAGTTATTCGTTAAATTTCAAGAAGAATTAGTTGAGACTCTTGCCAATCCTGCGACGGTAATTGATGATACAGGATCTGAAATTATGTATCAGGTGGCGAAATTTGGGGAAGACCACAAGGGTCACTTTATTAGGTTCAACATTTTTGAAAAGAAAGCTAGATGTAGCTGCCAAATGTTCGAGTTTTCAGGTATTCTTTGCAGGCACATACTAGCAGTTTTCAGAGTTACAAATGCTCTTACACTTCCATCACATTATATCTTGAAACGATGGACAAGAAGTGCCAAAAGTGGCCTGGTATTGCATAATCACACTCTCGGATTGCCTTGTAATTATCAAGAGTCATCTACTGCTCGCCGTGATATTTTGTGCCGTGAAGCTATCAAATATGTGGAAGAAGGGGCGGAGTCAATATCTTTGTATAATGTGGCAATGGAAGCTCTAAGTGAGGCCGCGAAGAAGGTTGCTGCAACAAAACAGAATAGTCCAAGTGTGATACAGAGCAATCTAGACAACAGAAGTGATCAGGAAGTCAGTAATCTAGCCAAAAGGAGTGACCATGAAGTGACCAAAAGTGAAAATGAAATGGGCCAGCTTCAGTCTTGTTCAGTGGTCAGTTCTTTTCTCATAAAGGAATTTCATCTGGCATGACCTCTACCATGTAATATTATCTTATATTTTGCTAAATTTCATGTCGGGATTCCTGCCATCCTTCCTCATTTTTAGATGACATTCTATGAATTCATAAAAATCAGATTTCTCACTCTGGCGTGGAGAGAATATGTGACATCATGTTTCCTTTACATTCTTATTTCTAACTGTGCTATTCTGGTGAGCATGTTTGTCCTTATTTGTCTGCTTAGTGGTTGATATACCTTTAATAATTCTTACTCTTCGTGTTCACTCATTCTTGACATTCACCTTTTGCGTTTATTGAGTTTATGTCAATTTGTTGCTTGAGTTGGTATTTTCGTCCTGGTGGTAATTTTGTGTCAATCATTGTGTTGTTTAATGACACCCAAGGATCAAAAGCTAAATTGGAGTTGCTAGCATATTATGGACTCCAAGGCTACATTGACTGTAACCTCCTAGAGGTGTCTCTTAGTTATGGGGATAAGAATCGTCTGTGGTCATAACTGACAATAGAGACTTGCCTGTCACTTTTGGCATAATGATGAACACAAGAAACTTTTCCAGCTACTTGGGGTTGGTAATGGCAAAATGGAATTTCCTGTCTCCATTTATTTTTCAGCTGTTTGCTTGTCAAGCTCAGAGGAAACTTAGAAAAAGTAACCGGAAGATTGTTTGGATTAGAACTATCTTGCAAAATCTTGTGGTTTTGGGTAGTTAAGGGTGTGCAATAATAACAACACTTCTTTTCCGCTGCTTGTTTAGGTAATTCTGCGATCCTGTAAATTTGGTCCTCTCTGACATATTGCTTTCCTATTCTTGCCTGTAGAATCAGGACAAGAAAATTCAGGAATTGACTGCTGAGTTGGAAAACGCAATTCAGAGATGTGAAGCATATCGAGCAAAGCTATTGGCTGTGTTGAACAATATGGAGGAACAAAAATTGAAGATATCTGTGAAAGTACAGAATGTGAGGCTTACTTTAAAAAGTTGAGTTTGAAGGGATAACATTCATTCCAATCCGTTGTATATAATACCAATTGTAGAAGGGGAAGGCCCAGGATTTGTATTGGACAGGGTTAAACTCCAGTTGGTTTCGCTGTTGTAATCTCTTGTTACATTCATCGGCTGCTACTTATGTTTGCTTAGCTTCTGATGAGGATATGATTTTTTCAATGAAGTGCAGGAGATTTATCCCCTTCAGTGTTATAGTAGATTTAAACATGAAACAAGACATGCCCCTGTTTAGTTTGAAGATGTTTTCAGTGATGTTAGTTTTCCTGTGATCAATAGAGTAGTAGTACTAATATATTGAAAAGGTCTCCGTATATCAAAATAGTAATTGATTTCTATGATATGGAAAAAGCGATGTATGTTTTACCTAATTTCAGAAGGAACTGGAATGTCATGATTTTGATTAGAACAAAATAAATACCACGTTATACAGAAAATGTGCAAAGTTCCCTCACATTAGAAGCGCGGTGTAATAATAAAGCCGTGTTATTGGTATTAAAACTCGGGCACGCAGATTAGGCCCTTTAAAGGTGTAGATGTGCTAGGGACATACACAAAGTACATACACTCAGAGCATCTTCAACATCCTAAGCAAAGTAGACTTTTAAACAAAATGGCTAGTCCAAACCTAAAATAGCTTACCCAACGAACTCAAGGGAGGCTAGTCATTTTGGAGGGACGGTACAGTAACTCGTCAGAGCTGGCAACTCAACAGTCTCTCTTCTCTCTCTAAAAACACTCTCTCCCTTTCTTTCCCTTTCGCAAAAGCTGAGGTCCTAGCCACCTGTTGAATGTCAGAATCCCTTCATTCACCTATTACTGATGACGTCATTTTTGAGTAACCAGTCTCCGATTTGGGAACAATCGAAGATGGTTTGTTCGATTATCATTGAAGATGTGCTGTTTAACCGGTCTCTGATTTGGGAACAACTCTACCTCGTTGGCGGCGGCGTTGGCGTTGTAGGAGATTGAGCTTTGGAGATTCCATTTCGTATGAGATTTGGGGATTTTGGATCAAATTGCAAACCCTAATTTTCCTAATGCCTAGGTTGTTGAGGTTATCATATTTTTAGTAGGGCTGCTCAAAAAAACCGGTGAACCGTGAATCCGGTCCGGACCGAACCGATCCGTACCTTTTGGATTTTAACCGTGGATTAATGGTCCGGACATGGATTCAAAAAATAAAAAAACCGTGACTTTTGGATCGGACACGGATTTTGATTTTGAAACCGTGGATTAACCGATCCGGACCGTGAGATTTTTATTATATATAATTTTATTATTTTTATAATTATAGTTATATAGGTATTGTTAATTTAGCAGACTTACGGTTTGGTTGTACTGTTGTAGGAGTTATGGTGCAAATATTGTTATCTCTATAAAATCTAGGGGGGTAAAGTATTATAAGTGCTACTATATATACTCTCTGTTTGTGAGTGAACTGGAAGTAACTATCTGCTATTGCCTTTGTGAGTGAACCAAAAGTAACTATCTGCTATCCTTTGTGGTAATATAAGTTTGTGTCTTTGTTTGTTCAGTTATATAACTATCTGCCTAACTGCCTTTATTGTTTTTTATTGGGATTTCCAACTTTGAACTTTCTATTTAGTGCATTTGCTACTTGCTAGTGTCTTACTGCCTTTGTTTGTTGTTTTTTCCGAATAAGTTGAAAATCCGCGGATTAATCCGGAACCGATCCGTGACTCGCGGTTCGGATTGGAACCGAACCGTGAGACTTTTCGATCGGACACGGATTGTATTTTCAAAAAACCGTGACTCGCGGATTAGGATTGGATTCATGCCAATCCGGACCGATCCGCACCGTGAGCACCCCTAATTTTTAGTGGCTAGCTATTGTAGAAAATGGCATTTTTTTTTGGAAGCGGGGGAGGTGTTGTGCATGGCTGGCTGTGCACCCCTCGGCTGTTGGATCGAGTTTTGGATGGTTCGGATGTGTTTTGATTTTTTACCGGTAAAAAAAATCAAAATTAAAAAAAAAAATGCCAAACGCATCCGAGCCATCCAAAACTCGATCCAACGGTCGAGGAGTGCACAACACGGCTGTGCACAACACCTCCCCCGAGTCCATTTTTTTATAGGCAAGGAACCGCTGGAGATGCTCTAACAAGAGTCTTCTTCGTTTTTTTGTGGAAAAATAAATTCACAAATAAATACTCCTACTACACAAAAATAATTGGTTGCAAAACAAGTGGGCTGCCTGCGGGATACCGGTAAAACGTAAACAGACGTAGGGGCATTTACGGAATACGAAGCCGGAATTTGAATTTCAAACATTGTTGCCGTTGAACAACGGATTATACTGCCACGCCGCGGCTATATATAATCAGGTTGGGCATCAAAAAGACAACCCCGTTGCACTGAGAGATCTTGTTCATTGTGTGTGTGAGAGAGAGAGAAGAGAGAGAATGGAAAAACCAGTAATGGAGAAATCAGCAATGGAGGCGTTCGAAAAGCTAGAGAAAGTGGGAGAGGGAACGTACGGCAAGGTCTACAGAGCCAGAGAGAGGGCTACGGGTAAGATCGTGGCTTTGAAGAAGACCAGACTCCATGAGGACGATGAAGGAGTCCCTCCTACTACTCTCCGTGAGATTTCCCTGCTTCGTATGCTCTCCAGGGATCCCCATGTCGTCAGGTTAAACCCCATCCCCTTTCGTCCCTTTATCATTTACTCAATCAATTTCTTATTAACTTTATAGATCTGCAACTTCTACTCTTGCAATTTCTTTGTTCTTGGTATTTGATTAAGCAATTGACTTTAGTTTGTTCTAGATTGTTTTCTTGAAATGAATTGTTAGTACTCTGTTTCAATGTTGTTATTTCTTGTTTAGGGTTTGGACTTTCCATCTTGTAAATGACATATGTGTTCTGTGTGATTTAGTTCCAAAACCACGCTTTTGTTATTTTCTGTTTAGGGTCCTGATTTTGTTTCTTGTTGGGGGCTTTGACGATGGCAATTTGCGTTTATGTTTTAGTCTGGTTAGGGTTTTGACTGGCATTCTTGTTTGGGGCTTTGAGCTGACGGAATCTATGTCTCTGCCATGGTTTCATTAATTTAATTTCGAGTTCCTTAAGCTAATAGGGTTGGTTTATTGGTCACAATTTCAACCAATTTGTGTCTTTGGGGTTTCCATATCTTAATCTCCGGGTAGTGGGAATCCCTTATTCTTCTTGATTATTTATCAAGATAGGGTTCCGGGCACAGGGTTTGCTTTTCTATTCTGACATTCTTAATTAGTTCCGTCTAGAAAATTGATAGTTAATTTGTTTCATAAATCCGCAGATTGATGGATGTCAAACAAGGCCAGAATAAAGAAGGGAAGACAGTTCTGTACTTGGTTTTCGAGTACATGGACACTGATCTGAAAAAGTACATCAAAAGCTTTCGTCAAACTGGAGAGAACCTTCCCACCCAGACGGTCAAGGTAGTGACTGTACTATAAAAAATTTCTCATTTTTCTCAAAGAGTTTGCCGTTGCTTATCATGGTAGAAATACTTGTTTCTTTTAATGCAGAGCTTGATGTACCAACTCTGCAAAGGTGTTGCTTTCTGCCACGGTCATGGTGTGCTACACAGGTAATCTTTCTGTCAACTTCTTTTCCTGGAAAATGCTGTGAATAATATAGAGCACTCAAAAGTACTGTTTAATTATTTCTATGCTATTCTTGACTTAGGGACCTTAAGCCTCACAATCTCTTGATGGACCGAAAGACAATGATGCTCAAAATAGCGGATCTTGGATTGGCGCGAGCATTTACTCTACCTATTAAGAAGTATACTCATGAGGTAACTCCCCTCATCACTCTACTTCTCAACATTGAAGCATACTTGATTAGGCAGTCCATAATTAGTGTCTGATTGCTGCTGTAGATATTGACCCTGTGGTATAGAGCTCCTGAGGTACTTTTGGGGGCTACTCATTACTCCACCGCAGTAGACATGTGGTCCGTTGGCTGCATTTTTGGTATATTTGAACTCTATAATTTGTGTGTGTTTGATGCAACTTCACCAATCTTACTCTTTCGTTTTTCTTATCCACCTCTCTCTGTATTGTCTTGATTTTAGCCGAATTGGTGACAAAGCAAGCACTCTTCCCTGGAGATTCTGAATTGCAGCAGCTGCTACACATTTTCAGGTTCGGTAGACATCATCTGCTTCCAACTAATCCCTTTTACTTCATGTAGTGATTTATCCACGTTCTTTTGCTCATGAACAATCTTCTGTTGGTGAATGTGCGGCAGGTTGTTGGGTACTCCAAATGAAGAAGTGTGGCCAGGGGTAAGCAAGCTAATGAACTGGCACGAGTACCCCCAGTGGAACCCTCAAAAAATATCATCAGCTGTACCAAATTTGGATGAGAATGGCTTGGACCTGCTATTGGTAAGTTCGGTTCTGCTCCTTGTGAGTTGAGAAATGGCATCAATGTGTTAATTTTGTTTGTCCTTTGAGCAAATTAGACTCACCTATTTTTTTCAAATAAACTTTTGCAGAAGATGCTGCAGTATGAACCGGCTAAGCGAATTTCAGCAAAGAAAGCTATGGAACACCCTTACTTTGATGATCTGGAAAAGGCCCATCTCTGAAAAGACCCTGTGCTGAAACAGCAATTATTTGGAATAGAAACCTGATTTGGTGTCCTAGCCTTCTAGGAATAGCTACATTTTGAAGATTACTTGCTTCCCTCAAGCATTTTTCATGTCATTAAACTTGTAGGACTATTTTGATCAAATCACATCTTTGATTGCTGGACTATTTTGCTTAAATGCGCATCTTCAGTTTCTCCACTGGCTCTCTCTTATTTTTTCCCCTTTCAACAAAGGGCAATGAGTTGCAATCAAAATTGTATTTGAAGTACATTTTTAGCTTAAAATGTGCGTCTTTTGCTAAAGCAGCTTCTTAATTGCACACAATCAGGCTATTCCAGTGGCTTTATTGGTGGTTTAAGTATTAAACAGTTCAGAGTTTCCATTTGTGACCTTTCTGTTCACACTAGGTTGGTATTAGCAAAACCCAATTTAGTAACGATGAGTAATGTGATGGAATTTATACCCTAGTAAAGAAGCAGAGTCTTGGATCACCCGAAGAGGAGCTGCATCACAAATCAACGCCATTCGGATTTGAGGTACAAGTCCAACTAGGAAACCAAACCCAAACCGAATGGTACAAGTCCAACTATGAAACCAATAATCTGTTTAAACAAGCAGTTTAGTCAAGTTATCACAAAGTGCCCTTGAGCAGAGCAAAGTTACTGTGCCCTCACAAGATCACATCAACAGGTCAAACTGTTTGAAGGCAACAAGTGAGGTTCAATATGGTCATGCACTGATGTGGGTTATTACTCTAGTTGACTAGACATGTAGAGTGGTGACCCCATGCCTTCATGAGTAATTTCAAAAGGTTCCCTACAAGCGTTCGTATAGGTTTGCAACTCGAGATACATGGTGAAAAGAATATGTGTATTCCCCTGTCACTGGCATAGAAAAGTATGAACGGAATTTTTAAGACAATTTGCTCAAACTGAAATTCACTTAGTTTATAAGACAATTTGCTCGAACGAAATTTCCAAGATTGCTTCCTACAGATTTTCCTCCTATTGACAGAGGATTAATGGTCAAGTCGTCAAGAGATGTCCTTTAGAGATGCATAAAGGCTTTAATTAAACAATATGTACCAACTGTGAATCTAACTAAAAAATAACACAGGAGATGGTTCATACAGAAAATGGTAGGGAGTAGGATCATACTGCTCCAGTAGTTGAGGGAACAAATAACTTCTTCAGATTGATCTTTCCTAAAAGAAAAATGCCACCTGCCATATAACTTCAAAAGTCAAATTTCCACAAACTAAACACGAGAATATTTCTTTATCAAATTGCATTGACGTCCAACTTACACACAAAGAGACCTTTAACTTCACTATTCTCCAAATGTCAAAAATCAGGATCCTTTTCATTTTCTTTTTCTCATACCTTTTCTGGTCATAAAAAGAAAAAAACAGCAAAGCCTAGCCACCAAAATCATCTCTCTAGTTATATTCTCCTCTTGAAACACATAAACAAGCTTACCCCTCTCTGGAATAATATACAGAATGGCCTTAACAAAATGTCCCCCTTGGGACAAAACCCTTTTATTAATGATGTAATAAGTTTCCGACAATAAATTTTGCTCTATTCCTCGTAGATGATAAATAGATTCGTCAGAAGCTAGAAGTGGCACTGACTGAAAACAAAGTGATTAATGTAAGGAAGTTTTTGAGATGTTGTGGTCACGTCTATAAATTAGCAATTTGATTCAAGTTGAGGGTGCTAAAAAATAGGTAGGGAAAAAAGGACAAGGGTTAAGAAAGTGCTAGAAGTGGCATTGACTGAAAACAAAATGATTAATGTAAGGAAGTTTTTGAGATACTGTGGTCATGTCTATAAAGTAGCAATTTGATTCAAGTGGAGGGTGCTAAAAAATAGGTAGGGAAAAAAGGACAAGGGTTAAGTTAGAGAGAAAGGACTTGGCTGTCATAACTTCAGTTTA
Organism: Vaccinium vitis-idaea; assembly: GCA_963854785.1. Taxonomy (NCBI): domain Eukaryota; kingdom Viridiplantae; phylum Streptophyta; class Magnoliopsida; order Ericales; family Ericaceae; genus Vaccinium; species Vaccinium vitis-idaea. The sequence goes on along the minus strand of OY978226.1, from coordinate 37,209,095 downwards.
AAAACCAAAATAAAGAAATCAAATACTAATAGCCGACCCCAAGTAATCATTGTCAATAAGGTGAGAGATGAGTTTCGAGAAAAATAACAACACTGATAGCAAGCAAAGTGACTACAAGAATGCACTTATTTGAGAAAATAAATCAATGAATAGAATTTTCTAATTTTATTTATTTCTGTCCCACATAAGAAGAATTTGTAGTATCCAAATCCCTTCGAATCCATCAACAAGGGTATTAACTTCCTCTGCATAGGAGTTTAACCCAGAACCTCACTGTACCTAAGTGCAGCTCCACAACTGTTGGGCCACAACTCACTCGGTTGGCTTTTCTAACTTTAATCGTCAAAGCACAATTGTACCGTCATTAAGTGAACCTTTGTTTAGAGTTATATTCCAATTCACAACATGCATAAATCTTCACAAGCACATTCACAAGCTTCAGAGGGTGAAATAAACTCTATCATGAATTTAAGATAGAAATTAAAACCGTTAATCCTCCTGTACTGCACAATTGAAAGTAGGAAAACAAAGTGGAAAAAGAACATATAATGAACAAAACACAACAACTTAACCCACTAGTAGAGCTACATTCACCTCATTGAAGTTTTCATGACCTCCTGGTACCATTTTATCTTTGGACAATTTCATCAAGCAGGGATTACACTTTGGCAATGAGAATGATAGGAAAGTCTGCAACCAGATTTCCAAGAGGAGAAATAGAATTAATACTTTTTTGAAAAATGAAATACGGAAACACAAAAGCACAAACATACAGAACTAGAAGTAGAGCTATCAGGGGTCCAAGCTGAAGCACTTTTGCTCAACTACATGCCAAAACAAAAAACCAAACAATAAAACCTATCCAAAACGTAACCAAACTATTCAAGGAATCCCAGTTAGCTCCACAATAAAATAACAATACCTGTAAGCATATCCTCCTTAATAACATTCTGAGCAGATTAAACTTTCACAAACTTCACACTTGCACCAACTAATAAAATCCCACTCTCTTACTTCTTGATATTCTTGTAGAAGAGGCAGGGTTCAATCTGCCTATTCAGGTTAATCAACTAGTTGCCCTGGCTGTTGGTTTCAGACTTCAGAACAAATTTTTAATTCCTGATATATACAAAAGAAAGTTTGCTATGTTCGTCCATTTTGGGCATTGAAGTTTCTCTGGTGTCTTATTGGTTCAATACAGTTGAACTAGTGGGACGATTTTTTGAAACAGAAAACTTGGACCAGTAGAAAATAGCTGTTTGTTCATCCATGGTTTTAAAAGTTTGATTGACAAGTTAATGTCCAAGTGTGGAACATCTGTAGATGAAGTTGATTTCGACATGGTGGAAGAAAATGTGGATAACACGGCAATCAGGTTGTTTTTAGAAGTGCATTTCTGAAAGAAAAAAAAAAAAAAAATTGTATCAAATCCTCACTGGTGGCTGTTGGGGCTGCTATTATGTGCTGCAAACTCTTGAAGCCCATTGGTAATTTTTGGTCGTGGGGTGATTGTGAGGTATTCTTTAATGGTCTTGAAATTTTTTTTTATTTGCAGTTCCCGAAGTATATATGTTGCAGTCTCTAATGTGCTTATACCTAATTGTTTAGGTTGGAATTTTTTAGATTAGAAGACTTTCTTGTTATCTGGAAATGGATCGGTCATGCAGATGTTATTGCATGGATATGTAGAAGTAGGGAGAATGGCAGAAGTGTCAACCGTCATCGCTGTTTATACATATGTTGAAGCTTTTTGTTGACATTCAAATACTCATGCTATGTTGGAATAATCTTGTAGGGAATCCTTGTTTTTGCTTCTGTTATGGCAACTCTGGGACTGCAGAACATCTTGGAGACTAGTGATTTGCTTTTGGTGGCATCAGTGAAAAGCACAATATCGAGCTGCCTTTACGCTCATTCCCAGGGCGAAAATCAAGGCTGAAAATCTTGAAGTGGAATTGTGGGATTTGCTTGTAATCAGGAGACTGGTGATTTGCTTGTAATAAGTTTCTTTTTAGTTCAAAATATATAGTATCAGACTTTTCTGGAGTATGGTATCAGTATTTAGTAGCATGCCAGGGGAATACTAATGGTTTTGTTTATTGATCGAAAGAATGGAAAATTTAGACTTGTTTTTTGGGGCTTTGTCAATTTAGATCTCGCAATCAGATACATGTATCTCTGTTTTAAATGTTTACACATCATATACTTAAAATAGCTTGACGCTTGAAATTAGCCTTGTACCCACATGACAGGCCTTGGTTGGAGTTCCCGAGAACCATGGATTTTTGCATCATTATCCTATTGATGGGAGGGTAAGAGCAGGACTTTCTTGTATTATGGAGAAAAAACTGGTTACATGATGTTAAATTCTAACTTTCAGCTGTTATATTTGGTCTTTCAGAAGGATAACTTGTTCCGACTTAACATGCCTAGGGCATATTCAAATGGCCATTTTTTTTTTTGTAATTTTTTCCCTCAAGCATTTTTATGTCATAAGCATATTTATTGATTGCACCTAAGTGTATCTCTCCTGGCTCTCTATCCCTCTCTTATTTCTTTCCCTTTTAATGTCGGGCAATGAGTTGCAACCACAATGATATAAAATGTACATCACTACATTTTAAATGTGCATCACTAGCTAAAGCAGCTTCCTAATATCTATAAATGTTGTATCATCAATACAGGGAATTGCAATTGCAATTAAACGACATGCAAAAAGTTACCATCCTAACATGTTCAACAACAAATGGATCATACAGTGGATCTCCTTTTGACTTGCTACAGTTGTAGATCATACTTTACTATCCAATTGATATCCATTCATTCAGTACTGCTTTGCCAAATTTTGGCAACTTTCCAAGTCAATTAAGCTACCAGCCACATGAAGAAGGTTGACCAAAGAGTAACTGAAATGGAAGCCAGTGCATAGGTCCACAGCATAATAACAGAACATTCGCTCTCGCCAGCTCCAAACAACTGAGTTATGGTGCCTGCAAAACGATAGAGATCACTAATCACGATCATCAAACAAGTTGTGGTTAAGCCTCGTAAGGGCGATTTGAGTTGTGGTGATAGACTTGTTAATAAAGAAATGGTGATGAAATTATAAGTCTGCAGCTTAACATAATCAAACCTATGTTAATTGCAGGAGGAACTGCAAATTGTAGCAAAAGAACAAACTGATACAATGGGTTTTTGTGCACAAAACCAAAACGCAATGCCCCTCTAACAATGAAGATTCCCATCACAGGAAGGGCTATATAACGAGCAACGACGACTCCAACAATGATGGACTTCTGAATCCCTGGTCCCTTTAGACCTGAAAGAGAAACAATTGACATTTTACTTCTTGGTAATGCAAAAAATGCACCAACCGAACCAAAGTAGTAAAAACAAAACAGAAGGACCAATATCAGTTATGTTTATTACCCTTGAGAAGGTTCCCTCCCATTATCAAGGTAACAGCTGGGATGGCTCCATCCCTGGAGTAAAAGACAAAAAGTATTAGAACATCTAGCATGAAATCAGAATCTTCACCATTTTATATCATGGGGCAATGTGGCAGATTCTCTACCCTATTTGCACAACGAATATTCCAATACAAAGAGCCAATAAGGAGTATCTAACAGTGCCATTAGATCTACTTAAAGAAACTATATTCACATTTTTGCTACAAAGAACTATCAACCCCTCTGTGCAAATTCCTTACTTTCCAATTAAACAGGCCAACTCCAGGCCGCTGAAGAGGGGTTCCAATTTTTCTCTTTTTCTCATGAATGCACAAACTAATATTAACTGTTAATCAGATTTGAACCTTTTAGATATGACATGTCCCGGTAAATCAAACAGTAGGTGCATGTAAAAGCCACCAACTACAACTCATTTACCAACTACAACTTGAGCAAACAAGCTCTATGGCTGTACTAGAGCTCTTTACCCTGTGGCGGCCGCCCAATCAGGAAACTCCAGTAGCTTTATTGGTTTTTCAAGAATTAAACAGTTGGAAGTTTTCGTTTGTGGCTTTTACTGTTCACACCCGTACACAATTCGTATGATCATATCATCTAGCGTGAAGTAGGTTGGTATTAGCAAAATCCAATCGAAGTAAGTAAAGTACGGAGGAATTTAGTGATGGGATTCATACCCCAGCAAAGAAGCCGAGTCTTGGATCACCCGAAGAGGAGCTGTATCACCAATCAATGCAGTTCGGATTTGAGGTACAACTCCAACTATGAAACCAATAATCTGTTGAGTAGCATGCAGTTTAGTCAAGGTATCACCAAGTTCTTTGAGCAGAGTAAAGTTAATCTGCCTTCACAAGGTCAAATCAATAGGTCAAGCTGTTTGAAAGGCGATAAATGTGGCCAGTCTCTGATGTGGATTACCCTATTGACTAGACATGTAGAGTGGTGACTCTGTGCCTTCACGAGTAAGTTCATAAGGTTCCTACAAGAATATGTAGGGAACTCGAGATATAAGCTAAACACAGAATGTGTATGTGACTCCCTTAGCCTTCACATTGAAAGTATTAGTTTTCGCATTTCAAAATTCAGCGACTTGCAGTGGAACCCAGCTAAGACGAAAACTTTAAGTATGAACGGATTTTTTTTTAGAACAATTTTCTCAAACAACTAAAACCACTTGGTTTATCAATTTCCAAGACTGCTTCCAACAGCTTTTCCTCCTATTGACATATGATTTATGGTCAAGTCGTGAATAGTAAGAACTAAGTACTTATCTTTTTACGGGAGATGTCTCCTACAGAAGCGTAAACATTTCAATTAAACTATATGTACCAACTATAGAAGATGATCTAACTCAAAATAACATACAAAATGGTTCATACAGAAAATGACAGGGAGTAGGATCATACTGCTCCACTAGTTGAAGGAGCAAACAACCTCTGCAGATTGATTTTCCCCAAAAGCTTCCCAAATTTTTGCTTTACATTGTCTAAAAACACCACCTGCCATAAAACTTCAAAGGTCAAATTTTAAGTTTTCACAAACTGCTTCACCTATCAGATCAAATGTCCACAATATAAGCACAATAATATTTCTTTATCAAACTGCATTGACGTCCAACTTACAAAAAGACACTTGACTCAGATCAAATGTCCACAATATAAGCACAATAATATTTCTTTATCAAACTGCATTGACGTCCAACTTACAAAAAGACACTTGACTTCTCCACTATTCTCGAAATTTCAGAAATTAGGATCTTTTTCAATTATTTCTCTCAAATCTTTTGTGGTCTTTTAAAAAGGAAAAAAAAAAAAAACAGCAGAGCCTGACCTCCAAAATCATCTATTCAGTTATGTTGCCCTCTTGAAACACATAACCAAGCTTACCCCTCTCCGGAACAATATACAGAATGGCCTCACAAAATAGGATTCACTACATTTGTCCAAAAAGCGGTCAGTTGTGGTCATCCATCTGTCCTCAGAAGTATCCACCACGTGTCCACACGCTTAAATGACCATTAATTATCATTTACTGGAAACAGCATAAAACGAAGCTGCTAAAGGAAACGGACATTTAATGCATCCATCTTTTCTGTTAAATCCAGCAACTTCTTTAGCCCACTTTCTTTGACTTCATGCACAGAATCAGTAGTTAATCTTATCTTTTGATATACTAGTGTACGTATCTTTACTACGTTGCCATTTGTGCTCATGTAGTCTAGTCAAGATTAATTGCCTTAGCCATTAGTAAATCCTGAAGGATATGTTCCTATCCTATCATTGTATTATAAAGTTGATTATAGAGCTCAATACAAGTATGTGAGTGATAGTATACTTCTCCAATTCAAATGGTATCAGATCAATGGGCTCTGTTTGGTGTCTTCTTTTCCTGATTGTGTCTTGTTCTAGTGCTAGCCAATGCCATTTAGTTGATTGGTTTTGAGTACTACTTTGTTTCCTAAAAGGAAAAGGCACATGGAAGTATGTCACTGGTAAGATAACGTATCCCATAAAATCCAATGATCAAAAGGACGATGCCTTTGAAAAAGGAATTGGATGAATGGGATACTGATAACAGTAAAATCAGTACCTGTATTGCTAATTCTTCTAGTGTCTCAATTAGTATGCAACTGGGTAAATTTGAGACTACAGAATAAGTTTGGGATTTTCTTGCAAAGCGTTATGTTTAAAACTAACTTTGCAAGAAAATACACTTGAGATGGATAATCTGTCACTGAGTTTTACTCTGAAATGTCCATTATTTGGGATGAATTGACACTCATGGAACAAAAGTGGACAGTGGATGCTGAATTATACTACAAGTTCAGAGAAGAAACTGAAGTGGCTTTTCTAGTTTTAATGGCAAAGCATAACTGTACCCTAATTAAGTGAACCTTTGTTTAGAGTTATATGCCTACAAATAAGCCTATTCAAACATGCGTATACATTCATAAGCACATTCACAAACTTCAGAAGGTGCAAAGAAACAATCTCATGCTTTCGTGATAGAAGTTAAAACCCTTAAACCCCGCCTGTACTGCACAATTGAAAGCAGGAAAGCAATGTGGACAAAAGGGGGGGGGAAAAATACAATGAACAAACGACAACAACTAAATCCGCAAGTAAATCTACATAAACATAGAAGTGGATAAAGGTACCGTAACCTAAAATCCCGAAGAGATTACAAAACTGAGAACTGAACCTATGCTAACTATTCGTAGTAAACTTCAGAGAATCTTTCTCAGAAGTATTAGCTATCAACTCCTACTTCCAGATCACCTAAGGAAAGCAATATTCCTTTTTGAGAGAACCCTCATTCAGACATAGGCCAAGATTAGTTTTGGAAGGAAACTCCTAAACCAATATATATTAAGTCAATTACCCAAACACTCTGAAATGCATGTTGAGGTCAACTTAATCTGAACACTTCCAATATCTGCGATTTTCTCCGAAATCTACTGGAATATTACAAATCCATTGCAATTTATAATTACTTATAATGAAGAGTAGATTTCCTCTTAAATGTGAACTGATCGGGAGTTCGTTTGACACAAAATCATAGATTGACATCACTCCAATGCCTTTCTTTTGCGTCCGATGATGATTCTAATACTCATGCTACCAATCAAATACCTTGAAAGACTTACGTAAAGGACTTTATTAACTAGTTTACATACTGAAGATAAAAACATAAAGCTGGAAACAAACCTGAGCTTTCACCTCAAATCTAGTACACGGCATTGCAAATTGATCTGCATGATCTTCGGATACTACAAATGCTTCCGAAGAAAGTAACGGCTCCTTGTAACTCAGCTGTTCAGATATCGAGGTTTCTCTAGAAGTCTTACATACTGGGGAATCAACTATTTCAGCTTCTTTTGAGCTCTTACTTGAAGATATACGCACGATGTTATACACATAAGACCACAGATAAACAGCTCCTACCTGATCCGACAAGCAACATGGAAGCACCATGTAAGTCCCTTGCTGTTACAAAGCATGTAAACACACTTACATTTTAAAAGAAGGATCTTCCAAGCTTAATTTTTTTTATTCATGTGAAATTCATATGAGGAGATGCATTAAGCATTTCTTTCTTCGGCCCTTGGAGGAGGCAGAGGGTACAGGGGAGGTGGTTAAGGATCCTTATCTTTTTTTTTTTTTTTTGGTTCATCTTGAATGCACTTGATCCCGCGTATATTCATTGACACATCACACCATGCATATTGGAAAGATTACTGCATGCAAGCCAAAAAAAAAAAACAACACATACAGCCATTGAAAGTGAAGCATATGCCATTCCATATTGATGACAGACATCTGGAGCTCCAAACGGGCTTCCTTTATCTTTACAAACTGCTGGGATTATGATGATAAGAATGTTCCCCAAGTTTCCTGTTCCAAAGAAAGTTTTATGAACTTCGTAAATTTCAACTTACAAGGGCAGTTATGTTTTCAGTGATACCAAATTAATGACGATTCTCTTCTGGCCCTAAGACTGTTTATCAGGAGCTGAAAAAACCAGGATGGTTCTCGAAACAACTTCTGGTCCTGTTTGAAGAAATATTTCCGTGAACTTCCAAGTGTACTCCCAATATTAAGTTTTGTAGGAGTGATAGAGTGATCCATTCTTAGAAAATTCTTTAGACTTTCTGCATATACTAGATAATCTTTCTTGTGCGGTCATTTCCAATAGGTTTGATATCTTGCCTTGGGGATCTGAAATAAGCTTCTGAATGAGCAATATTTCAAACCACATCTATGAGCTAGAGCAATATGAAATCATAAGTAGCAGGAATTTCAAAATAATGCAAGTAACTCCTAAGAGGCAACATGATGATGCACTACACTCTGCTGACAACTACCCAGCATTGAAAGCGACTGAGCAAAGTGATTCAGATCCTCTCAGACGAATCACTAAAGCATGTAACTGAAAATATACTCAAGAAACTTCCATCATGCGGCAGGTTGTCATTTGTTGACTATAGCATGCACTTCACCATCAGAAAACTACTGAGGAAGGTTTTCCCCACAAAACAAATTTACAATGCCATTGCCCTTCCAGTCTTCGCAGCTAAAAGCCATTGGAGTCAATTACAACTCCTAATAATTTCCCCATCAACTTCCGAGTCCGGCTATAATTTGTTTTTCTGAAGAGTTTAGAGTTCTCATAGAAAAGCTATTCCTCTTTCAGTTCTTATCTACTTTTGAACAGACAGTACACTTCAGCTGCATGGATGCAAAAACTCTCTTTTGTTTATAATGATTGACATATTTGTCAACATACAAATACGACAAGTGATTCTTGATCTAGTTTAGTGCAACAGGTTCAGAGTCATCTTGACTCAGCCACTCATGACGATGTCCATAAGAGAGGAAATTCATGTTTCTAGATTTGCTGACCAAGTGAGGACATAAGTTGCATGTAAAACTAGATCATTCCATTGCTTTATATTTTACCTGCAGCACAACATCCCACTACAAGGCCTCGAAGATGTGTGGGGGCTCTTGTGATCTGGTTGACAACCCACCCAAGGGCTGATCCAATGATAAATGTGATCAGAATATTGACAGGCATGAACCACCTGCACAATCAACTAAAGTTACTCAAACCAAACAAAGAAGAAATACAACCAAATACAGGGTAGGCAAACTTTCAGCATGGATTATATTTAGATAAATTGAGGCAGTGAAGCAAGCAAAAAAGAAGCAGAAGCAGCAGTAGAAAGATGATAACTCACAACTCAATCATGCTTTCGTATGTTATTGTTTGGGACAAGTTACTGCCAACGAGTGCTGGGTTGAATACATAAAATACAATCTGTTGACATGAAAAACTCCAATTAATTAGCATTTCTGAAGGATCAAGTTAGAACAAGTGAATATGGTAGACTTTTGAAACTCACGTTATTCATGTGCTTCCTCGTGTCCTCCCCTAAGATGTTGATATGATCTAATGCAAGAAAAGACCCAAGTGCAGTTACCAATAGCATTTTCACAACTGGAATCGATGCGGCAATGAAGAGATCCAAAAGCGCCATCTTGAGCTTATATCAGAAAGAAATCTTGGAATAGAATTCACCTCCTACACCAGTAAATAGTTGATGCCCTCAAAATTAAGTGAAGAACGATGAGGGGACAAGAAGTTGCTCCCCGGTCTCCAGCTTCAATTAAAAACATTTGGCATTTCAACTTCAACATTCGTGGACAATTCCCAGTTACAAGAAATGGAAACAAGAGCAATATTTGTATATATGAAGGAGAGAAAATGCACAGGGAAACCAAATCAAATGGCACGTTATGAAAGATATATTTCTGATTTCGAAACATTTATCTAATTCTACCTACAACAGATCCATTTTACAACAATTCTTCTGTTTAAGTGGAAGCAGAATCCCATTAGTCATATCACATCAGGTAACCAACCTGGTTACCCCAATGATGTAATAACATACATATACGTGATCTTGAACAGCCGCGTCCTACAATCGCTGATTAAGTACAGAAATACTAACTCATGCAAAACGACTTTAAACACACACACACACACACACACAAGAGAGAGAGAGAGAGAGAGAGAGAGAGAGAGAGAGAGAGAGAGAGAGAGAGAGAGAGTATAGCGGACGTCAAGATTAGATTAAAACAATGGGAATTCCAAAGTGCTTAAATAAAAACCAGAGGGGGAATGGAAAAGAGAGAATCACCAGGTATCGATTAGATAGAAATGTGTGGGAATACAGAACATCACCAAATCGGCATTACGAGAAAGACAAAAGCATTGTTGCGTCGACACGTGACGTCTGTAGTACCAACTCCAAATCTGAACAAAAAAAAACAATCAACCTTCTGCGAAAGCGGTAATTGAAATCCCAAATGAAGGATTTTGCTGCTACTGTTCTACTAGCTAGTTTCTGTTTCCTTCCTTCCTTTTTGTAAATGGAGGTATTCTAATTCTCTCAAGACATTAAGGTAAGGAGGATGGATCAGCTCACCCGCGAAAGAGGGGGGGAAATGCGGCAGGTGTCGAAGATGATTGTTGAAGATAAAGATAGAGGCTGCTGCGAAAACATGGTTGGGTGGCCACTGAGGAACAACGGTACCATGCAAATCTGTCTGCGTCCACGCAGCCCCCTTGGATGGGTGAATGAGAAAGTGACAGATAAGAAATTTAATTAGTCTCTCTACTTAATAAAAAGCAAGTAAATGTTTCACATTGCATTACGGAATCGAGTCTCATCGAGTCTCCTATCGAGTCTCCTCTCAATGTAATAGACTAGGAATGAAAATGATAAAATAAATAAATAAATAAGAAGAGTAGAGATGAGAGAACCAAAAATTATTTGATAGTTTTGGGACACCGTTTAACTGGTCCCTCAATCATTCACAATACATTTTTATAAAATTTAGTACCAAGTGTATGAATCTCGTAAAAATGCAAATAAGTGTATTAGAACACACGTGACTGTAGTTCAAGTTTGGCGTTTATTTTGTCTTTCTATCTAAATTACTTTTTTTGTTTTTCACAATTTTTTATTAGCTTTTCGTCGTAATTTTTTAGAATAATCATTCTTATCGATTACAGAGATCAAAACACTGTAAAAATGGAAACAGAAATTTGAAAAAGTTATATAAGATGATAATTTAGACAAAAAAGATAGTAGTTTTGTACCTTTTTTTTTTGTCTTTAATTTAGTGAACTTTTTTTTGGTTTTAGTCATAATTTTTATTTTATTTTTAGACTCATCTCATTGAGAAGTATAATTAATCCAAAATATATACTGCGAATCTAATAAAAATTCAAATAAAGAAAATAAAAAAAATCTAGTAAAAGACAAAAAAAAATGACCCCTAGTCCATATGGGAGTCTACAAAATCTGTACTGTATTTCATTGTTAGGGTAAAGGACAAAATAATTTAAGACAACAAAAACAAAAGTCGTAACCTATTTGGGTTTGCTTTGCTCGAAGCAAACAAGAGTCGTAACCAATTTGGGTACGATTGCTTTGCTAAGCGCATACAATAAATGTGCAACTCAAAGAAGCCCAATTTGGGTTTGGGTTCTGAGACTCAAAGCGTGGTTAGTGCAGATTTTTTTTTTTTTTTTTTTTTCTGTGGAGTTTATGAAAAAGTTAGTAAGTTAAACAATTAAAGAATTTTCGATATTTCTCTAGACTCGAATCTCAAACCTTCCCTTGACATGTAAAGGATATGTTAGAGGAGATTATAGAAGCAATTAATGGAAAAAGTGAAACTTGGATGAAGTTGTGGATTGATATTTTGTTTTGTAACTGTCGGATTAGTCTACGTATTTGCCTTCAAATGTTTATGTGCTCACTCTAATTGGGATATTTTGTAAAGAAAAAATGTAAGACAGCTTGAATTTTTTATTCATACTATAAAGGTGCTCTCCAATTATGAATAGATGGGTGTTCTCCAATAAATAGAATAGAATAAATAGATAGATGTGAAACGACGGACGCTATACGTTTCCATTTTTTTTAATCCGACCTCTGGACCCACTTGATCATGTCAGATCTCTTTTTCACATGTGTCTTTCTTTATCCAAACGCTGATTTTTTTTTTTTTACTCAAAACCTTTTTTTTTTTGGCATTCAAATCACAAAATAAAAGACTTTTCACTTTATAGTCAATATCTTAAAGCTCATTTTATGTCTTTTAATCATAACAACTATGTATCATTGAGCTTTATACTTACCTATTTTAATTTGTTGATCAAGATTTATGCTTCAATTGTTTCTTTCTCAGTGGCAATTCTTAATGAAAATAGTTTTGGGAAAGACTATAACTATACCTAAAGACTATTTTACATTGCTAATGAAAATTAGGCGACTTCTATGCAATGAAGATCCCATATGAAACACTTATATTTCTAAAAATCGTATTATGATTTTACAGCAAAATTAAAATAGATAAGTATAAAGCTAGTATTCTCAAATGACCACGTGCTTCAAAGAAACATGCAAAGTATCCACAACCATGAATGCCATTTTTCCATTGACATTCACATTTCTCTCTCTCTCTCTCTCTCTCAATCTCAAATGTCAACTTTGCCATATATGACAAAGTAATTGACATTTGCCAAATTTGAGAGAATTTTGTCATTCTGGGTGTGACACCCAATTTTCCAATTCTTATGCCAATTTTTAGAAATAGCAAGTAATTTTCCTGAAAATACCAACCATGCTCTAATCCATATTGTTGGAATTGTACCTTGAATTTTCTCTTTTGGAGATTTCCTGTTGTGTTTAAGATTTCCTATTGCGTTTAGGATTTCCTATTGTGTTTCTTATAAATAGGAGTCTTGTGGCCTCCAAAGGCTTTGGACTTCTTGAGTGAATCCCTTTGAGGGAGCCCCCATGGGATTTCTCGTAGTGTGTTAGGGTTTCTTAGTCGTTCCATTGATAGTCTTTAACTCTTGGGATTGGATATTAGGGTTTTTTGCTTGTCTCTTTCGTGTTCTTGAGACTTTGTCCCTAGATATCTGTTTGGTGTTTCAAATCAGAGTTACGGGTATAGCCGGCTCTTTGTAATCTCTTCCCGTTCATAGTGAATCCTCTCTCGCTCTTCACCCGTGGACGTACCTTTAGACCTTCGTGCTTGGGGGGTACCACGTAAATCCTCGTGGGGAGTTCGGGTGTTAACTCCGTGGGGAGTTTGAGTACGTCTTCAGTGGCATCAGGGATGGATGCATTCGGTGTACTTTCGTTTGAAGATGGTTACTCGTTTGGAAAATTAACTCCGTGTGGAGTTTACACACATCTTTTTTGGCATTAAGGATGGATGCGTTTGGTATGCATTCGGTGGAAGATGGTTGCTCGTTCAGTGATTAACTCCGTGGTGGAGTTTTGGTTATTAACTCTGTGAAGGGTTTCGGTGTTTAGCTCCGGGTGGAGCTTGAGCGGATCTTCATTGACATCAATCATGGGTGCATTGGGTGTGAGGTGCCCGTTTGAATATGGAGGCTCAATTTGGAGGCACGTTGGGATGAGTTTCTCGAGTCGCATTTGCAAGGTCAAGCAGTGGTGCTTGAGCCTTGCTAGTTGGTGCCATTGGTGATCGCCCCGTTTGGGGCTGCTCCGCGAGGGGTGTTTGGAGAAGAGTGATTTGGCGAGAGGATTGCTCTATGGTGTTAAGTTCAATGGAATTCGAGTCAATATGGATAATTGTTGGAATTGTGCCTTGAATTTTCTCTTTTGGAGATTTCCTATTGTGTTTAGGATTTCCTATTCCGTTTAGGATTTCCTATTGTGTTTCTTATAAATAGGAGCCTTGTGGCCTCCTTGGGCTTTGGGCTTCTTGAATGAATCCCTTTGAGGGAGCACCCATGGGGTTTCCCGTAGTGTATTAGAGTTTCTTGGTCGTTCATTGATAGTCTTTAACTCTTGGGATTGGATATTAGGGTTTTTTTGTTTGTCTCTTTCATGTTCTTGAGACTTTGTCCCTAGATTTCTGTTTGGTGTTTCAAATTAGAGTTGCGGGTATAGCCGGCTCTTTGTAATCTCTCCCCGTTCATAGTGAATTCTCTCTCGCTCTTCGCCCGTGGATGTACCTCTAGAGCTTCATGCTTGGGGGTACCATGTAAATCCTTGTGTCTTGTTTTCTTTGTTGATTTGTTATATTCTCATACTTCGGGTTTTGTCACAATACATATATTGGTTACTGAAAGTTCATTCGGTACTTTGGTCTTATAAGCCTTGAACCCATGCACCAGCAATCACGAAACCACAGTTTTTCTCTGCTGGTATTATGTGTCGATGACTTTTTGTCAGTCCCGTACGTATTGTCTGTCATTGCACAAAATATTGAGTTTCTGCTTCATTTATTTTCAACCACAGTGAAATATAACCCAACTCTAGTATTGACGTACGGCCTTGTTTTTGGTGGATTCAGGTGCGTACGTGTTCAAACAGATCCAGGTGGATGCGGGTTTTTACAGGTGAACCAGAGAAGCCTTACAATCCCTTCTTCGGGAATCACAACCTTCAAAAGTCATTACGACTTACGAGTCTTATTACCTAAAATCCGCAATTAATAGAGTTAGAATATATATTTTGCGGCACACGTACTCATGAGATATATAGCCACGTCTTCTCTTCTTGGTTTTCGATGAATAAGGTCTTTAATTGATAAGGTCTAAAAAATTCCAATTTGAAGCAATGCAATGCTGTGTGGATATATTAGGTGGTGAGTTTACCTGAAAGAATTGATCGGCTTCAGACATATATCCGCAGTTGCTACTCTGCGCAGGTGACTCTTTGTTCGAGCCCCTTTTGTGCAATCCATTATCTGATGCTAGTTTGAACAATTAATATTCAGTCAGCATCGAATTTCTTAGGGAACGACGACACTAACAATATCTCTAGGACTATTGAAGCTTGAAGATCAGATATTCAGAGACGTCCATGCAACTGCTGAATCAGCAAACTTTAACTTTAGCTGACCACCGCATTCGCTTCTCATATTGATGTCAGAGGTAATGAAAGAGCTAGCTAGGTTTTCAAGTTTAATTTGGGATGGAAACATGAGAGTTTGGGTAAGGGTGCTTTTTATCTTTTCCTAGTATCTTTTTTGAAGCTTGGATTCTGGAAGATAGTTTAGTATCTGAACTAGCTAGTATTCCTAAAATACTAGTTGATTGGAAAATACTAGTACGTTGTTTTCTCTGCTCCGCAACGTCGTGGAGTGGTGGGAGAATTAAAGGTACAGATAGGTAGGTAGGTACCCTTTCTATTTTCAAGACTGCTTGCTTGCATAATTAAGTAGGTGGAAGATTGTTGTACCAAAGTGGAAATTAATGGAGGAAGGAGAATGCCTTGGCATGGCCATGATGCATGCATGCGCGCGGTAAATGAATAGTAGTACATGTTTGGTGCCCGATCCAGCTTCTTTTACTCCTCGATCCCTTCACCCAATCATCAAACAGTACTAACCATTTTGAGAAGAATACAGTTGAGACGAATTTAAATAATAATGTTGCTGGAGAGGGTTTGATGGCCAACCAGTACATCAGAGAGAGGGAGGCATTAGACTGTTTGGTGCCCATTTGCTTTAGACTTGTCCATTTGTGGAAACACACCAAGCCAAGAAGGTTTACCCTTTTTTGCAAAATAACTGCAGGAGAAGAAACCTTCAGTTTTCCGTACCTAATGGTGGAATGTGGCTTCTTATGAAAACCATAATCCAATCAATGGGAATCTCTTCTTTCTGACGGACACCCTCAAATTAGTAATAAGTTTCTACTACCTACATTTTATATTCAGCTGCAAGTATGGGTACCAGAGAACTCTATAAAATATCGGCGCTCTTATTTCTCAGAGTTTGTCAAAACCCAACAATTCGATCAAGCAAAAAGATTGTAATTGAGCGAATGGGTTGTTTGGATTGCTACTATAACAGGGGAGGTGGCAGGAGATGGCAATCGTCAGGAGGAGGCTTCCGCTTGAATTTGAGGCGATTTACGGTTCTCCGGTTGCAAGCAAGGTTGTTTTACCTCATCAGATTCTTGTGCAGGTGGAAGTTTCGAGGCGAACAAGCCTCACAGTTGCTGAAGAAAGACATAGCAAATAGTTGTAGTACAAAGAGTAGTCCTATTAAACGACGACGAACTGCAATATTGGAGGTTGGAAGCAGTAGTAGGAGTGCATACTCAAGGTCATACTATGACTCTTCGGATTCATTTTATTCAGAATTAGCGATTCGTGAATGCCTGGAATTCATCAAGATGTCTCTTTCTTCAGATGAGGAAGTGATTCATCCCTAGATGGCTATATAAGACCGTATTATGCCAATGTCTTATTAATCTATCTATGTTGCGTCTGTAAGGTTGTCTACAAGTGTTAAGAAATTCTGCATTTTAATTTGCGGTGAAACAACTTAAGAGCTTCGATAGGACTAAAATGTCCATTACATTAATTTCAAGCAAATTAATGTAAACCTTTCATCTCTTCTATATATATATATATATATATATATATATGTTTCTGGATTAGTATTAATGAATTTTCCATGCTAGCTTGTGTCTTATCTGACTGATAGATTGAAATCCCGGGGAAACATATGCTGCCCCGAACAACTTAATTTTTCCTAAAGCTCCCTATTTAGCTCACTGATCTCCCTTCTGTCAACCTGCAATTCGCAAGTCCATCCAGTGAGCATTAAAAAAGATGCATGCCTGCCAAAAGAAAGCTGCAGATTTCCATCAATTTGATATTATGAATTTCGGAAAACCTTATTTATTTTAGCAGAAGTGTTTGAGGCGAAACAGTGATGAATTTTTTTTAATTTTTTTTTTTTTGATCGGCTTGCCAAGAGTACATGTACACTGATGAATTAAACAACTACTAATTCAAGGCTCATGTGTTACGATTATAAAAAATAAAAATTAAGACTAGTGATTTAACACCCCATTTTAAACATTCTTAATTTATTATTCATGTGAATAAAATGTTGCATCTCGTATCACAATGACCATCTTCCCACACACATACCTCAATGCATGACACTTTAATATGTTTTCCATCGTTCTGGATTAAAGAGGCAAGGGATGTTGATTAATCTATCCTCAATGTACTTAATTCCGAGTTTTGTGAATAGCGAAAATTTACAAGCTGGTAAGAAAAATTGGATCAATCAAGCCTCATATTCTCAGGGCTCGCCTTGATATTCTTGGAGCCTAAGACAAACTTGTAAACATGAGCCCAGTATTTTAAAAATATAATAATAATAAGTAAAACTAACCTCAAAATTAAATGACAGTTACTTAGTCCCATATTATTTTTTGGACCAATCAAACAACTATCCCTAATTGGAAGTGTGAGTTTGTGAGAGGGGAAAAACATATTGTGATGGAGAAGAAAGGCTCAAGAATTAAACCATGAACCTATTGAATAGAAAAACAGAGCTCTTCCACTAGGCTAGCTAACTCAATAATTGTATAAGCAATAGATTAAATATATATTTTGTGTCTGTGTTTACCTATTCGGGGTCCTAATTTTGGGCCAAAGATTTTTCTTTGAGTTTTCATCAAAAAAATCTTTACCCTATAGGCAAAGAATTTTGGGTTATGGGCAATTTTTTTTTTCTTTATGTTTTCATCCCAAATATTGAAATTGGTCTACTATTCCCGGCTCCTATATGCAACATTCGTTTTAGTTCTTAATCTATTTATATATAATAAAGGACAAAATTGGGTTTATTTGAATTTCGGGATGGAAACATAACTCCAAAATAGTACATGATAAAACTCTAATTTGAAGATGGTTGGAGAATGATTATTTAAGTGGTGCAAGAAATAACTACACCGTTAAGCACCAAGCAATCAATCATGCGATGATCTTTTATTTTATTATTAAACGACAAAGACAAAGCCACAGTCATAAACATGGGGTATCACCATGATGTGCACCCTTTGGCCATCTGATCATGTTTTGGAAGATCAGGATGTGTTTGGTAATTTTAATTTAATTTTTCTTTATTTTTATCGTTAAAAAATCAAAACACATCCGAACCGTCCGAAACACGATCGGACGCCGAAGAGTGCACAGCACCCTGGATTCCGCCATCCCATAAATAAAAAACAATCACAAATACAAACAACAAAGCACCAAGGAAAAGAGCACAAGCAAATAAATAAAATTATAACACTTTAGCAACATCCTGCGGAGGTCAAAGCGATTAAATCGCCATGATGCCACCAAAGACTTGCCTGGAAAGAAAAAAACAAAATAAGTTTAGGGAGGGAAAAAAAAAACCCAAAATCTAAAATAAATTTCTAAAACAAGAATCATAATTAATATTTTCAACATAAATATTGTGATGTAGATATATAAAAGGTAAGATAAAATATTGCAGTAATTAAGAAAAAGGTTGGACTTGGAAGTGGTTTTAAGGCGAAGAAGTTGTAGGAACCTGCTCCCGCTGCCCGTACACCTGCATTAGCGTCTCCTGCTGACTGTATACCGTCGGCTACTCCTTGGAGCAATCTTCTTGATGATATTGAAGAACACATTACCAAATGAATACTAACTAAAACTCAAGGTAACCACCATGCATAATAAAAAGGAGTTTAAATACTGA
This sequence comes from Vaccinium vitis-idaea, assembly GCA_963854785.1. NCBI lineage: Eukaryota > Viridiplantae > Streptophyta > Magnoliopsida > Ericales > Ericaceae > Vaccinium > Vaccinium vitis-idaea. The sequence goes on along the minus strand of OY978226.1, from coordinate 37,190,533 downwards.
TTTGAGTTGTATCAATAACAGAATTAAATCATGAAGAATCTCGATAATCATTTTTTACCGTTGGATGAAGACGGAGATAATCTCAACTATCCGGATTAGTTAATATCACCCCTCAAGTGGGGCCCACTCCACTCCACATTTAAAAAAAAAAAAAAATCACAATCCACACCCCCACGATGACAGACCAGCAAAAAAAAGGTTACACTATGATAGGACCCAAAAAGTGGCCACACGAGACAGATCTCAAATGCGGCTGCACGTGAGGGGGGATGTTAAGAAATATTGTCCCACATTGCTTAATCTCTCCACTCATTGCCGATTGATTTTGAGATGGATATAGAGTTTCCACCATCATAATCTTTAAATAGTTTTTCGGTGTAGCTGCCTATAGATACATACTCGATGAAGATAACAATTTTGTCATGAATAAACATCTCGACAAGCCGTACAAAATGACTGGTCCCTATACATGCTTAGAAATAATATCCCACAAAAAAAAAAAAATTAAAAATCTGTAAGGTTGTTTCATTTAACGTTTTGAAAGACTTCGGAAATTAAGCTCGTGAACAGTTCCTCGCCGAATGAAGCTTGGATACGCATCAAAGGTAGGGATCTGGAGTATTAAAAAATGGCAATTGATTAGCAGAGGCTCGTGGAGCATACGAATATGATTTCTCATAGTATTATATAGAGCTTGTTGTACATGCTCTTATCATGAAGTATTGTTGAGTTGACAATATCATGAGTATATCTGCTAATTGTATGCATTTTGTTCGTTTTGCTGTATTTTTTTCTTTTTCAGTTTTGGCAAAACAAAAAGCTACGTGGGGGAGAAGCAGGGCGAAAGGAGTCCTTTTTTTCAATCTGCAAAAGAAATTGCAGATTATAAATAAAAGATCCGAGTACAAGGGCTTATAGGAAAGCCATTGATCCAACTTGTTTTTTATGCAAGAGCAAAAGAACGCTGCTACAGACACAGCAACCCCACACAGCAGTTGCACAACAAGCAGCCAAACGACGTCGTTTGGCTTAAAAAAAAAAAAAAAAAACCAAATTCCAAAATCAAAATGTTACTCGCCTCTTCTCCCTCTTTTCCTCTTCCCCCAAATTTTCAGTCTATACAGAGAAGAGAGACAGTGAGAGAACTTGGCAGCCCGTAGTCCAACTCCAGCCACCACCCGAGCACCACCACCAAGCGTCACCAAGAAGAAGGCTCCATACAAGAAGTCATTGGAAGCAGACCATGGTTTTTCCAAACTGGAATTATAAGCAAGAAAATGCAGTGAATGCTTTAGGCCATGGTTTTCCATAACCCATTTGTCAATTTACAGGATTTAAAACACATAGATCTAACCCATTTTTCCTCGTTCGCGTGATTTCGAAGCTCGTTGGATGCCTCATCCTCGCCGGATGCCTTGCGTCTTCTTTGACGGTGTGGTACGCGATTGTGGTGGTTGTTGTAGTCGCCGGTGGTGGTGGTCTTCGTCGAGGTGCTGGTGATGGCGGTCTTCTTCCCCTTCTTCTCACGCCCTCTTTGTTCTCTGTGTCCCTCTATCTAACGAGAGATTCTGGGGTATTCAGATTTTGAAGTTTTGTGGTATTTTTTTTTTTTAATAATCAAAACGACGTCGTTTTTGTTGTTGTTGTGGGGCTGCTGTGTGGATAGCATTTTCGAGAGCAAAAAGCAGTCTTCTGGTGCAACACCCAAACAAATTGGAAACAAATTACGTAAGATTTAAAAAAAAATAATACTGTAATATGAGAACATTGTCCTAATGATCATTGGGAAGGACGACCAGTATAATAGATCCAAAATTTATAAAATAATCTGATTGGTTATTCCCCAATTTATTTCATCATCTGGCTAATACATGGATTGCTAGCTAGGCCCAAGCATTACCACAGATAGATTAGAGGCCTCGCTTCATGCATCTGTATGTAATATGTTGTCGTCCCTATAATATCCTCCATATTCACATAGCATTCATCATTACTCTTCAGTACTCCATATTTCGGTGTAGAATAGTGGAATCGAAGATGCTAGAGATTAGATTTCTCTAGGTAATAACTTCTCACCTTAACCACCAAGAAATACGATTTTCAAGTCCAATACAAAACATGGAGTATTCATTAAAATTACTAATAATTTAAATAAAGGCTTCACATGCCACAATAAAAAATTTCCTTGGGCCTCCAATAGGTTGGACCGCCCATTCCACTGACCATTTTTTTCCATATCTGCTGGCCCTGTGATGGACTAAATCCGTCAACCAACGGGTTAAATGAGGTATATGTACACGAGCTCTCGTGGACCGAATGCTTTGGGCCGACACCCTAACCCCACCCTGTGAAAGAAGTCCAAGAGCCCATACAGCGATTTGGTGAAAGTAGTCCAAGAGCCCATACAGCGATTTGGTGAAAGTAGTCCAAGAGCCCATACAACGATTTGGTCGAGAGCCATGTGGGCGGGTAATAGCCCAGCCCATCGGGGTAATAGTCCAGCTTATTGGGTTAATTTTTTTTACTCAATGATGGAGATTTTTGTTACATAATTTATGCTTAAATTAATCTTAAGGGGTTGGCTAGGTAGTAAAGCTCTAAAACATACGGATTATTCTTTTAGGGTCACAAGAGGTTTTTCCTATTATTAATTTAATGTTATAGGATTAATCGATGTACGCACAAGCTAATCTACACTACACACATTGTTATCAAAACAAAATTCTGCTTAATTTTAGTTTTTCCATGAGGTTCTTAATACTAGGTGCCTCCACTTTGTACAAATTCTGGATCCGCCACTCAGTGTTGATGCCTACATCATACTTGGGAAAAAAATTATAAACAATATACAACTGTGGAGACTTTATATCCATCTCAAGACCAATTGACAATGAGTGGAGAGATCTCAATATATATTAAGTGATCACCCATTTCACTCCTAAGCAATGTGCAGCTGCATTTGAGGTCTGTCACGTGTAGCAACTTTTTGGGTCCTCTCATCGTGTAGCCTTTTTGATGGTCTGTCATCGTGGGGGTATGGTTGTGTTATTATTTTTTTTTAAATGTGAGATGAAATGGGCCCCGCTCTGATACTATGTGAAGACTTTATATCCATCTTAAAACCAATTGGCAATGAGTGGAGAGGTCACAATATATATTAAATGATCACTCATTCCACTCCTAAGCAATGTAGGATTCTAGTTCTTTACAACAAGCACTGCCACGTCATTGTACAAACTACACAAGATAACCACCTCGTTTGGTTTGGGTTTGAGGTTTGGGGTTTGCATTTTGAGTAGAGAGAAATGAAAAGTAATAATTGAAATTAGGGGTAATGATTAGAGAGAGATAGAGAGAGAAATGAGAATAATAATTAAAAACAAAGGTAATGATGGGAAATAAATAGAAATCATGATTGAATAATAATTTAGAAATCGGCTGGTCTTTAGACCCAAACCAAACAAGCCCAACGAGCATTCTCTCTATCTCTCTACCGTGATTTAATTTGTTGTTTTTTGCTCTCTATCCTCCATGCAAAACCCGCTACAATTTCCGGAGCCCAAAGTCAATACTGAGTGCCGCAATAGAGAAGTTGTCGAACATTTTCGTACAATCATACATTTGTTTAGTTGGGGAAACCAACAATGTCCGAAAGGCCATAACTCAAGAATGCTAAATAGAATAACGGTGAAGTCGACTAATGTCCAATAAAAAACTGCCACCTCTGCCAAATTTGTCCAAGATTCAGTCCAAATAGAGTAGTGCTATGTACTCGGAGATCAACAAGTCTACAACCACAAACACTCACAAAGCATGTGGCCCACATATACTAAAACACCTCCAATATGAGTAGGGCCCACTATATTTTGTTTGTGATTGTGTGTTTTTGTTTGTGGTTATAGACTTTTGGGAAACTCTTAAAGTGCAAAGAAACAGTTGAAGGGTACTTTCTTTCTATATTTTCTTTGTACCTAACACTCCTCTTAGACTTTTTGCTCGGAGATCACCAAGTAAATACATGTATACTAGTACAAACTTCTAGCATCACCTCTTTGAACGTTTCCTTGGTCGCCCTGAATCCACCAAGGGCGGTGGCTCACCTCCTTCCCTCCTCCTCCCCCTCTTCCCTCTCCCCATTGGCGACTTACTCGGTGGCCGTCCCTTATTTCCTCGACCGTTATTCCGCCCTCTCTCTCCTCTCTTCTTCTCCTTCTCTATTTCCCCGCCATTACCACCCTCCTCACCACTACTGCTACTATCCTCCTTCGGTGGAGATTTCTTCTTCTCCCTCTCCAAGTAACCCGACCCCACTCGAACTGATCTCCTACTCAACTCCGGCCTTTCATTCACTTTCTTCTTCTTGGAGGACTTATTATCCTCCAATGCCTTACTACCCGTCGAAACCCTGTTTGAATGTGGTTTCGCTTCGGTTCGCTCCAACTTGGGCCCAACTTTGTTGGGCCTCGGATGGAGCGAACCAAGTTCATTCTTACTCGGTTCAGATTTTTTCGGTACTGGGTTTGTACTGGTCTGCTGCGAAACGTTTTGTTTCTTACCCGGTTCAAATTTGTGAGGCAATACCGGGTTGTTGCCCGGTTGGCTCGACTTTGCAACCCGTTTCTTGGGTTCGGAACCAACTGGGGCTGTTTGGTTCGGATGGGGTTTGGGTTTTGAAGGTGGAGGTGTGGTTGTGGGCATGTGTTTGGCAAGGAGTTGGCGAAGTTGGAGGGCAGCGATGTGGTGGGGGGAGGTGGTTGGGAAGAAGATGATGGCGTTGGTGAAGAGGAGGAAGAGATCACGGAAGAATTTTTTGTTGTTGAGGTAAAAGCCTGTGTCCATTCTGGACTGAACAGTTTGGAGATCCACGTGTTGCCGGATCATCTTCTTGTACTTCTCTGTCTCCTGCACTCACATAAAAACAAACTCATTCGTTAGTACTTGGTTTTTGGGATAGAGAAAGGATAGAAAATGCTATAACCATACCATGGTCGTTTGGGGTGTTCGGGAATCTGTCGTTTAACTTTTGGATAATTTATTGTGAATCTGTAGAGTATTTGGAAGAAAATGTGCTGGATACATATCATGTGAGTGTTTTATGTCACAAAATGTGAAAAATGAAAAATGAGAAGTAAAAAACACAACAATCCCTCCTTTTCACTTCTACTCTCCAACTCTCGAAATTGAAAACTCATTATCCTAAAATGTGTTTTGCAATGAAGTTGCCAAACAATCATAAGTAGTCTTCGGGAAAGTCAAAGCCAAAAATGGAGTGGTAATGTGTAAAAGATGTACTAACATTCGAGAAACACTAATTAATATTCATAAAAGTTTGTTAATATGTGTAAAATGTGTATTGAAATTCAAACTTGTTTGTTATTATATGTGGATGATATACTACTTAGTGGAGGATGTTAGCAAGACTAATAATATAAGTTTATCATTTCCATTTCAACCTATGGGCATAGATGGTTAGTGCATAGATAAGTCTTCAAAGTGAATCTCACACAAATGGTCTGAGTTGTTCACTAATTCTAAAATAATTTCTCGATCGTGATTGCTACAAATCAACTCATTCTGATAAATGACTAGCGATTCAATCTTTTAATTTTTCATTCAAAATCCTAAGCTTGGAATGTATTCTGAAAAAAAAAAAAAAAAATAGACATATGAATCAAGCACTTAAAGTTATTTCAATCAGATGATATTTTGCAAGGGATCTCAAAAAAAAAAAAAAAATATTAACGACTTGGATCATTTGTATATGAAACCCACTTTCATTTGTGTACAATCTATACACATACCACCTGTGTACGAAGTTCGCTATTCAATAGTAAAAATTACGTATTCAATAGTAAAAATTACGTGGAAGAGCCTCCGTCTGAAATGAGTATACTTTACCGCACTTCGAGTTCACTTTATAATGGGCCCAGATGAGTTTTTCTATCAACTTCTCATGTTTTGAAGCTTAAAAAATTCGTCTTCTATACATAAATGTTTCTACGCAAGTGGTGGCTAGCTCATGCGGTATAGCTCTTGAATGCCCCACACTACATTCTGGGATCGAGTCTCATTTCCCCCTCCCCATGTAATACATTAGGAATGACGAATGGCAAAAAAAACATAAATGTTTCAACAAATCTATAATTCCAACATTTCCTGAAAAGGTTAGGAGTATTTCAGTAGTTTTATTTTGTTTTTGTTGATGGAATTAGAAAATAAATTGAAAAGTTTAACAGGTTACGTAAACGTATCCTATATAAAAATGTTATACACCCTTGAATATACGAGAAAGTATTGAATAAGTGTTCCAACTACCAAATCCTTCTACCAACTTATATAAAGAAAAAGAGAAATGAATATATAATTGCACCCATTTTCTTATCATGTAATGCATTTTTCAGTGCAATTTTTTCACTAAAGGGAAAAAAAAAAAAAGGGGTGCAATTATAAATAAATATATAAAAAGTGGTGCGAAAATCAAGTCACAAAAAAAAAATTGAAAAAACACACAAATTTATAACTAAATAAGTGTTCCAACTTTCAACTAGTAAACAAAAGATATCAAAAGGCACATACTAATACTTTTTCTTTTCATTTTTTACCACACAGAAAAAGCTACACAAACTTCTACAATTGCATTTTGGCACGGTTTCATATTCTGTAATTGAACAAAATTTTATATAGTAATAAAAAAATTCCAGTGGGATTGTACAAAATTTACAGGGGTCATTTATAAATCTAAAAAAAATAATAATAATATAGTAATAGTAAATTTTTTCTCCCCTGAGGAGTCGGACACATTGGAGTTGCCTCTGACGAAGGGTATTTATTAAATAGCATTAGCAAAAAGATACGGCTATTGCAATTGCCACACTTGTGGATCTCACCCTGATATAGTGCCTTGACTGGTATCATTGAATTTGAAGAACACGATGGATACCATATTCTTTCACATTAAAAATTATCATGCTCAGACGTCATTAGGTATGATCAAATATATGATCTTTCCTAATAGTTTACTTTTCTAAGATAAATTGTTTGGATCAAGCACGCATTTTTTTTTTTTTTTTGTAACGATAAGCAAAACCCACATCGTCATGGGACTCAAACATTGTGTTAACTCCATAAGATAAATGGCCATATAACCTAAGACGTCAACCTAACCAAATAAAATTGTCACATGTTTCTTGTTGTTTAATCATGTTAAGGTTTATTGAAGTATATTTTTACGAGACGAGCGGAATATTGAAGTATATTTTTACGAGACGAACGATTCTGCTCAATATTGTAATCTTTGATTGTCGCATAAAATCTAAGCTGATATCGAGCTTGGAGTAGTCCTGAACAGAATCATGAGACGGGCTTCTGCTAGACTATACATATGTACACTCAAACTTAAACGTCTCATTTGCTTCCTTAACACGATTGCATATTTCGAATTACCATAAAAAGCCTTAGTTAAGGTCCGTTTTGGCTAAATAAAAAAAATTCGGTTATTATGTTGTCCTAATTTAAATTTTTTTTGCATTTGTTTGGCTTGCATCATTCGCCTGAAAGTTCGTCTCTTTTGTATCGCCTTAGGTTTTAGTGAATTTGAAAAATGATTTTACCTTCCACTTTTTTTAAAAATACACTCCAAAAACTTGTTTTTTACTGCTTTTTGTGTACTCCATAATTTTAAGCACTAAATAACAGATTATGAAGCGTAAATTATAAAATCCTGAAGTGCTAAAATAACTACCCCTTGATATTTATTACGTAGTTTTTTCATCAAACCTATTGATTATTTAGGCCAAATATCACTACGTGAATGAGCTGGCAGACTCCCATTCGGCCATCTAAGATAGGCAAAATCCCAGTTTTAGCAAAATATTGCACGTACCTTCTTCAATAAAAAATAAAAATAAAAAATACTCCTACTCCTACGGTACTAGTTTTAGAAGTACCTGGCTCCGAAGCCGGCGCTCGAAAAGCGACCCGTTTTTGTGTGACCGGAGCATCGCAAGGATCTTGATCAACGGCTGAGATTTACTCGCGATTTCTTTCGCGTGACCGAGTTTCCCACCCTCCGCCTCGCCCTCCTCACTCCGACGACGTCGTTTCTTCTCCCTCGTGATATCCAAACGTAACGAGCCTTTCTCAACCGGCCCCACCTCCTCCTGAATCGGTAACGGTTCACCACTTCCCGGTTTAACTTCCGGTTCTGGACTCCGGTTTTCACAAGTCCGATACGACGTTGTATTCGACTCGTTGAACGATTGATTGTCGTTGTCGTCGCCGGAGCCAGGCCTTTCCCGCCGAGTGGTTTCCTCCGGTTCTCGATTGTCCAGTTCGTCCGGTCGATCTGTCTTTTCACTTCCTTCTTCTTTCCTCTGTTGGCGTTCTTCTTCCAATCTCTTCACCTTCAATTCCAACAACCTGTAATCATCAAAAACCCTCTCAGATCTCAACACAAAAAACTCCCGATCTCCAATTTTACTCGACTTTCGAAATTCTTTACTCGATCGAGATGTCGCGCCGCTCCACATCGCGCCTCAACTCGGCGACTCGGAGCTTCTTCAACTCGTCAACCAAGGATGTATCGATATCATCGTCATCGTCGCCGCCGCCGTCGACGGCGGAGAATCTGCGGCGGAGATCGCGGTACCGCCGTTGACAGTTGGGAGGACTGTATGCGTGGTGAGACGAGTTGGAGGCGCGTTTTTGGAGCTCCTTGGCGATGGAGTCCCAGCTCTTTGCGCCGTGTCGATTCACGGCGCACGCAAGCAGAAGTTCCTCTAACGTGCCCCATGGTTGTTGTTCGTGGTGCTGCTCTGTTCCTTCTTCTTCGTCCTTGTTCATTTCTTTCCCTCTCCTCGCCATGGAAATGTTTCCTCTCTCTCTCTGTCCCTGTATGTATGTATGTATGTATCGGTGGTTTAACTAGTATTTGGTTTATTTTATTTGTTCAAATCTTAGATTAGGATTTTAATTATGTTTTTGGTTTTCTTTTATTTTTAGCTCGGTAAAGGTCCAATTTTGTCTAAAAGCGAGGGGGAAATTCTATCCACACCATAAAAAACATGCATGGGTTGGGAACCGGGGGCTTATAGGAAGTGGGCTCACTGCATCCATGTGAGCGATGATCAAAGCCATCCGCTCAATATTTAATGGTTTAAATTATCTTATATAAAAGATACATACATTTAATTTGGATCGTTGATTATTAAACAGACGGCCGAGATCGCTTACTACAAAGGTATACAGGTCCCCCAGTACCTCGTCATTTGTAGGCCTACGCACCATTATAACCTTAAGAGTGAGTAATAATAATAATAATAAATTCAAAAAAAGTGTCGAACTATTGATTCACTTCTTGAAATTTGACTAGCTATATGGTAGTCAATATCGAATTTTGGTCAGCGAAGACAAACCACTTGATTAGAAAGTTACTGTACGTGAATATTTTAGTACTAATAAAGTCTAAGTATATGTCACATCCCAAATTCGAAACGGTAATTGTGTTCTAAAGGAAATTTTGAAAAACATACTACATGACTACCATAAATCTCAAAATCTGTGGCAAAAGCCTGACCGTCTTAAATGATTAGATGAGCTCCACTTAAAACTACGCATTCAGAGAGAGAGAGAGAGAGAGGGGAAAAAAAAAAAACCAGTGGTCATACTAATTAAACTAGTCATGGAGTACTGCTTGAAGAGAAGATTTTCATGTTTGTCTTGTGCATGTAGACTCTTTCTCTCTACACTATGAGATGTGCAATTCATTCACTGTCACATACAACTTGGATTGCAGAGAGCATTTGTTTGAAAAAACTGGGAGTATATATATGGAGGAATAGGGCATGTAGAGTAGAGGAACTCATATCTCGAATTTAATTTGTTGCCTTTATGGTGAGCTCATGGCGGGAATCGATGGTGGTTGGACAGGTTGGTGTTCAGGTGACTATGGGGGGTTATGGTTTTTGTCATTGGATTTGGCGGGTGACGACAATGTCTTAAAAATCTGATGTTAAGTAGTACAGTAGTAATTGTTTTTTAACCTTTCAATGCCCTTACACCGGACATACGGCCACCGGTGGGATGAAAAATCCCAAGTGTATTCGCTATAACCTAACGGTGGAAAAAATCTAATTCCCCATGTCCCATATTGCAAAATATCGACTGGGCTCCGTCCCATAGTACTTAATGTAACAGGAGGGGTATGAAGAGTAGCTCAATGGAAAAGTTGGCCGGTGATGGAAGGCGGAAGCGACGACCTTCAAATGATCATGAGGGAGCAACTGCTATAGTTATGATCAGATCCGGTCCGTGTTCTCCCTCTTATTTGGAAGTTGTCTAATTCTAATATAGAAAGGGAGAAGCCCATTTGGTGTGAACAAATCTTTGAAGTTGTGTCACAAAAGATTGTTTCTTTTTTTTCCCTCTCAAAAATTGAATATTACACCAATATGCCATCAATTAACTCATAGGCTAAAAAGGTAAAATAAGATTTCCCACATTTTAAACCACGTCGCAGTTCAACCCTTTCTTCACCATAAAAATGAGAACATAAACAAAGGTTTAAGTGAAATTTGCATGGTCCATTTGATCTATCTGGAGCTCAATGTATCAATAATCTACATACATATGCAATCATATTGGGATGATCATCCAAAACATGTCCTAACATGTACAGGCTACATAAATCACTGTGCCAAAATTAATAGTACATCATTGTCCATAAAAAGAAAATATAACAAACATGCCAAAATACACTCTCTCGGTTCCAAATTGCTCTCTTTTTCTAGGAAATTTGCAGTTTGCATGCCAAAAAAATAATATATCAGCATGATTTCTTTTCAAATAAAATAAAATACACGGTTCCTAAAAAGGGCTAGCAATTTTTTGACGGAGGGATACCGGTTTTCTTCAATCTTTTGCCTCATTTCAAGCATTTAGCTAGCAGAAATGTGCGGTATAGCTTACGTCGTGGAGCTTGATCAATTGAGTTTCATTATTCACCAGGTGGCGAGTTCGACTCTCACCATTTCTCTTCCCACTCCCCTAAGTTAGAGTACTTGTAGAATGCCTGGGTTTGTTTGGTTTTTTTTTTTTTTTTTTTCCCCCTTTTTTGTTTTCTTTCCTTTTTCTTTTGTCGTTCAACCTTTGGTTGTTTTTGATAGACTCAGGAATCGAAGTTGGAGGGGGCCGAATAATGACAGAAATCTTAGTTCGATGATTTTTTTAGGACTGAATCCAATCATTCGAGTTTTTATGAAACGGTATTGATAGATTGGAAAACTTCTCTAGAGTTGTGTTGTCATATCAATCAACGAGCACAATATCATTATCGCACGGTATTATTCACCATAATTTAGTGTTATTAACATGAAAATTCTTCTTACTTTTTAATTATTTTCAAAATTATATATACACTTAAAACTTCTATCCTGTTTTATATAGTTGAGAAAACATTCTCAGACTATATGTTTTACCATGTCAACAAATACATCTATTGTGTAGGGGAATGCTTACTTCTTCGTCCCTATATGAGTCTGACTTCTTTCTGCTTGAATTAGTTTTGTGGTTATAAATCTGGCCTTGCCATTTTTTAATTGTACATGGTTTTCCTATATGAGCCTGACTTCTTTTTGCTTGAATTAGGAAATTGCAGCGGGCCGAGGCCACCCCCAGCCCCTATATACCTCCACCGTTGTCTTCCCCATCTCCTATGCCCTTATCGAGTTCTTCTATATATTGAATAAATTTTCCGATAAAAATAAAATAAAATCTAGAGTACGTATAGAATTTACTATCTTGACCAGAAAAGTAACAGTTGAGAACTTAAGATTGGTTTTTAATATGGTGGGGTGGACTGCTGCTGAAAGGTATACAATAGAGTTTCTGGACCGGCCCATGTTACTTTCTGCTTCTTCTTTTTTCCCTACTTGGGCTTTTTCTTAGCCTAATAACTATTGGCCCATACAACACAAGATCCCACCTTCTTAAGCTTCAAGCTAACATCACCCCACGTGTCACGTGAAATTATCAAATCTAGTACTCTCGATAATAATTATCAACCGCATTTAATTCTCGCTTTCATATCCGCGTCTATTTCTCTCTCCCTCTCCACTGCATCCCGTTCGCCTCCCGCTAACCCTAGCTTCTCTTTCTCTATCCACATCGCTAGGGTTTTTCTCTCTAGGTTTTTGTTCCGTTTCTCTATTTGTCTTCTACCTACCCTTCAATTTCTGTTCGTGATGGATTTCCGAAAGAGAGGGAGGCCAGACGCTGCCTTCAATGGCAATGGCGGGTTCAAGAAACCAAAGAGAGGTTCGCTTGTTATTCTTCTTTTTCGTACTCTATATGTGTTGAATCTATGACTTCTGTGTGAAATAGCTCAGAGTATGTGACTAGCTTGTCTACGCGTATGAGTACATCTGCGAACACAATAGCACTCACTTGGTGAACAGATCTTTGAGATGTTTTCTTTCTTTCTTTTTGTTGATAGTAGTAAGTCTACTTTTGGTTTCTCAAGTTAAAACTGAACCAATATTTGAGCCGGAATAGATCTTTTCTTTGAATGATACTTGTCTAATTGAGAATCTACTTCACAAGAAACAATTTTTATTTTTTTTAGACGCGGGACAGGGTCATTGTTGAACAAAACTGCATATTGGTTATGCATTCATACTCTATTTTTTGTAGACATCTTTTGCGCATTTTCTATTGTGGGTTGTGGTTCAACTCCTGCAATAGTATGAACCAAATATGGTGCTAAAGTTTCCTCTGTTTTGGTTTGGCACTGCTTCAAACCCGATGGAGCTAGTTCCATTCCGAAAAACAGTTTTTTTTAGTAGAGTGTATGGATAGTTTTAAGAAAGCATAGATTTTTTGATAAAGGAAGTTGTAAGGCTCTTCATAGATATTGTATAAAGTTCCAAGATTAATAACTCACTGGAATATTAACTGAGAAAGAATAATTAATCTTCTGCAACAGAAATGGAGTCCTTTCCAACTGGTATAGGAAGCAAATCGAAGCCATGCACAAAATTTTTCAGGTTCAAATCCTAACCTATCTAAGATAAATACTTCAGTGCAATTCTTATATATTGTTATTCTTCATATGAATCAGAAGATAAAATGCTTTTTACAATTGCACATAATTAGTGTGATCCGGACTAATGAATTGGATGTCTAAAGTTGTGATACAGGTCATTACAATCCATTTTAATCATGGTAATGAGGACTATTGAACAGAACTGGTTGATCCACCAAAGATTATTGTATTAATATACTTGCTGGGCTATTTATAGTCCAAAAGAAGCTGAACGAGATGCAAAATTACTTGCTGGGATGGTTATAGTCCGAAAGAAGCCGAATGGGATGAAAACTTTCATCTATAATTTGATTATAAGCAATTTAGACATTTTAATAGACACTAAAATTGTGCAGGTTATATTACTTGTCATCTCTCCCTTACCTCATCAGCAAACTGAATGAAATTACCAAAGCTATTGACAGTACATTTTGAATATGCCACTCATGGGCTTTATCTTTAACACTGAATTGGTTGGGCTTGGAGCTATGCAGTTTTTTGCGATCATATATTGGTTACATAAACCTTTTTTCTTTTTTTCAGTAGTTTTTCTATAACTTTTTCTCATTATATTGTTTCTGTTTATATTCTGTCTCTATTTGCTTGAATCTTAAGTAGTTTTAACACTCGTCTATGGAACAATACTCTCAAGTCTCAAGCTGATTATTGATTGTTCTTTGTGCATCCCTATGAAATTATGTTTGACTATATGCATGCAGCTTTTTTGCTACGTTTAAATAGAAACCTGTAAAAAAATTCCTTGATAAATTTCTTGTACCTTTCTCCCTCTCTCTCTTGGACTTGGGGACAACTGATTCTTTAAGTTCAGGTTTATGGTTGTTGCAGGGAAGAACATATTAGTGCGTGACACATGCTCTCTGGGTTTATGATCTAGGAATCTCTTAGGGGCAGGGGCAGTGCTGTGATAATTGGTCACATGAGTGACCTATGAGCCTCTGGTGAGACCTCGTGGGATAGGTTTTGCTTGCTGGTTAGGTAGGGTGTTCTACAAGGTGCTTGCCCTTGAGGATTTGCTTGGTCTTGTAGGGATACTATTAACAACTCCGTTAGAGAGAGAGGGAGGGAGAGATGATGATGACGATGACGACGACGTTGACAACAAGATATTATTATCCTTAGCATTTGTGCTTCAAAAGTGACCGTCGGCCTGGAAACTTAATGATTCTACCTACCAAGTGATAACCTAATTGTTTCAATGCCCTTCCTCCGTGTATTGACCAGTGAAGTTTGTTTGAGTATTGGAGTGCACTATCACTCTCTCAGTAGTGTTGCTACTTTCAGGGTGTCGGGCCAAGGGCCACATTCCTTTTTCCCATTAAGCAAGTAACATTTTGCATTTGGTTAGTTGCTCTATTCGACCGTCTTACTAAGGAGGTCTTTCTCCCATTGAGCAAGTAACGTTTTGCACTTCATTAGTTGCTCTACTTGACTGTCTTATTAAGGAGTTTATACCTCGATGCTTGTTGACACAAGTTTCTCTCTCTCTCTCTCTCTCTCTCTCTCTCTCTCTCTCTCTCTCTCTCTCTCTCTCTCTCGTGTATAGTAGATTGCTTTAGCTCCCACCCCTTCCACGTTTGGTTGTGTCATGAGGTTAGTCATGTGCCCCATGTTTCCAATCGAGCAAAGTAATTTTGGGCAATCACATTTGCCTGTGGAAAAGCTTGATGTGGGAGGTTTACAACTCCGTGTTCTTGTTGTACAAACCCGTGGGGAATCTGGCTCTTTTCTACCTGTCAACCTCTCTCTTTTCATCTAAATACCACTTTAGTTGAAAAGTAAAGTGACTTTAGCTTTTGTGGTTTCACTGAATCTTGGACCTTAACCTATCTTATAATAGTTCCTTGTCTAAACATGACAGATTTAGTTGTCAATTCAACTATGGGAAATGCATCTAGTTATAAATATAAGAAATATACCTTGATATGTGTGGTAGAAGTAACCTGTAGGTGTTTTTTTGGACATTATGTTATAAGACGATAACATTTCACACCCATGCCTTTGGTTTGTTTAACCAAAGTAAAGTGCAAGCAAAGGGTGTTTGGTGCAAAATGACCATCTTTAATGCAATATTCATTTTTCCTTTGGTAATTACAAGAGCTTCAATGATTATCAACTTTTTAAGAGAAATGTCTGAATCATCCAAGAATGTTTAATACTAGAGTAGCTTATGCTTGTGCTTTTTATGGTATGAGTCAGATGTGTTGGACTCAGTGACTGCTCTACTGTTTTTAAACTTTCTGAATATGTAAGTTTTAGACGACTTTTAAAGTGTTTGTGTAATCAAATGCGGACAAGTTCTGTTGTTTCATTTCTCAACATTAGAAATATATTCTCTTTTATCTTCAAAAGAATAATCGGTAATGGGATATGGACTCACAGGCATAGTTATCGTGAAATTATCAACCAATAATTTTTTATGTATCAATGTCAATTTGTTTGTTTTGGTTTCTTTCATGCATGTGAATAGGGTAATATTATATTTTTTTTGTAGTTTTTTACCTTATTTTATGGTTCTTGATTTTAATAGTTGCAAAAGTAGGATTGTGAACACATAAGTTGTATCTTTCTGAGGTAACTCTTCAGTGTTAACCATAAAAGGCTAATACCCTTGCTAGATATGCTTTGCAATGCAAATTTTTTCTGCACTGCCTTGTCCACTAGCCTAGACTCGCCCCCCGTGGTCGTGCATCTCACTTCCCTTTGCTTGAGATGACACGCTTGGCTTGTTGAACAAAATATACAGTTGGATGCATGACAGTAGTTGTCACTGTTATCATTTGAAACACTGGCGGCCTCGTAGCCTGTAGACCATACCTTATACAGTTTTGCAATGTGGGCAATCAGTTCAGTTCCGTATAAATAAGTGAAAATAGTCGGCGGTTTCTCCCTGTTGCAAGTATTGATTGTCTTCTTGTCAATTGAACTCGAAAGATGTCATAAAAATTAAAAAATAATGTGGGTCTAGGCTTATAGTCAAATCTGGTTCAAGGTGGTTGGCTGATCAGTGTTTTTCCCTTTCTGACTGGCATCTCATTGCCGTAGGTCTCGGTCATTGTTCATCCTTTGGTGTTAGTAGTTTATACATTCTTTCCCCAGGTAGAAAACTTAACTCTGAGAATTATGTCTTAATGGAGCTGTAGTGTCATTGCTAGCAAGTCTAAGTTTTTAACTGGCTTACCTATGAAGTAGACATTCCTAGAGGTCGCCATATCCATTCCCGACACAGTGGTACGCGACAAAAAATGTATGGGACACGCCACGTGGCATGTCCTTTCAATTTGACTAACCGAGCTTTATGTCCCATTCAATGGAGGAAACAGATTCATGTAGCCAACCCTAATTGATTAGGACATAAGGCTCAGTTTGGTTTGGTTTGTGTAAAAAATGCAATGTTATATATTTTGGGGGGTTAAATGTGTGTTTCTTTAACTATTTTGGGTCATAAGTGTAATAATATAATGTATTGCGATGCTTTTTAGTTTTTATATATGGATGATTCATGCTTCTACATATAACTATGTTTGCACAGGGTTAGAACATGTTCAATTATTTAGTTATCTTGTTGTGTCCTGTGCCATGTATGTGTCCCCATTTTCTAGGTTAGATGCATGGAACATACGCTAGGTTTTCTCCGTATTATCAGAAAACATAGAACAGATTATGCCACTGAAATCTCTGGGTTTGAGAAGAACATGAAGAACACACTGCTACTTTACATCAGGGACGGGGGTAGTTGCTCAGGGCAATTATTATGCGCGAATGTGAAATCCTGGAGGTTTCTATGACAAAATGAGTATTTACTTTATGTGCTCACGATCCCTGATGAGTTCACAATTTATTTTCGGATATTATTCGTTGGCATATAAACATGGATATCATTTTACTCCAGTTGCATTGCACTGCATCAGTCCTAAATGTTCTGTTTTTATCATGCAGTACTGCTGGATGCCAGTTTGGTGAGAGCTGCCATTTCCTGCACTACGTTCCTGGTGGCATTAAAGCTGTGACTCAGATGCTGGGTGGCAACCCAGCTCATCCATCAACCGCCAGAAATCCGCCAATCCCACAGCCCTTTTCGGAAGGTCCATCTCCCACAGCTGTAAAAACAAAAATGTGCAACAAATACAACACAGCAGAAGGCTGCCGGTTTGGTGACAAATGCCATTTCGCACACGGCGAGTGGGAACTTGGCAAACCTGGAATTCCATCATCTTACGAAGATCCTCGTGCCATGGGACCAATGGGGGGTAGGTTCGGCGGTGGTGGTCGGATGGAGCTTCCGCCAGCGGCACCAGCAGCAGCTCTTGGGGCCGCTGCCAGCTTTGGTGCCTCAGCCACCGCTAAGATCAGCGTCGATGCTTCGCTCGCCGGGGGCATAATTGGAAAAGGGGGTGTCAACTCTAAACAAATCTGCCGTGTGACTGGGGCAAAGCTTTCCATAAGGGATCATGAATCGGATCCAAATTTAAGGAACATTGAGCTGGAAGGAACATTTGATCAAATTAAGCAAGCAAGTGCAATGGTACGTGAGCTTATAGTGAACATTGGTTCAGCCGGTGGTGGGCCACCACCGCCTCCTATGAAGAATGCTGGTGGAGGGCAGGGATTTGGTCCTGCTAGTAGCAACTTCAAGACGAAGCTTTGCGAGAACTTTGCTAAGGGTTCTTGTACCTTTGGGGATAGGTGCCACTTTGCTCATGGAGCTGATGAGCTGCGCAAGTCTTGAGTGTAATCTTGTTTTCGTTGTTGGCTGTTTCCTTTGACATTCTCCTTCCTATTTCCGTCATAACAAGACTCTTGGTATGTGACTTCTAGTTGTTGGATTGTTGTTTTTGCCAGTCCTATAGGTGGGTAGACTGAGCTTTTCCTAGTTTTGGATATGAAGGATTTCTGTTTGCATTGTTCTCTTACTGCCTTGTTTGGAAGATTAAAGGACCCCAAATGTGCTCCCTGTGACACTTTGGTGCTCTACGTGTTTCAATTGTTGCAATTTAGTACACTAAGAGCTAGGGGTGAAAATAAAACCCGATGAACTGGACCGTCCGTTATTTTTTCTCTGGTTTTTTAGTTGACCGGTTTGGGAAAATTTAAAATTTTAAAAACCAGTTCGGGGGGTTTTTAAAGTGGACCGAACTGGTAATATATATATAGGATAAGCTTCTAATAAGGGTCCCTTATTGAAGTTACCATGCGGACCTAACCTTTCCGAGCCAAATTTTGACGATCCGAACCGTTCAATGTTTTTAAAATGCATTTTTAAGGGCCTCCGCGAAGATTCGTCCAAAAAAAATACCCGGAAGGGCTTGATCCACACAGTTTTTGTTAAAAACGCTATATATAGCGTTTTTAACAAAAACTGTGTGGATCAAGCCCTTCTAGGTATTTTTTTTGAAGATTTTCCGCGTGGACCTTGGAAAATGCATTTTAAAAACATTGAGCGGTTCGGATCGTCAAAATTTGGTCCGGAAACACAAAAAAAGGGCAGGTCCGCACGGTTTTCTTCAATAAGGGACCCTTATTGGAAGTTAATCCTATATATATATATATATATATGCAACACATTTCACCCCAACCGTAAAATTATTTCCCACTTCTCAATCCTTCTTTCTCTCTCTCTCTCTCTCGTATCCATGGCGATTTCGTCTCTCACCTCACACTTTCCGTTGATTTCGTCTCACCTCACTTTCTGTCGATTTCATCTCACCTTTCACTTTCTTTTTTTTCCCTTTCCGTGAGATAGATTATTACAAAGAGCGTCATTTCCAACTATACAATTCGTTTGAACTCGGCAGCTTGTACTGCCTCTTTATAAATGAATTTTTCTCTCTTTCTCCACCAAAGAGAAAACCAGAACCTCCCAACTCCTAGTCTCTTAACTGCTTGTACATGACCCTCATCCCAATTCCCATTAGGAATTCTGCATCGTAACTATCTGCCACTAAATATTACAGGTGTTATATAAACTCCATTTTTTCAGAGAAGATCGTTGCCATTGTCATTAATAAAATGTCCAAAAGGATCAAATTACAGGAATATGCGACAAGGAAAAACGGGGAGGACAAAGCACCTGAAACAAAAAAAACTGAAACTCTTTGCTCTTCTTTAGAATGCATTTCAACTTTATTGATTTTAACAGAAAAGCTTAACTACTATGTCTTTGTTTAACCCGGGGCTTTTGGCAATAAGCAAGTTCACGTATAATTTTGTCCATGGAAAGCTTCATATACAAGCTCTACGAAAATGGAGGATCAATTAGATGTATTACAAAACTTAAAGGAGAGGTTTTGGACTGTGAGTTTGTGGAGAGATTTATCAAGAAAAACGAAAATGTTTCAAAAACGAAATGCTAACAAATGTTGGGCCCCTGCTTTCAATTCTACTGAGAATTCCCTCTATCTTTTCTTTTACCCTCCACAAGTATCTCTGATAAAAGTCGGGGAGAGAAGGTCGATCGTCCCAAAACTGAATAGAAGTAGAGAGAGAACAGGTTGACCTTCCCAAAGTGCTGACAGCTAGCTCCAAGTTCAAACGGCACTTCACTCATAATTCGTTTTCACTACGGCTCCACTGGGTTCCCTTAACCACTGAGCCGCCGGCTGGTTCTTCAAAGGGACAATCCATATTCTAAACACAGCCAAAAAAACATATATATATGAAATCTATAAGAAGCGTTGTTTTAATAATCCCAAATCTATAAGAAGCTTGACGCGATAGGCATATGATAAACTGATCATAACCACTACAGAATTCCATTAGAGGGACAATCACCGCATACCATTTTTATTTCGCCTTCATCCTCTTCTTTGATCTTTTGGCATGAAATTGAGCTTTCCTTTTTGATGGCTCTAAAGATTGGTTGCTTTTCTTGCTTCTCTGTTTTGGAGCCACCGGCACATCCTCAACATCTGGCCCAACTGAGGGAACGTCTTCATCTTCATCTGAACTAAGAATCAACTCCTCAACCACATCTTCATCGACCACTTCCTCCTCCAGTGACTCCTTTCGCCTCTTCTTCTTTTTCTTCTTTTCCTCCACTTTAGGATTTTTATTCCTGCAAAAGCATTAAGCCCAGTTGGAACTATAACAAGATGTGACAAACTCAAATTTTATTTTTATTACAAACGTTCATACTAACCAGGAATCTGCTAAATTTGTTAAATTATAACACTGAAGAAATCTATGAAGACCACACTAACCTCGTAACAAAATACACAGCATTATGAGTCTTACAATTGCATTTAACGATGTCTCTTGAAAAACTTGTTGCTAATGGAAACCATTGAAGGTATCTCTCCCATTATAAGAGACCAAGCAACAATTAACAAAACACCATTCTTGATGCTGAGAGGAGCAACCGAGCAACTAATTTGTTTAGAGACAAGAATAGAGATGCCATTTTGAAAATCGAATTAATGCTATGTGCCCAAAATTGTTACTCATGAAGTGCATCATGTAGATTCCCTATTACTTACTATGATGACGTGGGTTAGGGACACACATCCACGATGAATAGGCTTCGTAAATCTCAATACAGGGCACTTTTTGGATAAAATCCTGAATATTTTAGTATTTGGAGATGTACTACCCAATAACAACAAACTGAGCAAATATTAAGCAAGAAAAATGGGAGACAAATAAGAGGAGAAAGGGATCAGAACAATGTAGTAACCATACTTGGAATCACTTCCAGGTAACCATGAGGAACTACTAAAGACAGAAATGCCTTCTTCATTGGTAATGTCGTCGTCGTCGTCATCATCATTCTCTGATTTCTTACTTCCAAAGACAGATCCCTTTGCACCCACAAGAACACTGGAAAATATAGCCCATTAAAAAGTGAGTACTTCATAGTATAAGATTGGAAAAAAAAGGAATGTGGCATATAAGAATGGCTATGAACCTGGATTCCATAAGTGAGTCATTTCTTTGCTGCGCTCTTTGGTGTAGAGTTGCAACATGCTGTGACAGAGGGCTTATCCCTGATTTTTTCTCATCCTATGAAGAAATATAGAAATTCAGTTGCTTTAAAAGAACTACAAAAATAAACATCACATTCAGCAACCATGGTACAAGACAAGCAAAATCAAAGTAAAATAAGAAATTACCCAAAACTAAGACAAAACGAATACTCAAGAACTTCATGGGTTTGGCGCCCATCAATATTATCTTCTTGGCATCAAGTGAATAGCAATACTGTTTTAGTTGATTAAAAATTTCCCCAGGTTTACCTTACACATAATTATCGAAACAAATAACAAGCCAACTTCCCCCGTCAAAGAAACAGAAAAGTAAAGTTATGGTATGGTGATAACAGAACACAGTCTCGCCCACAAACCAGGTTTTTTACTTTAATTATGGATAAATTGACTAGACAGATACCATGGTGTATGTTGTTTACAGATAATATTGTTCTCGTAGATGAAATTGCTAGCGGTATTAATACTAAATTAGAAATTTGGCGGGAAGCATTAGTCTAAGGGCTTTCGGATAAGTAGGAGTAAAACTGAGCATATGGTGTGCAAGTTAAGTGGTGCCAGAAGTGCATATGAAGAAAGAATGATGATTCAAGATTAGGAGATACCGAAGAGTGACCCTTTTAGGTATTTAGGCTTTATTATTAGTCAAGCTGGAGAGAGAGAGCAAATGATGTGACACATAGGATCCAAGTGAGGTGGCTCAAGTGGAGAAGCACTATTGGTGTCCTATGTGACAAGAGGGTACCCACACAATTGAAGTGAAAATTCTATAGAACTTCCATAAGACCAGCGATCCTTTACGGGACAGAATGTTGGCCTATTAAGAAACAATAGGTGAACATCTACGCTGCCGCGAACCAGGCAAGCGTCCGGATCCCAACACCGACCGCCGAAAAACCGCTGTCAGTTCTCACAACCAGCCAGGAGAAGCGACCACAGAGGGTCCACCACGCTGCCGCAAACAGCCACCAACACCCACCAAGTACGCCTCAAGGCACCTGCAAAAAGAAATGAGAAGAGAAACGAAAGAAAGAGGAGAGAGAGAGAGAGAGAGAGAGAGAGAGAAACCCTAAGTCGGTGGAGATGTAGAGAGAGGGAGGAGTATTTTTAGAGAGAGAAGTGCAAAAATATCGGAGGAATCTGCCAATTGGTTCTCCCACTCCATGACAAGTAGGGCTGCAGCCTGCAAATAACAAGCTTTCGGCTGCTCGGGCTCGCCTCGGGCTATAATTGGTGGGCTCGAGCTCAAATCAAGCTAAGAAAGTTGGGCTCGAGCTCGGCTCATACAACTCTGTTAA
This sequence comes from Vaccinium vitis-idaea, assembly GCA_963854785.1. Lineage (NCBI taxonomy): Eukaryota > Viridiplantae > Streptophyta > Magnoliopsida > Ericales > Ericaceae > Vaccinium > Vaccinium vitis-idaea. The sequence goes on along the minus strand of OY978226.1, from coordinate 37,168,160 downwards.
GGCTCGAGCTCAGCTCGAAATGCTAAACAACGGAGTCGCTGCACACACGATGGGAAGGAAGCTGCTGGTTCTTGATTTACAGGGATTCAGTTATTGTGAGTTCCCATAGTAGGCAATGTGGGACTGAAACACAAGTAACCTTCACCACTTCGCCCATTCACCCATTCCACTACTCTACAGTTTGTCCCACATGGAAAAAACAAGTTCAAGAGGCAAGTATTCCACCTTTATTTAATGGTTCAACGCTTCTCACGTAAGTGTTCTGCCATGTGGCTCAAGTATGTATGCAGTATAACTACCCTTATACCTATGTAGAGTATCAAAATACATATGTTCAAACGCGTAGCTCGCGAGCCCCTTCAAGCCAAGCATTGTGTGGCTTGGGCTTGGCTCATTTATTTAACAAGCTGAAAACATTGGCTCGAGCGAGCTCGTTTGTATTGTGAGCAGAGCTTGAACAAGCTCATATCGAGCCGAGATACGAAGTGGCTCGGCTCATTTGCAGCCCTAACGACAAGGTTAACATACAAAAACAGCTATTTCGCGATTTAAAAAATAAAATAAAAAACAGCTATTTGGTTAACAAATACAAACAAGAGAAAGAGGAATCATGGGCATGCGAACCTCAAGAAAAGATGCAGCTGCAGGATCATTTGGTAAAAATGAAACTGATATACGTTTTTTATTTGTAAACTCTGCATTGGCCTCAATCTGCAACATGAAACAGCTGAAAGATCAGTTGTGCTCTCTGTAAGATCCAGATAAAAATGATTAATCCAGCCACGAAAATACGAAAAATAAGCGTAGCGTAACGAAACAAAAGATTTTTTTTATTTTTTTCCTTTTCTCTGAATCTTAATAGACCTACCTGACGAATAAGCTCCCTCATTTCTCGACGAAACCTCTCAACTTTTGTAGATTTGCAGAAGTTGCGCAGCCGGACAGCAGGAAGAAAAGACAACTCAAAGAAAGCAACAGAATAACTCCACTGAGCCAAATGTTCGGCAAGCTCTTCAACCACAGAAAAAACGCAGGCCTCCTGAAACGCTCGTGTCTTTAGGGTTGGTTTGCTCACCTGCCATCATGCAATTCACCACACGTGCATTCAAATACAACAACAGATTTGAAACACTACAATATAGAAAACGATACTCCTCTGTCCCTCAATATTGATCCAGTTTGAGAAATACTACCGTTTTGGTCATTTATTATGAGTTCAAAATTTGAATTTAAACTCAAAAGAGAAGGTTAACGAGGGAATAATCTCAAAATTTTGTCCATTGACATTTCCAAGTGGAAAAATATTACAGGACGTTACAAATTAGGAAAATGCACCAAAATTAAGAGACAGAGGAAGCACTAAATACTACCTTCAATATGGTACGTAGATCAACTGCTTTGCCAACACCTCCAGTAGGGGGTCTATTCAATTCCTTCATCTCTAGCATGTCTAAAAGGAGCAGAGAAACAGGGATAAATGTCCCACTGGAAGCAGCGATTCGGTTGAGCATCCTAACACAGCGCAATCTGAGGGGAAAATACCGAGCAGTTGGAACTAAACGGGCTACCCCAGATATTATTTGAGTCAATGGATAGGCAAGTGGTTGGAAATCAGCTTCAGAACTATAGGCACAGATAGCTCCTGTCCAAAGCTCAAGGCAATTCATATACTTCCATTCATACACCTTTCGAAATGCTTCCTGAAATAGTCAGGCAATAGTCAAGGATCATAGGAACTCACAAGAAATGTTTATCATTGTAATGCAGCAAAACAGCTACTTGCACAGCTTTTATTTATGGAAAAACAGTAAAGGTACACGTTCACACCTTCAAAACTGAAGCTTCCATCAACAAAGTAGAGCAGCACATAACCATTTAAAGAAGTGATGCTTAACAACAAATTTCAAAATTAAGAGTGCTACTTTTACCAATAGGTGAATAGCATCAACAGGTTGCAACCCTAGGTAATGGCAACCGTCAGATAACCTCTACAAAGGGAGGAGGGGTGGGGTGGGGTGGGGTGGGGTGGGGGTGTGGGGGGAACAAAGGCCTACAAGGGTCACCGATGCATATTCCACAGAATCACCACTGCAACACGAGTTCAGCAGTGTTACAGATCATGTGTCCCCAATTCCAACAACAAAGAATAGACAAAAGATTCCTTTTCATCCTCTGATGGTTATTTCACGATAACTAAAAGAAGACCAACCACGTAATTCAGCACTGATTTGCTACACCCAGGGATGAAAGAAAATACTTGTGCCCAGCTAACATACAAGGAGAACAGAGCTTGTTACCTTAGTTTTCATTGTAAGAGCGTCTTGTAGAATCATTGCTAATTGCCGTATGAAAACAAAAGCATGTTGATATGCAGCTGGTAGATCCACTCTAAAAAGTTCAGTGACGCAATTCCCAAGAAACTGAATGTGCTGTAATTTTGAGGCATTCACAAACTGGCAACTCAAGACATACGCTTTGTATATCCCTCTAAAGCATTCATCTAAACAATCAGAACCAAGTCGAATGCATATATCTCGTATAAATAAAAAGGAGACAACTGGTAGTGCACCTCCCCCAGTACCCCAGAAATGAATAGCAACCTGAGAAGTCAAAAAACTAAAGCATTTCAAATTCCATAACTTGAATGATACAATTTAGTAAATGAATGGCTACACTATTCCCCAAGGTCCAGTGTGCAAGTACAACCTGAATCCTGCCGAAAAAGTTTCAGAGGCAAAATCGAGGGCAGGGGTTTTAAGTCTTGTTCTCATGATTCATGAATTATTTTTTCTTTCTCTGAATTATCAAATTTTTGTCACGAGGACAATGATAACATTCTTCACACCATATTGCTTGGCTAAAAAGTTTTTCAATTTCATAACATATAGAATAAATGATAAATTAACAAAAAAAAAAATCCAATCCTGGATTGTTCAACCAACTTTATTTTGGCAATAAAGTTGTTCCTGAGAGGAGCAGTAAACATGAGACCCACATGTCTGGATTAACAATAACGTATCCCAATTCAATGTGGATTAACTGTACTTCCCCCAGAAAACCATCTCAAAGAACTCAAATAAACAAAAACAAAAGAATTACAGAACAAATTTACAACTCAAAGCCTACCTTAATATACCTCCTCAAGAGGCTGGGGAAAGCAGCCAAAAATATTGATGAATATTTCAGACGCCTTAACGTGAAAGATATCATTTCGGTGTCTGTCATCTGGTTCAAGACATGAAGAGCATTTCCAAGATATGACTTCACCAAGTGGCTGTAGTTCTTCCACTGCTTGGTGCTAATTAAATCTGTAACTGTTTCCTTCTTTCCTCCAGACGTTGGGAGCTTTAATAATGCTCGAAGTATTCCATCCATTTCGCTTAAAACAAATAACATTATTTTGTTGAACACGCTGCTAGACATGATACTTAGCTTTTGCGAAGAGTCGTCCCCTCCATCATCACCATAATGGCAAGCAGTGCGAAAAGCTTTCATAAGGGAACGAACTGCCCCCAATTTCACATTTTCTCGCAGTGCATCACACCAAGAGTCAACCATTGCACTAGTCATAATGGTTTTAGAAGGCTTATCTTCTTTTTCTGCAGTACTAGCCAGGCGTTCTATATCAAGTGCATCTGATTCTTTTTCCCCCTGCACTTCATCATCTACCTCTGTCTCAACATCCTCCTGTACAAAGTTAAAAGTTAGAATGAAGGCAGAATAATCAGGAACATCAGAAAGCTACAACTCACATCAATGTCCTCGTCATTGAATTCAAGAAGCTCCTTGTCATGTTCTTTCAAGAACTGAAAGAACTCCGGGTCCTGCATAAAACAGTTGTTAGTCCTCGATTGGAATAAGAAATCAGAGCGGCTTCTAGGAGCTTGACATTAAAAATTAGGAGTGCATATCCAAATCAGGAGTGCACATCCAAATAAAAGATAAAGTTGTTTTGAGCTGAAAATCAAATAAAAAAGCTGTTTCACTGTAAAGGGCGCAAAAGGTCAAGTGGAACTGTTGCCTTACGGACATTTGGCCTAGTCGTTGATGCAATATTAAAACCATGCAGCTTAATTTTAAATGGTCACAGTTGCCATGAACTTTATTATTCAAGAACATTATCCAATCCAGCCTTAAAGTTGTACACGTTCACATCTACAAAGATTTATTGTGGCCCGGTTGGATACCAATTAAGCTAGGCCATCTCGGTGAGCTTTTTTCTATTATCAATGGTCATTGAGTATGGATATTAACTACAAAGTGCATGTGCAGTTCAGAACTTAAACAAACCTCTAGTTGAATCAGAGAAAGTAAAATGTACCTAAAAATGCATCTACAACAGGGTTTAATATGACATCCATTACCCCCGACGAACTTCGTGATGTTGGCAATTGAGATTTTACAATTTGGAATACCAAACAGGCCCACAGAGGACAAAAATGCATCCAGCTCTGTCACTCTTATCCAGTAACGGCTTTAGGCATACCTCAGGCCCAACATTCAAATCAAGCTGCTTTATTAGGTCCTTGGTTACCTGCGGCCTTTGGCAATAAGCAATGCTTTTAAAACTTTCTGCGTTTGGAGTGTATTATGACAGCCTTTTATGTTCATCAATCATCCTTCAGTCACACGCAAAAGAACAATACTTTTCTGGTTCGCATAAAAAGATAACGAAAAAAAAAAAAAAAATGCACCACAAAGAGGCCGATTTTCCAGCTACTTTCATTCTTGAGAGGATATTTTCCAAGTCAATAAATATCTTTTTCTCATTCTTCGTGATAAACCAGAAAGTGAAAACAAAGATGACAAAATACTCTGCAAAAAAAACACGGATTTCACTTTTGTTCTTAACCTAAGCTCGAAGTTCATCACTAGCTATCAAACAATCTAGTCATGAGATTAATATTATTTTGATAACTCAGGTGTCTAGCCAACTTACGCGTACTTTGTCCAATCAGCGGACCAATCAAGACATAATTGCTACAAGTATGCAAGGCAGCTGAAAGAAACAACCTACTTGAGTTTGAGCTCGTGTTCATTCGCTAAGGGCTCATTCAAGACCATTTTATTATAAACAAACCAAGCTTGAACAATTTTTTGAAGCTCATTAAGTTTTCAAACCAGCCAGCGCTTTCCCCAGCCGACCCGGAATTCTTTATTAAGCTTCAACAAGGTACTACTCGGCTCATTTGGCATATAATGTATAACAGATACAAACTGGTCGAGATTTGCTTGATTAACGCTCGTTCGGGAATGGTCTGTCTCATAAACAAGCTAAGCTTAGCTTAAACATGTGTTTGAAGCTCCTTAAGTTTTTAAACCAAGCTTAAACAAATAACTGCACGGCCTTGTTCGGATAGTTTACACCCCTACAAGTATGCTTGTCTAATCAAAACCCTGACCTTTTCCTCAAGTCTTTGCAATTGCTGCTTGTGCTCTCTTGCTTTTTGCCGAGACCCCATGGTTTTGCTTTTATCTTCTTCCTCTTCATCAACAACTTCATCCCCTAGCTCCTCGTAATCAACGACGTCATCCTTTAGCTTCTTCGCTGAAAATAGAACCAATTGATTACATCAATTTCAACACAGTATCCGAACCCACAGCTATAGATATGTAGACGAGAAGAAAACCAAAAACAATTAGAGAGAGAGAGAGAGAGAGAGAGAGAGAAGCATACCTTTGCCTTTCGCTCCCATTGCCACCCCGGAAACGAACAATGTCGACGACAAACCTGCTCTTTGTTCTAAAACCCTAAAACCTTTTCTTCTGTAAAAAAACGGCTTCGTTACACTTTTACACTTTTGTCCCCCAAATTATACTCAATCTATCTTTTTCATCCATAAACTATAAATCTTGTTTATTGAGTCCCTAATCTATCAGATAAAATTAGTAACAAAAGCTTTGCCCCTTTTACATTGCCAACCACACCTGCAGATATACGCTCATTTTTCCTTTCTTTCATTTCTTCCCCTTGTCTCCATGCGTATCCCCGTCCAAAAACAGAGTCAATGAAGAGATGTAAATTTGCACACCTTTTTCACCCGAAAATAGAGCCAATGAAGAGAGAGATATTCAAATAGTATGCAAGTTCTATTCTTTTCCGGGTTTCAATTCCACAATTGAGTGAGCTTTTTTGCCTTTTCCAATTCCTAAAAAATTGAATTTTTTTTATGTTTCAGCTTGCGTATGATTACTGTTGTTACAAAACTCCAATATATATATTGTCCTATAAGTTATTTTATAAAATGTTTGTGAGTGTATTTTTCATTTCTCAGTTGATCGTTTATAGGGTTTCAATTGGCCTTGTTTTAAGTCCTAGAAGTATGAGCTTCTATGTACAATATGTATTTGATTTTTATTTATTGGTACGTAGTTTATTAGCACGAGTTAAATGTACACTCAAATGGTTGTGACTAGTACTACTTGTTGCTATTAAATGTCCATTAATTATTGCTGGTACTATCATTGTATTGTAGGAAGGTAGAAAAAGTGTCAAATAGTTCTAAAAGTGCTGAGTTTAATGAAGGGGAGTTTGAGGGTAAAGTTGGATAAATCCAATATGTGAAAGAGAATATTGGAGAGGAGCCTAAATGTTGGAATGTTATATTTGATAATCTTGGTGAGGATCTAGCTTTCTACACGAAATAAGCGAAAAATATAGATTTTGGTAGGTCGATAAGCACCTCACCTCTAAAATAGGATGAGAGTTTATGTAGGGACGGAACCATGAATTTAACTACATAGAGGCGAATCTTTTTTCTAAAATATTTTGCAGGGGCGAACCTATATAATTCATAGGAAAATTTCTTTTTTTTTTCTATATAATACTAGTGTTTTTTTCCTTTTATTGGAGGGACGACCACCCCCCTTTAGCTCCATCCCTGAGTTTATGTATATGACAGTAGTGCGTAACCTTTCGGGCAAGCCAACAATAAAATCAACCAAACTCATCCATAAAGGAAATTAATTAACAGCTGCAAAACTAAGATGGATATATACAATGGTCTTCACTGACGGGAAATGAACGTTTTCAATAATAAAAAAAAATATCGGCAGAAAGAATTTCATTGATGGGAATGGGAGTTGAACCATGTTATTCTTGATTTTATAACCATGGACTGAGTGCTAAATCGTGTAAAAAAATGAGCCACGAGATTTCACATATGCGGTATTATTAATGTATTCGGGGATCTCGTAGTGCGCTTCCACACTACGGGTTTGTATGGCGGCCAAAACAATGTCGTTTTGGCCTTTTGGGTGTGTAAAGGTTTAGAATCACAACATTTTCTCTCTCTTCGGATTATATCAAGTTTAACATTAATATTTTTGTGTTTTTTTTTTTTGGGTCTTTTAAAAATTTTAAAAATTGTTTGTGATTTTAAATTTGTACAGGACAACATTAGCTAATTAAATTTATCTATTTTGTAGAAATACTAGTTTTTAGAAAGTGTCTTTAGACACGGACATTCACTAGTACTATTGTAGATATGTTTTTGTGAGAAACTCCCTAAATATAACCAGTGGCGTAATTTAGAATTTCCAAACACAATTGGCAATTTACACATCTCGACTCTTATTCCTATACACTGTAACCCCTTCTCGTCTCGAACGGGTATTAATTTTACAAAACCGAATGAAGCCCAAAAATTAAGAAATTTAAAAATGTGTTTAATCGTAGACTTTTTGTTTTGAGAACCAGGCTTCAGGGGGAAAAAAACTTCTACTCCAAAAATAAAATAAAAAACAAACCAACCTCAATCTAAAATAGGTGACTTTTATGTTCACGTATAGAAGAAATCAAATTTGATTTTGAAAAAAGTAAACACTCACTTAAAAATGCTCACATTTTGGAATCCAACAAATAAAACTAGGTTAAAATGATGTAGTTTTGAGGGATTAAGTAATGGTGTTCCCTTTGCACACCCAAAACGACATAGTTTTGGCCACCCTCAACCCCATAGTGCGGAGGCGCACTACAAGATCTCCGGATCCGTTATTAATTTGGTTGTGAAAAGAATGCTTGAATTGAATGCCTCATCACCTATTACAACTTCAATCTTCTATCAACAGTTGGAAAAAAAAAAAACAAGGGTATCTCTGTATTTTCTTGGTTAACCCATTGATGGAGGCATCTCTAGTGGACTACCTAAAAGAGTATCCTAAGGGCATCCACAGTGGGCTCTTAAAAAAGCTCCTAAGCGAGACTCCTAACATTTAGCAATTCATTTGCTCAATTACAATCTTCAATGAGCTATCCCTAGAAGCTCCTAAAGATGGCTCCTTAACATGACTTCTACCACATTAGCTAAATTTAGGGAGGGAGTTGGGAGTGATGAGAAGAGAGAAGGAGAGGAGGGAATGGGGGACCCACTTGCATTTTTGTGTCCATAAAGAATCTTAGGACATAGTCTAGGAATCAATTTTAGAGAGTCCGTATCAGCAAATCCTTAACAAACAAAATTGGACCCCACTTTTGTCTACGTGTCAACTTTATGAGTCATTTTAGGAGCCGAATATAGAGAGCCCTCTGCAGATGCCCTAATGTGCCCTAACTAGTTAGCTAAGAAAAACTCAAAAAATGGTCTATAGTGGACAAAAAATGACTCCCTAAAATCCTAGGTGTCACACCTCACTCCCTAAAGTGCCCTAAGTCACTATTTAAATTTGGGGAGAGACTTAAGAAGAGAGAAAGAGGAGAGAGATAGAGAGAGAGGATGGAAGGAGGAGAGAGAAAGAGGAAAGAGAGAGAGAGAGAGAGAATGACTTTAGGGCTTTAGGGGGAGAGAGAGGAGAGAGAAAGGAAATACTTAAAGTTAATGAAAATATATATATAGGTAGCCCACTAAACCACATTTCTCCTAAGCTAGCCAACTAAATTCTTAACACACAAAATAAGGCCCCATACGTGTTTAGGTGTACACTTTAGCAAACATTTTTTATATAGTCCACTAGAGACGCTCTAACGCACCCACCCTCATATGGATAATCCGGCTTAGCTGGGGGATTACCAATCCCATTATAATGCTAATCCTTCTCTACAAATGTCAAATTGTAGATACCCCAATTTGGGCTTTCTGAAGTTCTTTAAGAGTTGGTCTTTTCCAATGATGAAAAGATCAGAACAAACTTTTAAGCTTGAACAATGCTCATTAGGCTTTCATAAAAATAAAAATAAAATTCCTCCAAAAATCACCCAAGTGCTCTGAATCATCACAAAAAGCGCTCTAGAGTAGTCAACGCTCCCCTCCTCAGGATTTGACTTGAGTGTTCTGGTCATAACTCCAAAACGCTCGGGACAGTTTCAGTGGCCAATTGGGTGATGAAATCTTTTCAGATAGGAGTTGTAGGGATTTGTCACACTAGTGTTGCTTAAAGGGCACGTTCAAGCATCGCTTAAACACCATGATGGGATTCCCTAATCCATTTGACCAAATCCATCATTCCCCTATTTTCCCCCCAAAATTTGATTTTCAAAATAAAATTCATTTTGAATTCATTTTTGGTGTTATAAATAATGCCCATTGGCCTCTGATTTTAGGAATCGGGGAACCTATAGTGAGTGAATCTCACTACAGGGTGCAATGAGTGAATCTTGGCCGTTCAAAGTGTTTTGGACGGTCCAGATTTTCACTAATCTATTTGCGCGAATAGTTTATTTATTTGCGCAAATAGTTTATTTAAAATCCAGACCGTCCCAAACAAAAATGGACAACTGAGATCTCATTACACATTGTAGTGAGATTCACTCACTACAGGGTCCCCGCTTCCCTGATTTTGGGGGCTCTCACATACCAGAAAATCCTCCATCCACTGCTACAAATCGCCTTCCATCTCCTTTTAACCCTAAAAACCCTAAAAAATCCAAGAGAACCCGGAAAAAACACAAAAAATTATTCTCAAATATCCTCACTTTCTCACACTACACTGATATTTCAGTCTTTCAAACCAAACCAAACTAAGCACAAAATCATCATTGTTTCAAAGTTTTCTAATCACCAAAGAGCCATGTCTCAAGCTAGAAGGTAGAGATCTCTCTACGTTTCTATTCTCGATCATACTGAGGGACTCTTAGGAGCCCTAAGCAGTCCCTTATATTGCTTTAGGGCCCTGAAAGGCCTTTATTGAATTCAATAAGGGATTGGTGTCCCAAAAAGGTTATGTGATTAGTGAAGCATCGGAGCGCTCTGTTCCTCCCTCAGAGCGCTCATGTTCTTTACCCCAAGCTTGTTTATCTCTCTATAGCAGTTAGGTTTGAGGTTATTATGTAATTTATTGCAGTATAATCTTATTTTTAGCATAAACGCTATTTGTCCCATTAAACACTATTTAATTTAAAAGCTCTCAAGATCTACGCACATTTCATCACTACAACTTGAAAGCATTTCAAGAAAATAACATATATTTTGACCCATTGATCCGCACGTAGGGGGAGAATAAACCAGTTGTAGTTCGTTCCTGTTGCAGTCACTATTCAAGACACTACCACTATTGCCGATGGGAAGTCCAGAAAATTGTCGCCTACCTCAATCAAATCCTAGAACGAAAACCCATATCTAGTTACCCGATAGAGTGGTCATTTTATACTCTATATAATTTTTGTAGACGAGACAAAATCTGTAAACAGATGTGCTCCTATGTAATGTTAGAGAAGATACTCCCGCCGTCCCAAATTGCTTGTCCTTTTTGGGTTTTCGTGCATTTTGCACGCATAATCTAATATATTAATTTTTTACACCAATTTAAAGATCTCATTGAGTGGAAAAAATTGGTGTAATTTTTTTTTTAAAACTAATTCCCATAAACACATCATTTTTGGTGTGCAAAATGCACGCTTCCCCAAAAGGGCAAGCAAAATGGGACAGATGGAGTATTTCTTTTGTTTTCTATTGGAGGAGACAAAACCTTAGAGAAGATATTCGATGGTTAATACTAGTAGGTAAGTATACGTTTTTTTTGTTTTGTTTGTGTGAGACCACCACGGAATACGAGGGGTGCACGTCATTTAAGTGTCACGTGTTGAAGCCATCGCCCTCTCTTTGCAGGAACACTTAAATAGGGAAAATTGCATTCAAGGTTATTTGAGTACTTATTAAATTACAGAAAAGCTAAGTACTCGGAAATGGGTACACCAAAAATACCCAACCCACACCCACGGGTATGGGTGTACCCGTGGGTGGGGTTTTTTTTTCTGTACTTATTAAATTACAGAAAAGCTAAGTGTCACGTGTTGTGCGTGGGTTGGGTATTTTCGGTGTACCCATTTCCGGGTACGTATCATCCCTCATTAAATTACGGAAACATGGTATGAACAGTGGAATTGCAGCTGGGAGTATCAATGAAAGGGCCAAGGGGGTGAAGTAATTGCAAATACATGGAATTGCAGCTGGGAGTATCATAGAGCAATGTTACCATATTGATCCCAAAATAATTTGAAACATACCCCATAACAAGTCTAATAAACGTACGATTTTAGACTCTTTTTTTTTTTTTTTTTTGCAATGTAGCAGATTCGTTCAGAGATAACAAAAATACGAGAAATGGGTGGAAACTTTGAGTTAGGAAAATTGGTAAAAACATACTCCGTAGTTTTGTGGCTCCATATATATATATATACCACATATCATATGAATTAAAAATATATTCGATGAATAAAAGGTGGTTGTGGTGGTGCCAAACCATGGAAATAGTTACTTCATTACCCATCAGATACACGGTGGTCTATCTCTGTACCAAAAAGAAACGAGAAACAAAAGCGTTGCGTACTTTAAAGAATCTATGGTTCATATCTGTGTAAATTTGACACATGTACGTACAGTAGTTTTAGTTTCAGGGTCGGCCCAAGGGTTTGGAGTGCCCTAGGTTTGGCATAGAAAATGTGAGTACAACACTTAAATTTTTTTTCCAGTAACAATCACAATGCGACAAAACCAAGATACTATAAAGTTCTACTAATCATTATATAGTAACAAAAAAGTCTCCAAATACATAGGAGTATATAACACACGATTAACACTTAAATATTACTCGTGTTGCGTTTTTAGAAACAAAAGTATCAATTACACTTGTATAATCCACTTCTTCTACCAAATCATTTTATCATGGCATCGAAAAATGAATTCATCGGCAAAGAAAATTCCATTATTATGGCATCAAATAACAAAGCCATTACACTAAAAAAAATGGAATCCATTGAGACAAGTTCAAAGAGTAAAACTCTTCGACATATGACATATCCATAAGTCAAATTAGTAATAAACAGTAAATATGATTTTTTTCCTCTTTCCGTATTTTGAGAGAAATTGAAGCATTTTAATTTTTCATCAATCACATGATCATCCTTCAATTAACTAATCATTTTTCAATTAATTAATCATTCAATCTTATTCTATTTACAGTTGGGCAGTTAGAAATTGTACTTAATTAATGTTATCTATAGTAGCTTCGCTCATGTCTCAAGAAAGCAAATGGATGTTTTCAAAGGTTTCAGTTCGGATTGTGCCTTAAAGTTATATCCAATAGGAAACCAATATTCAATAGGCCATTTTATAACTTATCTTTGGGCCTTCTTTTTAAGATTTGAGCCACAATGGTTTGGGTTGTTTTGTAACTAATAATGAGTTTTTTTTTTCTTTATTTGGGTAAGAAAAGAGTCCTAGTCTAGTTCATTTGTAAAAAAAAGTTGAAGTGTCCCAAAAATCAGTCTTTTTTGGAGTGCCCTAGGCCCAGGCTTTGTGAGCCTTGAGCCTGGGCCAACCCTGAGTAGTTCTAAAGGAGTGAGTAGTTCTAAAGGAGTGCCGTCCAAATGTAAGAGTGTACTCAAAAGATGACAAAAGAGGGAAGGAAATTTTGTGGTTCAATTTAGTTTTGGGTGTTCAGTGGAGTCCATCCTTCACACAAATTTTGTCACTAATTTTATAAAAATATTGGTGGCCTGAGATACAATTTTTTGGATGGTTTATTTTATGAATTTTTTATTATTTTTACGAATTTTTTGTGTTGTTTACAATTTTTTTAGGTGGTGTTAATAATTTTGTAGTATGAAAAGAAGTCACGGGTCCAAATTTTAAAAACTGTCAAAGCCATTAAAGTCTTGTGGTGTTATTTACGAATTTTTGTTGTTTTATTTTGTGAATCTTCATGGTCTTGTTTATGATTTTTTGTGGTACGCTATACAAAATTACCGGTGTTGTATTACGAGATTTTGTGGCGATTTACAAATTTTTGTTGCTCGAGATACAAAATAAACATACTGTACACCAATTTTAGGAGTGTTTACCAAAATCACTGCCCCTTTGTAAATTAATATTCTAAAACTTTACTGATAATTTCCAAGATATAAAGAAAAAATAGAAGAGCTTACCGGCTTTTCCGATGATTTCAATACATTCTTACATTTTCATTTTTAAAGCTGGGATTTTCTCTTTCGTTCTTGTATACCGGTAAGTTGTAAATTGTAATAGCTTTTATAAAACAAAATTCTCTCTTTCGCCAAAAAAAAAAAAAAAGAAGAAGAAAAATGTTGGGATTTTCTCTCCTCCATTTAAGGTTCTTTTCGAAGGCCGTATTTTGGGCCTTTAACCATAATCTGAATTGTTTATTTTTTGTAATCTTTTTAATAGAAAACATCTTTATTTTTTTTTATCAGATCTCCTAAAATAGTTTCGGAAACGTTAAATTAGAGAAAAATACTCCCATGAATTTGAAAAATTAAGGACTCGATATATTCAATTCGTATATTAATTGGACAAAAATCAAATACTCCAACTGAGAGGACAAAAGTGAAATTCAGCCGTAAAAAATCATAACCGTTCAAATCTTGACTTCGTAAGTTTCCTCCCAATCAGAAGGCGACGCGTGCGCGAAGCACGTCATTGTTACGTTTAAGCGTGCATGGTGCGGTGGCCCCACAGCACTTAATATTGGGTGTTTGCAACGGAGAGAGATTCTCAATCAACCAGAACTCTGCTCAGAAAAAACAGGGAGAGAGACTGATATAATTCGCATCTGTGAGGGGGGAGAGAGAGAGAGAGAGAGAGAGAGAGAGAAGCTCACCTGGATCTTCCTTCAGGTACCCTTCTTCTTCTAGCATTTCCTATGCGTATTAACCTCTGTATTATTCCTCTGTTCTAGTCTATCTAGCCTTTGAAATTGAACCTGCATTGTGGTTTCATCGATAGATCTGTGCATTACTATCCTGATTTTTCCAATATGGGTTTGGTTTCTCAGAGTTTTAATTAATTACAATGCCATTGACTTGTGACTGTGAATCTGTGAAATTAATGCTTGTTTCTTGAAATTTCATATCGAACTGATTGTTGGGTTGATGATTTTTCTCTATCTGGAAAAAGGTTTTTGTGGGTCCTAAACTTTGTGGGAAAATGCTGGTTTTGGTTATGATTTTGTTGATGGAAACGCCTTTTGCTTTAGCACCTTTTCCGGTCATACGGCACTCTGCTTTTTTTTTTATGCTCCATTTTCCTAGAAAATTTGCTCAGCCTCTTTGGAATCGTTTCCCTTCCCAGAACTACTTTTACTTTTTAGAGAAAAAATCTGAAATTTTTTTTGTTCACTCTCACCAAAAGACTCAAAGAGGGTCACCAAAAAATCTTGTCGTTCAATTTCTTTTTTCATGAGTTCTAATCTTCTAGGCCGAAATAATGCGAAGGGGATGGTGTAGCCATCTTAAATTGCTACACGGTGCAGCGACCATCTCAACCGTTCAATGTCTTTTGGACAAACCAAAGATAGACGGCTCAGATGGATGGCTGCACCGTCCAACGATTTAAGGTCGATGTTGGCCTCCGGATCCAAAAAAATGTCTTTATTGTGGTTTTATCGGGATAAAACTGATTAATAAATAATAAAAAATACGAATCCATTACATCAAAAAGCATGGCTGCTGTAGTATAAATTGTTAAAAGGTGTCTTGGTAAATTTTCTGGCATTGAATCATGTGAGAATCTTTACATCTCTTAAGATTTTCACTATATTAGCCAAACATGCACTTAAATACCGGTACATGCATTTTTTCGGTACAAAGAATTTGAGGGCTATTTTATTGGCAGCATTAAATTTTTTGAGATTTTTGGACTTAAATTCCCATCGCAGGAGCCTCCTTGTGCAAGCCATCAAAATTTTGTTTTATTAAAGATCTTATATATTTATGAAGGGAAAATGCTAGGGGTATAACAAAGTGGTACAACACCGAAAAACGACGTCTTCTTGGGACCAATTGTTTAAAATTATGTCTTAAATAAAATGAGAATCCTTGTATAAAAAAAAAAGGGAAATATAATAAGTAAAATGAACGGAAATGCTTGTGTTACAAGTACAACAAGGTTATTACAACAAAAGTGGACAACATGGGTCTCAACCTTTCATTTTAGCAATTAATGGTGCGAATTTGAAATACTCTTTGACTGGTAAGAGATGTTGTGGTATTTCATTCATTTCAGCAATTAATGGTGTGGTCAAAAAGTATTTCAAATCCGGACTGTCGAAAAACACTTTTGGACGGCGAGAAATGTTGTTGTCCACTTTGTTGTACCCCTAGCATTTGCATCCCATTCATCTCTTCCTCATGCCACCTCCCCAAAAGAAAAAAGAAAAAAAAAAAACTTCTTCCGCAAAAGGAAATTCATTTTTTATTTTCCAATCAAAATTCGGAAATCGCTGGCTTCTTTGGCTAACCAACATAAACATTTTTACCAACTCTCTCACATGCGTTCCTAGACCCCACTACTCATAAAGTCGCATATTTTACGTGAAAGAGTTTATACAATTGTTTGTACATCTTTTCTCCATGTATATGAGTACAACTGCACAAGTTCATTCCTTACCACCCATCTGTTGGAAAATCTACTATTGGTGTTTTCTTTATTGGGATAAAAATATTTAATGCGCTTTATCCTAAACAGCCATCAATTATTCTTCATTACTGGGTAGTCCAACCTTAGGGACCACGAAATTTATTCTTCATTAAACCCAGGAAAATTGTTTTTGGCACGCATGATAAAAATAACACAATGGTGTGGATTTGCTCTGTTTTGCTTATGTAATCATTGAAGAAATATACACAGGGTCCCTGTGAGACCCCCGGGCGCTGCACTGTGTTGTGTCTTTATCCGGCCGTCCATTTCTTCGACGATGCACTGTGTGGTGTCTTTATCCGGCCATCCATTTCGACAATGCACGGGTTAGATTTAATCAAAGCAGTGGATGGTACAGATTTGTAGGAGCTTGGATTAATTCCGAGCCGTCTATTGTTGAAATCAGCCGGATGGGGACACCACACGGTGCAGCCCCTGAAGGACACTGCAGGAACTCCTCTTCCTAAAGAATGCCCAACACCGTTCCAATAATGATGTTTACACTGTTGTCAATGTAAAAACGAACTATCAAGCACTGTCAAAATCCTAGGATTCATGATATGAATGGACACGTTTGAAGGTAAAAACGATACATTATGCAGCTGATATTTAAATAGAGCTTACGATATGCATAGGATTCAATACATATTTCAATTGTTAAGATCAATACGACATGAATGGATACGCGACTGTTTTTTTACAAGAACACGTGACATAGATGAAGGCGTTAAATGTTACTTTCTACGCCGATTTTAACTGTTCTAACTGCGATTTACTCTCCTTAACCTATTTTAGGATATGAGTTACGCAATGCTATATAACAGTCCTACACAACAGCAAAAATGATGGTATTTAAACATTGTTCTGCGATTGTGTTTGATTTCATCATATCTTCAGCAATATGGGGTGGGGTGGTCCCCTTATGTAACAGAGACGACATTGGGCGGTCCCCTTAAATGAAAGTGCAAATGGATAAAAAGGGAGTGTTAAAATCATTTCCCTTAGTAAAGTGTTGAGATATTTCTAATGTGAAAGATAACTACTTGTTTGTTGTAGCTGTTTTCAAACTCTCATTTATTTGATAGATTTGAATTCATGAATTTCTAGTTCAATTCATGAAATTCTGATTGCATGAATCTTGGACAGATGTTACTAGTTTCCTACATCCATAGGCTGCTTGTTTGCTCAAGGTTTTAAAAAGCGGTGGTTGTATCGGTAGCAGTGGCCACAGCAGTTTTGGGGTAAAATAATTGTAGCCTAACGGTAGAAGTAACTGAAGATGCGATTTTTTTGTAAAAATTTCACAACATTAGGAAAAATTAGAGGTATGGCGTTACCATTGCAGCATAACGGCCGAGATTCGGTTACATAAGAGCAACCTAATTTAGGTATCACATTTCTCATTTCGTATTGCATATATTTCGGCTAAATCATAAAGAGCAAAGTATATTCTCATTCATTGCTAAAACTATCCTTAAACATTCTCATTCTCTGTGTATAAACCTCTGTTTTCAGCTGGTTACTTGTCATGTGTAGTGTAGGCAACCGATATATCTTGTGTTGTCTAACCTGAATTCTCTGGCATTGTAAACAGATCACATTTCGCTCGAACAACAATGGGTGCCGGCGGGAGAACATCTTCCACCCCGAAAACCAAAAACCAAAACGGGTACCACCAGAGCACCACCATCCACAGGGTCCCCCACTCGAAACCGCCCTTCACCCTCAGCGAAATCAAGAAATCCATCCCGCCCCACTGCTTCCAACGCTCGCTTCTCCGCTCCTTCTCCTACGTAGTTTACGACCTCTCCCTTGCTTTCCTCTTCTACTACGTCGCCACCGCTTACATCCACCTCCTCCCCCTCCCCTTCCGCCACCTAGCGTGGCCCCTCTACTGGACCCTCCAGGGCTGCGTCCTCACGGGCGTCTGGGTTGTCGCGCATGAGTGCGGTCACCACGCTTTCAGCGATTACCAGTGGGTCGATGACATCGTGGGCCTGACCCTTCACTCGGCCCTCTTAGTCCCGTACTTCTCGTGGAAGTACAGCCACCGCCGCCACCACTCCAACACCGGGTCCCTTGAGCGCGATGAGGTTTTCGTCCCGAAACCCAAGTCCAAAATCCCGTGGTACTCACGGTACCTCAACAACCCCATCGGCCGCGTCCTCACCCTCACCGTCACTCTCACTCTCGGCTGGCCCCTGTACTTGGCCTTCAATGTATCAGGCCGGCCCTATGACCAGTTTGCGTGTCACTATGACCCGTATGGCCCGATCTACAACGACCGCGAAAGGCTTCAAATCTACATTTCGGACGTCGGAGTCATCGCCACGGCTTACGTTCTTTACCGCACGGCTCTCTTAAAAGGGCTGGCATGGGTTGTATGTGTCTACGGCGCACCTTTACTCATCGTGAACGGGTTCCTCGTATTGATCACGTTTTTGCAGCACACGCACCCGGCATTGCCTCATTACGACTCGTCCGAGTGGGATTGGCTGAGGGGGGCTCTCGCTACGGTGGATAGGGATTACGGGGTTCTGAACAAGGTCTTCCACAACATCACCGACACGCATGTCGCTCACCATCTCTTCTCCACAATGCCGCATTACCACGCGATGGAGGCCACAAAGGCGATCAAGCCGATTCTTGGGGATTACTACCAGTTTGACGGGACTCCGTTCTACAAGGCGATGTGGAGGGAGGCAAAAGAGTGTTTGTACGTCGAGCCGGACGAGCATGCCCCTACCAAAGGTGTGTTTTGGTATAAGAACAACTATTGATTTTGATGATGATGCAATGGGAGGGCGGAGTTTTAGTTTTTTTGGTTTAGGTGTTGTGCCCACTGTGTTAGGGGGAGAAAGTGTCTTGGTTTGGAAGTTGAGATTTCTGTCTAATGTTCTTCATCCCCTTGAACTGTTGTTCCTCTTGGTTTTTGTGTATGCACTGTTGTTGCAATGAACCTCTAGTCTCTTTTTTTTTTGCTGCTAAAGAGAGAGAGAATCCATTATAAATAATGTGTATTACAACAGTCTCATAAACAAAACCCTAATTTTCCTTCCCACTTAACAGTCTCATCGCCCTTACGTAAGGGATGCCGGCGACACGCGAAGAAAAGTGTATTTATTGTCATACGTTTTGTAGTTTTGTATTTTTGCACTCTCCTTGTTGTATCTCTTCAAGAAAAGTTTTTTTGAGCAGCGCAATGCCTGTGATTTCTGCCCACCCTTTTATGAGTCGATGCGCGCGTGTTAAATTAAACACTCCAACCCCTACGCCATTTATTTTTTTTCTCTCCTATATTCATGCGTGAGAAAATTTGTTACTCTTACTGGGTATGAGTTGATCTATAAAAGAACAGAGATTATTGGTGAAAGGAGTGGAGTATCTTCAATTTCACGAAGTAATTGAATTGGAATGAAAATAAATGCTTCAAAATAAAGAATTGGAGAGTGTTGGGTTGGAGATGCTCTTACAAATAAATGCCTTCGAATGTTGTCTTTCAGTGCCGTTCAAAAAAAAAATTGTTGTCTTTCAGTTTGTCAATATAGACCCAGTACTTAAGGAGTCAGAGATCTATTTGTTGACTTGTACGGTTTGGACCTTTAAAGCAGTTCGATGAAGTCTGACATATAAATGCACGAAACAGATAGATAACTTTGTAAATAGCATAATGTGCAAATGCAGAATCCCAAGCCTCAGAAACGCACCTTCAAGTTCTCTGTCATGTTCATGGGCAGCTTCCAACATGGACATTTCAACTGGAACCTTAATATGCGTCTTCTCTCCATCTTTGTCAACAAATGTCACTCATATTCTACAAAAAAGATAAGTAAAGCCATCATTCCACCCCTCTTTTCGCTGCTTACACCCATGTAGTTCTCTTCCTATTGCATGAAAAAATAAAAACAAAACAAACCCACCAGAGGAGGGAAAAAAACAAAAACAAAGAATCTAAAGATCCTATGGTAAAATTTTGCATTTAGTTGTAAAAAGGCAAGAACATACTTTTCCTCCTCTTCATCCCCTTTCTCCTGAGCTTTTCCGGCAGCCGTGCTAGAAATTTTTTGGTGATTCTGCATAAAAACTGGTATATGAAGCTTCAGTTAGTAGATGGCAGTAAAGGGGAAGAGTTTTTTTTCGATACATCCCTTTAACTATCACCCTTTTCTCTACTTCATACCTAAACTTTCAAAATCCTTTATATGGTCTCTGAACTACTAGATTGAAGTGTATGTAGTCCAATTGTTAACGGCAATTCATGTATTGGACGGGAAACATCACATGTGCGCGTCACGTGCGATTCTTCCCCCAAATCAAAGGGTAAAACCGTAATTACAGGTTCATTTGCATAATAATATGCAGAATAATAAAGCTTGTGGAGTACTACATAAAGTCGATCGAATAAATCAAGTGGTGGTTCCATATTACAACACAGGAATGGAAGTACTAGTGCAAATTGGATTGGTACTGCAAAGTGGAGGATTTTTACTATATAATAAGGAATGGAAATGGCTACAATACACACCTCCTATTTGGATGTGTATCATATGCACCCCTATAAAAGTTACGAATCGATTAACAAAAGTTACAAATTTTAATAAAAGTTACGAATTCTTTGTACAAAAGTTACGAGACGCACCAAATGTTACGAATCATACCTCTGAAAAAGTTACGAAACACTAAAAAATGTTACGATTGCCAATGAGGTGACACAATATGGACCACACAATGAGTGCATATTGTACACACCTTTAAGGGGTGTGTATTGTAGAATTTTTCAAGATTGGTGGATTGCCAAAGAGGTATTTTCGACCCAGATCAGTTCGGTAATGAACGTTGTAGATCTGTTTGGGTCCGAACAAATCTGGACCGTTGATCGCCGAACACGGACGGCTCGGATGGAACAACATGCATGTTAAGGGACAACACCATCCCCCAATTCATTTTTGGAGGCTAAAAAGGACTCTTTCCTATTTACACAGGAAGGGCCCACTAATTACTCGCTTCGTACGTTCCAAAATGATAGTCCCTTTTAGAATTGCATGCCATTTTTTACGACTTATATCTTTTAATGTGAACCTCAAAAAATATGCATTATGGATCTTAATTTGTTCTATTATACAAATTTTTTAAAATTATAAAAAATAATACAAACTAAAATATATAAGCCATTGAAAATGGCACGCATGACTATCATTTTGGACCGAGGGAGTACAATTTAGGAAGGAATTGAGCTGCCCATATACAAGGGGAAGTCCCAAGTGTACAAAAAAATTATGTACATAAAATGTACGGTCCTACTTTTGGGTCCCACATGAATAATCCAAACCGTTCATTGATCTTAAATTTTTTTTTTGAGCGGCTCCGAGAAAAATCAGGTCAATCCGATATGTGTAAGTGGTTGATCCAATACTCCCCTGTTTCATCCTGAATCCAATATTCCCCTGTTTCATCCTGAATCGATTTAGGATGAAACAGAGAAATATTGGATCAACCACTTACACATATCAGATTGAGCTGATTTTTCGCGGAGCCACTCAAAAAAAAAAAATTAAAGACTAATTAATGATTCAGATTATTCGTGTGGAACTCAAAAATGGATCCCCCTTGAGACCGTTGCGAAATTCAAACTGATAAGTTTGTGAGTACATTTTATGTTCCTAAAATTCTGCATCCCTTTTTTTTTTTTTTGCCATGATTTAGGAGAGTGTTAGTGTTAGGTGTTAGGTATTAACAAACTACAAGAGTTGACATCATATCCATAGGAGTCAAACCCACAAGTCTATGAGTACATTTTATGTTCCTAAAATTCTGTATCCCAGTTGGGTTTGTGTACAAGGTTGACATCTATTCTACAATATAATAATCTCTCCATCCGGATTTGTTAGTCCACAAATATATTTTTTCAAGTCCTAAAATGTTTGTCCATTTTCAATAGTCAAAGCATAACGTATGACAAATTTACTTTTTTGCCCATTTTCTAAAACTTAAAATAACAACACAAAAACTAATTTTTTAAAATAATGTGTTTACATTTTTGAATTTTTTTTGCACCGTATTAAAGTTCTCAATGGGATCTATCAAACAAGATCCATATTAATAAAAAAATAATTTTTGCAACTACATTATTTTTTAGTTTAAAAATTGCACGTAGTTTCGTAGTGGACTATCAAATTGGAATGGATGGAGTATTAAATGGAGGGATTGAGGATAAAATAGGAAATTAACAAACTCAAAATATAAAATAGGAATGGAAAAATTGCACATTATTTTTTAGTTTAAAAATTGCACTTAGTTTCGTAGTGAACTATCAAATTGGAATGGATGGAATATTAAATGGAAGGATTGAGGATAAAATAGGAAATTAACAAGCTCAAAATATAATAGAAAAAAAGTAAGAATTCCCAAAACGGATCAACAAATCCGGATGGAGGGAGTACATTATAAAAGGGGATCCACAAGGCAACAACAGCCGCACGACAGAAAACACATCGCGACTGCGGCCTGGAGAAATTAGGGTTTCTACACGGTTAATATTTCTCAGCGGATCTTCTCTCGTTTCGTCCAGATCTATCCACTACTTCTCATCGGAGAGTCTCGTCTCGTCTCCCTCTGGGTTTTGTTCTGTTGGAGGGGGTCACTGTGACAAACTTCCTCGTTGTATCCAAACCGGATAATAAACGGTTTATATATATTTCATTTCAATTGGTGAAAGTAGCAATCCCTAATCAAACATGAAGCGTAGTCATTCTGAGACGTTCCCAGGTTTAACGATCCCTGTCCCATTGTCAAATGAGGGAGGAGGAGGAGGAGGAGATCAATACCTGTATATCATATTGAATTACACTTTTGGGAAGTACAGGTATTCCTTCCACAGGATTAGGGTTTCTGACTTGATGGTTTCGAGCTCTTCTAAGAGGAGTCATAGTCATGGACATGAAAAGCCCCAAAAATTACCTAAACCTATCCTCAAGTTGCCCTCCGATCGGTATACAATTTTTATGGGCTTTTTCTCCGCCGGGTCCAAAATTTATATTATTGGGGGTGAGGAACTTTGCACGGGAAGGAGGGGATTGGCTTATCGGAATTGCTATGTCTTCGACACCTGCCAAAAAAACAACCCTTCCAAGGTGGTTAAGGAAGGACCTCCTATGGTTTTTGGGAAGTACCATCCTGTTGTGTTGGGACCTCTACATGGTAAATTTTATGTCCTTGATCCAACCCTTGCCTCGAATCATCTCGAGGAATTTGACCCTCAAACAGAGACTTGGACTCCTCTTCCGTCCGCTCCCATTGCTCCCCCTAAGGAGGAGGAAGACGATTGTTCTTTTTTCCTATTCACCACTATCGCTAAGAAGTACCAGGTTGTGTCGCAGGCCATTGTTGGGGATAGAATTCTGTTGTCTACCCAGGGAAAAGGCATCTATGTTTTCCATGTCATCTCGCATACATGGGAGCACTGGAGCTCATTGGATCGTCGTGGTAACGCTAGACTTCCCTATTCCTCTGGTTCCGTGTTTCACCGTGGTTTTTGGTATGCTTTCCCTGCCCCACGGAATGCTTTCCCTGGCACCACATACTACCTTTCGGCCTACTATTTTGATGAGGACAACAGACTATTCTGGCCATACCGTGCTCATGGAGTTAGGCGTCCGTCTAGGCTTGTGGATTATCGGACCAACAAGAGAGTTGTGCCAATGGGGGACAAAACGTTATTCGTCGTTTGTTCTGGTTATGCTCACAGTGATCGTCCTCCTTATCACATCACTGTTGACATGTGCAAGTTTACCAGATTCAAAGTCAAGAATGGGGGAAAGCCTGAAGATCCCGAGGTTTCGAAACAATACTCTGCAACTTTTACTCACGAGATGCCTGCTATATTTGAGTCTGTTGCTGCCTGCCTTGTCGTGGCTTCCACTTAGTTTGGATGCTGCTAGAATAGTTTGATACCTAGTTTCATGTACGAAAAACACTTCAGATGGAATAAATGTAACGTCTTTGGTTGCTAAGTTCTTAGAAATTTAGAACCATGTTACTTGTTGTCAAGGCTTCTACGGGAGCATAAGTTTTGGATGGTACCTTGGAAATTTATTTACTCGTGTGGATGACTTGTCTTTTTGGATTGCAATAATATGACCATTGGATGTTGCATGCTTTTGGGATACTAGTGCTTTTGGTATCTTTTTCTGTCTACATTTCCTCCTTTCCTACACAAGTAGGCGTATTTATAGGCATATAACTCTAAACAAAGGTTCACTTAAGTAGGGTACAGTTGTGCTTTGCCATTAAAACCAGAAAAGCCAACTTCGTTTCTTCTCTGAACTTGTAGTATAATTCAGCATCCACTGTCAATTCATCCCAAATAATGGACATTTCAGATTAACCTCTAGTCTTTACCATTAAAACCAGAAGTTGAGATTTCTGTCTAATGTTCTTCATCCCCTTGAACTGTTGTTCCTCTTGGTTTTTGTGTATGCACTGTTGTTGCAATGAACCTCTAGTCTTTTAAGTTTTTTTTTTTTGCTAAAGAGAGAGAAAATCCATTATAAATAATGTGTATTACAACTGTGTTATCGTCCTTACGTAAGGGATGCTGGCGACACCTGAAGAAAAGTGTATTTATTGTCATATGTTCTGTAGTTCTGTATTTTTGCACTCTCCTTGTTGTATCTCTTTATGAAAAGTTTTTTTGAGCAGCGCAATGCCTGTGATTTCTGTCCACCCTTTTATGAGTCGATGCGCGCGCGTTAAATTAAACACTCTGACCCCTACGCCATTTCTTTCTTTTCTCTCCTATATTCATGCGTGAGAGAAAATTTGTTCCTCTTACTGGGTATGAGTTGATCTATAAAAGAACAGAGATTATTGGAGAAAGTAGTGGAGTATCTTCAATTTCACGAAGTAATTGAATTGGAATGAAAATAAATGCTTCAAAATAAAGAATTGGAGAGTGTTGGGTTGGAGATGCTCTTATAAATGCCCTTCGAATTTTGTCTTCAATTCGTCAAATTCATGCAATACTATTTAATACCTAGAACACATCAAAAGAGAGGTTGTCATTTATGAAGAAAAAAATAAATAAAGAAAAGAAAGTGTGATGCAGAAATCATTTCCCCAGAGGCTTGAATTAAATGCCAGATTGTCATCTTATGATTGTTCTTGTTTTAAATATACATTTCACGATCAATGGCCAAATATGAGATGGCATGTATTTGGGGATAATGCATTCATTCTCTCTTCCTATCATCTTATGTCACAACTTCGTTTTTTTTAACTAATCATCGGGGCCAGTTTACGCATACCTCCATCCATTAATTTCAGGGTCTATGTCCCGCCATTCATATAGACCAGATAGAGAACAGCCTTGCATTTGGAGTATTTGTCACTTGTCAAAGCACTCATACCCAGTAAAGAGTAACAAAATCTTCCATATTCGCCATTTTTTGTTATTAACTTTAATTCATGGCGAGAGAGAAGGGCGGTCGGCCATTACAAAAACCATAATTAAAAACCGACTTTTGGAACTCTTCGGTAATGAAACCATCATTATATCAGTTGAGACGCATAGGGTTGGCGGCTTTAACTTTAAGTAGAGGGAAACTCCTAAATGTAGCCGTGATCCTCGGATCTCAATTAAGAAAAATATTTCTCCGACTTACTATAGCTAGCGGGGGAGGGCTTCTCGAGTAGGATCAAAGAAACTAGCAGACTGATTACTAAATAGATAGCGACTAGTTTACTGATGAGAGGTAGTCAGAGTCAAATCGAAATAAAAAAAAAATCTCCGAATCAGTCTCTTTAAGAAGCATTTTTTTTTTTAGATTATTAGTTCGTCACGATGAGAAGAATCTATCAAAAAAAATTATTAAACATTGTCAACCGATTCTTTTTTTTTTTTAATTAAGTCAAAATTAACCAATAATCTACCCCAGTTATTTCGGAGTAAAGTTGAGCCATGGGCACATCCCTTGCATACTTTCAACTACTCTTTCTTTCGATGTTTGCATTTTTCCAAATGCAAACACATCCCTTGCATACTTTCAAATTAATTCTTTTTTTTTTTAATTAAGTCAAAATTAACCAATAATCTAACCCCGTCTCGCCTAGCACGCGAAAGCACTGTCAACCGACTCAACCCTCGCTCTAGACAAAATATTGCAACGTGTCCCTCTACCCTAGACAAATCTTTTCCAAAACCATTACAGCTGTAAGATTGTACTACTACAAATTAATTACAGTCTTTTTCTCCCCTTGGGTAAAACAATTTTTTTTGAAAAAAAGATGGCGTGTTCGTCTGTCCCAAAGGAGTATTTAATGCTCATGCAATGATCCAGGGGCTGTGCTACTTTAATTCCCATCTTTATAGTAAATTACGTTTTACATCCCCAAGTTATTTCGGAGTAAAAGTTGAGCCACGGGCACATCCCTTGCATACTTTCAATTACTCTTCCTTTCGATGTTTGCATTTTTCCAAATGCAAACACATCCCTTGCATACTTTCAAATTAATTCTTTTTTTTTTAATTAAGTCAAAATTAACCAATAATCTACCCCCGTCTCGCCTAGCACACGAAAAGCACTATCAACCAACTCAACCCTCGCTCCAGAGAAATATTGCAACGTGTCCCTCTACCCCAGACGAATCTTTTCCAAAACCATTCCAGCTGTAAGATTGTACTGCTACAAATTAATTACAGTCTTTTTCTCCTCTCGGGTAAAACAATTTTTTTTGAAAAAAAACTGGCGTGTTCGTCTATCCCTGAGGAGTATTTAATACGCGTGCAATGATCCAGGGGCTGTGCTGCTATAATTCCCATCTTTATAGTAAATTACGCTTTACATCCCCAAGTTATTTCGGAGTAAAAGTTGAGCCACGGGCACATCCCTTGCATACTTTCAACTATTCTTTCTTTCGATGTTTACATTTTTCCAAATGCAAACACATCCCTTGCATACTTTGAAATTAATTCTTTTTTTTTTTAATTAAGTCAAAATTAACCAATAATTTACCCCGTCTCGCCTAGCACGCGAAAACACTGTCAACCGACTCAACCCTCGCTCCAGAGAAATATTACAACGTGTCCCTCTACCCCAGACGAATCTTTTTCAAAACCATTCCAGCTGTAAGATTGTACTACTACAAATTAATTACAGTCTTTTTCTCCTCTCGGGTAAAACAATTTTTTTTGATTAAAACTGGCGTGTTCGTCTGTCCTAAGGAGTATTTAATGCGCGTGCAATGATCCAGGGGCTATGCTGCTTTAATTCCCATCTTTATAATAAATTACGCTTTACATCCCCAAGTTATTTCGGAGTAAAAGTTGAGCCACGGGCACATCCCTTGCATACTTTCAACTACTCTTTCTTTCGATGTTTGCATTAATAGAATTAGCAACTGATAGCATTATATATGTGGTACTCAACAACAAAAATTAAAGTACTTGCGCAATCCTCAATCGATGGAGTTGCTTAAACACACATTATTCTGTTAAGTCCCCTCTACGGGTTGGAGTATAGTGTAAAATGTTAGGAAAAAGTACACTTTGTGCTGTAACTGTAAGGGCACTAAAGCCGCTATCACAACCATCGTCCTCTTTACTTTATGTTAACCTCGCTTACCAATGCCAAATCATTGATCACCTTTATACCGCCTTTCTGGAACTCAACCAGCAATGAGCCGAGTCAGCCGACCAAGGGTGCCAAGGTCTTTGGAATGGTTTGTGCACCAGTAGGGTTTAGGACGGAGCAAGAGGAGGCCAGTGACTAGTATTTACTAGAGAAAATACTCGGGCATGCAAAATTGGTTAATGATCAAAAGATATGAGCATTTCTTCCGCTATGCAGATTATGAATCTTCTCCGGAAATGAGAGCGTAAAGCTCTCCCGCTGTCCATGTCACTTCCGCTAGGCTTCTCAAAGGTTCCGCGAGTTCCTCTGCAATTG
The DNA here is from genome assembly GCA_963854785.1 of Vaccinium vitis-idaea. Lineage (NCBI taxonomy): Eukaryota > Viridiplantae > Streptophyta > Magnoliopsida > Ericales > Ericaceae > Vaccinium > Vaccinium vitis-idaea. The sequence goes on along the minus strand of OY978226.1, from coordinate 37,140,349 downwards.
CCATCAACAGAACCCTGCATTCTGAAATTGGCAGAAAAGAGAGAAGACAATATCTAAGGCAATTAAACTCAAACTTCCATCCTTGCATGCAAGATTTACAGTTGATAACTTGTGTTGGTACCAATAGTGATAAGGTCTTCAAATTGACAAGGTCGTAAAATAAGATGTGAAATGATAAAGGCCCTCTTGAATTTCTGAAACTTTGTGAAAGTGAATTACATGCGCCTTCTACCTCCACGTGGCATTGTTCCGTCAGGCGATGGTCTATATAAATGGGTCTTCTAAATATTCATCTGAAGATACAGTGGCGACTCCAGGAATTATACTTAGGGGTGTCATTATATAATATCATATAAATAACAATTTTCAAGTCACAAACAAGATATTAATTATATCCATATTTTCATGATATGCTCTAAAAAGTACTTTCTTCGTAACAAATTCTAAAAAAAAAATTGAATTATGCATAAAATATGTCACTTTTTAATTTTTTTTTAAAAAAATAACATTACTTTTAAAGGAGACAAAGTGAAGAAAGAGTTAAAAAAGGGTGGGAAGAAACTCTTCACGAACTCTCAGATTGTATAGTAGTCATTTTTTTTTTTAATCCTCCAATTAAAGTTACTTCTTGTATCTATACAACCAGAACATATGCAGAGGACAGCTCTGAGCAGCCTATCAGTAGGATTTAGTAGGTTTTGACCTTTTTGGCTTGCTAGTCTGCCATGAAAGTTAGACACAGTATAGATCCAAAAATTTATACATGGGTTCAACGGATATTACGAGTGGTGTCATGCTACCTTTGGTTAAAGAATTGAGATACATCTACCACTGGTTGTACGTTGGCATCGCCACTGTGAAGATATATCTTTCACTAAAAGACTTAATATGACAAGTAGGTCTTTTTATCGGATAACTATGTCCTATAGCTCGAGGTGTAAATTTTTTCACGGCAGTACCCTTGTTGACTCCGGCTTTTACTAATTTTGATGATTTTTAAACTTCCCCTAAAAAGAGAGAGACTCCACATGGCTGTTTAGATGCTAAAATCAATACAAATATGTAACCGGAAATTAAAAGGAGAACTAGCCAAAAGACCTTAGGGAATTGATCTTTCAAGACCCCAAGATGGTTGTATGACTTAATTAATCCTTATGTCTCCATGAATTCAGGTGGCTTATATAAATGCTTATTCGACATTCTGCTCTGTCAAGGACCATCTCTGTCACATAATTTAATAGGATTTGCTAGCACATCTTCCTCTCTTTTTTACCAACGGTATTTCATGTTAATTGAGGCCTTCCCTTCCCTCTAGAATTTGCATTGACAGTAATCTTCTCGTTTATCTTAACTGTTGCATCTACTGGTTTTCATTTTTAACAATTTTTTATTTTTTGATCAGGACATCATCTGGTTTTCATCTTATCTGACCAAATGACCTTAACCTATTTACTCGCAAGTCTCAACTTACCTTCCATCAGTGCTACCCATACTAATTCACGTATGTTTCCATGTGTAATCTCTCTCTTCAAAGTCATGCCACACAACCAACTTAGAACTCTCATTTCGGCTAAACTCGTATGTTATTTGTTGTCTCGTGGCTGCCTGCATTCTCTCCCATACTGTAGTTTCTGTTGAAATATCATCACCACCTCTCTTGAGTTTTCCGGAGTCTTCCGGATGTTGCCGGAAACTTCCGGGCTATTCTGGAGATATCTAGACTTCTCTAGAATGCTCCGGAATCTTCAAGGCTACGCTAGAATCTTCCGGTAACTTCTAGACTTTGCTAGAGTCTTCCGGATACTTCCGGAATACTATGGACTACACTAGAACATTCCGGATGGTACAAGATTATTCCGGAATATGATGGAAACTTATGGGCTTCACTAGAAGCATCTAGAAGCATGGAGTAATATGTGCTTCTAGAATACTCCATTGATGCCTATAAATAGGGGTGAGGTCCTCATTTGTAATGAAATGCAAGTGAAGGCAAGAAAGAGAGCAAGTGTGAGACATACTCCAAGCAAGTGAGTGAGAGTCCTAGTGTGAGGTGTCCAAGTACTAAAAGTGTTTGTGTCCAAAGTTAAAGTGTCTTCTTAGTTTGTGTGTGTCCACTTGTGTGTAAGAGAGTCTTCCTTGTGAGTGATAGTGTGTGTTGTTGTACACAACTTAAGTGTACAAGTGCTTGTAATCAATAAAATTACCTTTGTTTGTTGTGTTCAAACTCTACAGTTTCAGCCTTGTAGTTGTTCAAGAAATTTCCCTTTTCGTTCACTAGGCATCCATCTATTGCAAGATAATCCTCCACTTCGATTCTATGGGGTTACGTATCTATAATTTCTTCTCAATTTACTAAATGGACATAAAAGTTGATATCTATTTTCGTCGCAACATGTTATCAATACTAAGTCTGCCAAATAAGTAAGAGCCTAACGGTCCGTTTGGCAGGATTTGTTTTTGGGTGGATATAGAACGAGGGTGGATTTAAGGATAGTTTTGTAATGAGAGTGAGCCCTACTCCTATGAAAGGTGGATTGTTTATCCAGTGTTTGGCTGGTTTTTTGAAAAGGGGATTTGAAAGGGGATATGATGAGATAAGTTATCATAAAATAATATTTACGATTAATTGTGGTAAAAAATAAATTTATCTTATCTGACAAATGTTCAAAAATTATATTTATTACCAAAGATATTTTTCCCAAAAAGATAAAAAAAAAAATGTAATTATGTGTTTTTTTAATGTCTGTAAAATTTATTGTATGTATGAATGTGCATAAAAGTGAAGTGCATACTCGTATGTATAATGTGAATTTATTTTGGGGGAAAATTGAAAAATTATACAATGGGTATTCATATTTGGCAAAAATAATTGAATAATTATACAATGTGTATTTACTCTTTGAAAAGTACAACCTTACAAGGGAACCAAACTTAGAAAACACTCCTACCGATTTTCGAAATCTGATTGAGCTGATTTTTATTCTAGTTCGTTTATTTAACATTTCGAACGTCCATGTGAAAAATCAGCTCAATCGGATATCAATAGGGGTGTTTTCTAACGCCCAGCACGCATAAGTGAGGGGTACGAGTGTCATCTTCAACTCCCATTCCCCCCACGTCGCCAACGATAAGGTACCCCCAGCCGTGGTAAATCTGGCTTGGGGTGGATATGTAGCTGACTCCCGAATCCCCATCCTCAGAATCGCAACCAAACACCTAATATGGGCTGGGGCTAGGAGAAGATATCAGGGGGCGTAGTATATCAAGGGTCATCCCCCCTGCCAAACAAACAGGGCCTAAATATTTCACAACCATTCAGACAGTAAATTATTTGTAAGGTAATCAACAAAATTTGCACACCTGGAATATTGCTGAAATTAAGCAAAGACAGATTAGCGAGAACCCTGTGAACAACTAGCTCGTCATTTTCAAGAATTTCTTTCAGCCGAGAGTTGAGAGCAGAGAAGGCAGAAAGCTGGAACTCTGTTCCAGGTAATGAAGCAAGTGCAGAGCTCAACCACGCCACTGTAGTTAAACACACCCTCACTAATTCCAAGTTTCGAGAACCTAAACACTTGGAAATGCTTCCCAGAAATGATTTCTTCCCATCACCAATAAGTGATGCTGATAATCTCCTCAGCCACTCTTCCCTTTCGTCTTCATCGTCCTACATTCAGCAATCAGAAGCCAGAACCTCATAGAAAAAACATTCATGGCTTCAACATTCCTCTAAAATTGGAAGTTCAAAAAATGCATTGCATTGAGGACTTCATTTCACATTAGTATCATCGAGAGAGAGAGAGAGAGAGAGAGAGAGAGAGAGAGAGAGAGAGAGAGAGAGAGAGAGAGAGAGAGAGAGAGAGAGAGAGAGACGCACCGAACAAATTTTATCATCGACTATGTAATCTTCTTCATATTCCAGAGAATTGGGGTATGGACCTTCACGAAATCCAGTTTGCTTGAGGATCCAATCCTCTGTGATTATCTTCCCAGGGGAAGAGAAACACCCTCCCAAGATGAGAAGCGCTTGGCAACACTTTGCTCGGATCTTCTTATTTGATAAGCTGCCATCCAGAGCAACTGCAATGGCATCAACAGCCTCCGCCCTATATATGCTGTTTTTCCAAGGTTCAACCTGCAAGCTAATGCTGTCTTAGAAAACCTGGATTTGAGACATTAACAGAACTTATAATTTTCCTGGAAGATCAGTTTTAAATATCGGACATGGTTTTTTTTTCCCAAATATCTGCCATGGTAATATGCATGCCACCACTATTACCCAACATAGTATGTTCTGATAAAGGATCTACTAGGTATTTCCGAAATGATTCTTCGAATGTTTAATTCTTGGCTGACCTGCACACAATGTCCTTGTGTTTTACGTACATCATATTATTATCATGGAAAGTACAATATTAAAAGTGAACGCGTACTCGTCTTAAAGAGGTCCGCTTAAATCCTTCCAGACCCTCCTACATCCAATCAGAAATCTCAGAAGTATATAATATCCCACACCACCTTAATCCCATCTACTTCTCGACAATCAAACATCGGGAATCTAAGACCCACCTCTATCGATGCTAATACTTTCTGAAAAGAAACCAAGTCTCTCATAGTGGCATTTCCCACCAAATATCAAGCCAAAACTTACCTTGACACCATCCCTACTAGAAATTGAATAGGATTAAGGAAGTCATTTTATATCCAGTCACTCCACCCACACTCATGGCTAGAGATCCTCCCTGAAACTTCCCAATAAAGCTTATATGGAGATAACCAAACTTCCGTCGTATATTGTGAATATATTGGATTAACATTCACTATTCACTTCATCATTTGCTCTGTTAGCTGAAATTCAGAAGTAGTTGATAGTTGCACTGCTTGCATATACCATTCGGCCTATTCACTTGACCCGATAAGTATATTTTGGAGACTCGATAAGTATTGGATATTTATAGACAAGTTTTGGTATTGAAAGCCAAAAACCAGAAAAACACGATCTAGCCATCTAGATACAATAAAGAACATTACGAGTACCACTAAAATTGAACCTAGGAAGAAAGTATTTAATTGAGTTTCTCTGAATCCCAATTGTATTCACCAAGTCAATTTAATAAGTTGCAGGCTTGTACGACAGTAAGTCCAAGGGAGTTCATGGGGGCAAGCAGATATAGAGAATCCAGAACAAATTTTGATTAGCACCTATGTCCACTATGAGAAAAAGAATTTCTCTTGAGGAGCATACCAGAAGATCCAAGTGTAGCAGGAGAACAGCAACCAAGGGTCTTTCCTCAGTCGGAGAGCTATGGAGATAAAGTAGTAAAACATGCATTGTATCCAGAATCCCATCACTGACTAAGCCACTTAAGAACGAATTAACATCTTTCCTCCTGAAGTTATAGACGGTGGCACCAACTTATGGTTAGAATGTTCAATCAATAGCAACATGCAGAAAGCCACGAAGAAGGCAATTACTTAAATAAGTTCTTCTAGCTCATGAATAAGTTAGGTAAACCTCTTATTCCTGATGTACACTACCCCTTGTAGAAAACTTGCCTAACACACACACCCCCACCCCAACGCACCCAAAAGATAATGAAGTAATATACATATGCACACGTATGTGTATACCTATGTGCAGAGTAGCCATTAATGATAACCCAGAAAAACTAGATTCCTTAGCACGTGCGTACATATCTATGTGTGTGTGTGCGCGCGCATAAGTACAATATATATAAAAGATATATGTGTGTATATTCTAGTGCATGGTTGTAATGAAGTGCAAAGTATGCATACTGATTAAAGAAGTTTGAAGGAAACTATATATTTTGTTGAAAACCGATATTTGACTAGTGGCTTCCTGTGTTAATATCTGAACAAAAAACACATCGTTACATCCCAATTCTTCATCTTTCGTACATCATTCAATTACTGACGGCATCATGGTAGAAATGGCCAGAAAACATTTTTATCATGAAAAGAATCATTACAAGGAGACTCTTTGCTAAGTAGAAATCAAATACAAGGAAATCAAAGTGTATCTTAAAAACAAAAGATACTTAAATAACAGGTCATTGCAGAAATTTTGAAGCTGTGTACCAATAAAAAAAAAGTGCATGAGAGAGAGGCAGAAAGGGTGGACAGATTAAAATCTACTGAATAACAACGGAAGCAGAAAGGGGAAAGAAACTTTGAGAATGAACAGTATTTGTTTCCAAACCATTGCATTTTCCCTCTTAGTTCCAGCCAAACTATAAGGAGTTCGAAAATTCCTTTCTCTCATTTACCTTTAAAAATTGCTTAAGGAAGGTTAAGACAACGAAACTAGACTACAATTTCCTAAACAGAAGTCTCTTTCCAATGTTGTCCCCTACTCAAGCAAGTAATCTATTCTTAACTTTTACTTGTGAGAAGGAAATCATGGTCATTCCCAAAAGTTAAAGTTGCTCTTAGGATACTTATCTACACGAAGTTGACAAACAAGAAAGAATGGTGGGTGGGTGTCCTACCTGTTCAGGCATATTAGTTCCATCAAAAGAGACACCGCCGCTGTCCTCGATTTGACCTGCTTGCTGTGGATAAGCTCAAGAAGACATGGTTTCTTAATGTTCCTAGCTATGTAGTCTCTACAACTACCTTCTGCTTCAATACAAGAGGAAAACAAAGCCGCCACACGTGTCTTCACCTCCACGTTTCCAGATTCAAACCTCCGAACAAGAAACTGCAAGCCTCCTAGTGACATATGGATTAAGGCAATTGTTATTCTTTGCTTATTACTAAAACAATTGAGGAGCTGTTCTAGTAATACAACTCTTTCAACCTCAAGTTTAGGGTTTTTATCCCCTGCTGCTTGCGAGGCCAAAGCCAGCAGATAATTGCAGTGCTCTGATTTCCAGCTATCAATAACACGCTTCAAAATGAAGTTGCTTACTGGTACATATTGACATTCTAGAGTTTTCCCTGTCACTGGACATTTTCTATTTCCTTGGTTAAACCATTCTGAGATAGCTGCTCGCTCAAAGGTTTGGCCAGTTTCTAGGGTCACTGGGTCTTCGAAAACAAGTCCAGTGAGAGGGCATGTAAAATCCAGGGGGATGCTTGAGCAAGAGGATTCTTCATTGATGTTGTCATAACCACCATGTGACTCTGCAACACGAGAAAATTAGGCACATACTCACTGCCAGTGGTTGATAAATTCACAGAGCTGGCCCTGAGCTAAAGCAAGTGTTTCAAACGATTTAGGCCCCAAAAAGAAATACGAATTTTAAGGGTCCCCTATATTTTAGTACCCCTAGGTATCTTTGTAATACCAAAAAAAAGTACATGCATAAGGCCCAATGTATTATTGATGAATAGTAGTATTTGTTTTTTGAAGTATAATTTACCTCCTTACATTTTGTTCATTAAGATTTGAAAAAGGCCTCCTTTTGGTTTTCGCGTTAAGCCTTCAAAAAATCAGGGTCGGCTGTGTAAATTCACAAGAACAAAACATGAAAATAAGTTTCCAAAAAATTTCATTACACTTACCTTCATCCAAGGACCTCGTCTTGATAGACTGCATTTCAAAATTTAAAACTAAAGACTATGAGAAACCCATACGAGAAAATAGGATAAGCATATATCTATGAAAGCAGTAATCACATATGTGTTCAAATCAGTAGTAAAAATTCATTACATTTGCAGTGGAATCTAGAAAAGGCGCAAACTCCGTATGTGAAGAAGAAAGGGAAGACATGAGGTCCATTGACCCATCAGTTTCTTGCAGTTCAAAAATCGATTTGGCCAGTCTCTTTAGAGTCAACTCATTTGCTTTTGTTTCTGCATACACCTGCGATATTTGGGTGCTTTCTGGCTTTACTGGATACGTAGGATAGATATCAAATTTGTCGATTGGATCTCCTTTGCTTGGAGCACCTGCTCTACGCAATCTCCACGAGTCCTCAGCGGTTAGTCCATCTTCCTACAACTCACAAAAATCCATAAGAGCATAATCCATCACAGAACACAACTTGCGGATGACCAGAAATAATTTAGAAATGGTTTTGTTATTTTCTTCTGCACGTGGTAGATTCCACTCGATTAACTGAGCCTTCAGAATAACAACGAACTAGGACTTGTTAAGACGGTCCGACTCTGACCAAATCTACTGTCTAGAAAGCAACTAAAACTCTACAAGCCTCCACAAACATTATCGGGCAACTACTATCTGCCCAAGAAAACCATGTGGAAAACATCAGTCCAAATGAAACATCAACTAAGTGAATAACACTAGGAGAAATATATTTGGTAAATGGACGTGATCACAACTAATTTAGAAAATTCAGCAACAAACGAACCTGCAAAGGTTCAAAAATACAAAATGCACCTATTTATGTATAGAATTATTTGGAAAAAAGAAACCAATCAGTAAAATAGATGTTGCTTGTGGCTTCTGGACTCGAGGCTGATCCTTAACAGTTAACCCTCTTTTGAGAAAAGAAAAAGTCTCACCTAGAAACAATTGTTAGAACTACCATGCTGTCCAATATGGAACAGCCAACATGCCAAATATTTGTTTAGAAAGCAGAGTTTAAGAAACCAAAAAAAAAAAACAAAAACAAATCGGCATTGGGGCAGGAAAAAAACATTATATCAAAGAGAAAGTGGCATTCCTCTTCAATGAGTTGCAAAAAGATAACTGATTTTTTTAGAAAACAACTCACATGATGAGATGAGTTATCCCATTCAATATTTTGATCCATACCTTTGCAGAAGAGCTTGCTAGTTTATGTTCACCTTCAACATTGGAACAATCAGAGCTTCTTGTACTATGATCCAAATTTTCCACCACCTTGTATTCTTTCACTCTAGAACAATTATAGCTTCTTGAACGGCCAAATACTACATCATATAATCTTTTACTGACCATAGGAATTGGGGAAATGGGTTCAGAGGGGCTTTCTACGTCAATGGAGGGACTAAAAGTGTCTTCTTGGCGAATTCTCTCAACCCGATTGCTCTGTGGACAACCCCTTTGAGTTTCTTGAACAGGTATAGAAGGGACGTGGATGGAGGGAATGGAAGGAGCTTCAACCCCCTCTGTGAGCCAATCCTTGTAATAAACAGCAAACTGGTGGGTCCCAGAATCCATAACTTCATTATACACTTTTTCTAGAAGCTTCAGTTTCCTTGTCTTGCTTGGTGTGTTTGCTAGAGAATCGGCTTCTCGATCGTACCACGACTTCAAATGGGAAAGATGAGGAAGAAACATGTGGTCCCACAATTCTAGCAACAACATTGTTCTAGCCTCGAAGGGCGAATCACAAAAAACATGCAGAAGATGCTTAGCTGCTATCCTGTCTTTCTTCTTCAATACATATATCACACTCAAGTAGAGATGTGCACAAGCTGAGAGCTTACGATTGGGAATCCCAGAGGTGGAGCCATCTTTCAAATCATCTAAACTGAACCCAGTAATCAAACTAAGCTGCAGTGAAGCTTTTTTTAATTCGTTTCCACTTGCACACTCCTCAGCAGCTCCTTCTACAGTTTCTATGGCCCGTTCAAGAGTGGTTATCACATTGCTCTCATCAGTTATGCCTTCATCCAATTCATTGGAATTAAGCACCGCAAAACAATTGTCATGGAGTGACGTCCGAAAATCCTGGTCGTTTAGAAAACATTTGATATACCCACTCAAGATAGATATCATGGCTTGGACAGCAACTTTATCAAGAGCAGGTTCAGGGAGGGATGGGCATGCCTGAGACGAGAAATAAAATAAATCTATATAATTGAGCTAAAAATAAAAAATTTACGAGTAATTTTATACATTAGACATTAATTTGATGAACTAACAAGTAAAAAAAAGGCTAAAAGTAGGACTTTTTGACATGACGCGACAAACACGTCCCGAACATGACACGAAAGATTTGGTGAGATGAAAAATGTTATGGGAATTCACGAATAAGATTTGGGATACATAACACGAAAATGACACGAAATTACCTGTTGCCCACCCCTAGGTTCAGGAACATTCTGAACTCTATCAGGAGCAGGTTCAGGAATATTCTGAACTTCCTCAAGAGCAGGTTCAGGAACATTCTGCTCAATATGAGCAAGCCTTCGAATCCTGCTGTCATCAAAACTTTTGCTATTTTGCAAACTTTCGTCAGATTTCCCATTATAATCAATAAAACGCCTAAGAGGATGTTTATTAGAACTGTTGCCAGTTCTGTTATCTACCTCTATATCCTTCCCGTAATAATCACTTTTGCTAATCCCAGTTGAATATTTAGGATTTCTTCTATGAGGGTTCAATTTGTTTGAAAATATATCGTCATAACCCTCGCCATCTTCGATTTCAGCCTCAAAAATCTCATTATCTGAACAAACTTTGGATGAATCACGACTGGATCTGTTGCTAAATTCATTCAAATCATTAGAATCTCTCCCAACTTGCTCTCGAGTTTCTGTCTTTAATTCTCTATACAATCTCACTAGCCTTCTCCCGCTTGTTCTAACACTTGTTGGTGATTCATCTTCCAAAGTATACCGTGGTAAATCAGACTTTGTCCTCTCAGTCTTTCTGACGTCTGAGAAAAAGCCTGATTTATGTGGATCTCGATAAAAGGAAAGCGGCGCACTCATGGCTAGTGGCCCAAAAGGAGCCCTCTGAAAGACATTTGAGGCAGTCCTTTTAAACCCTTCATTAGCAAGCAGCTCCTCCAACGTCATTGCCATTTCCACTAGGACCAATGTCTTTCTTAGTACCACAAATAGTTCTGGGAAATTAAAACAAGCTAAAGTTCTAATGGAGCTCTATTCAAAAACCATCATAGAAAGCACTAAATTTACACAGAACCCTGAGATTGAAAAGTAATAAAAGAGGCTTGATCAGAAAATTGAAGCAGTAATTTTCTCAACCAAAAGTTTCTTTTGTACTTGTAAGAGTGCATAACTGCATATGGAGAACAGAGACAAAATTAAACTAAAAGCTATAACTAAAGGTGGACAAACCCTTCCCTACATTCAAAGTCCTTTCATAATGCTATAGAATCCCATTGCAGAAAGTGTAAAACATTACACAAGTACTGTTCGATCATTTGCCTGTGAAGGTTAACTCAACCAACTATAGGAATTGACAGACAAAAGGAAGATGAGGGTTGAAGTTAAGTGTGTCTCGAAAGTAAGAATTGATGAGAAACATTCATCAGAAGGTATTCTTGACTGTTCCAAGATTGAGAAAGATAAACAAACAAAACGGAACTAAAATGATGTTAATTGGGTTTGCTTCCTAATCACAAGGGATGCAATGGGATGAGTCTGAATCAAGGTGCAACGGATGGAAGAGCACATTGGGAGAAAAATTGGAGTCCACCAGTATATAAAGGCCTGAAGACATCAAGTTTGAACATAGTTTTCAACATGAGTGAGAGAAAGAGTGCTAATGAGGAGCCAAAATTCACCAAAATTTTGTATTTGAAATGGTTATAATAGGAGTTGAATAACAAAGAGAAGGGTGTGGGATTCTTGCATCAATAACATCTCCTAATTAACAGAGGCATTAGTCTCACCTTTTTCATTTCAAGCTGCTTCTTCAGCTAACATGCATACAAAATTCTAATTTAAGCACATATTATCCAGCATTCCCCAATACATTCCACTTAATTTATCACAACCCACATATATACGGGTATCTATACAGGATGAAGAGAGAGAAGAGATACTTGTGAATTCGTTTTGTTTTAGTCAACGAGGAAAGTGGTTGCAAGGTTAACAAAAGGCAGTGTGATTTCAGGGTTTTTTATCCGACGAGATAGACTAAATATAAGAATGAGGAAGAAAATAAAAGTTTGAGGAATTGGGTGAACTAAAGCCATTGGGTTGAGGGTTGCTGTTAAGAAATACGAGAGGAGATGCAAAACAAAAACAAAAAACAAAGAGAGAGTGAGAGAGAAGACGGCAGAATAGATGCAAAACAAAAAGACAAAGAACGAGAGTCAGCGGCCTGCAAATGAACAAACGAAACACACGCTTGCCTTTCCAAAGAAAACATCCATTTTTTATTCTACAGTATATTCTTAAATATCGCACGCTTAGGTTGTGTCGAAGTTATAAAAATGAGAGGAAAAGAATGAGAGAAAAATATAGGGGGAGGATATACTTCGCGCAAAACTTGATTTTATATTTTCCTCTCACTTCCTTTTTAAACCAAAAAAACAAATCCCCTAAGATAGAGTAGATTAGGATTAACGAATGACAAAAAAAAAAAAAAAAAACCTCTCCCATTTGTCTTCTTTCTTTTTGTCTCTGGCTCTATTAAGAAGGCAAAGATATTTTTCATCTAATTCCCAAATAATGGCTCAGTATTTTATTTTAAGTTGTCCCCAAGTATATGCCTATTTTGAATAATTAACGAGTAAAAGTTAGTACAATTACTACTTTATCCTTTTAAAAAGTTAATGGCTGGAAGTTGACAGCTAAAAGTGGAGGGTTGAGGCAAAAAACACCCCAGTTTTTGCTATGGGGAACCCGCCGTAAAACCCTAAACCTAAAAATCTAAAAAAAATAAAACCTAAAAAATATAAGTGCTACCCCTGGAAATACCCACTCTTCCCAAATTGCCCCTCCTCTCTTCAACCCTATTGTTTGGTCTTTTTACTTATTTGTAACAAAAAATAATTGTGTGCGAGCGTGCCGAAGAAAGCCTTTAAGTCTTTTCTCTCATATTAACTTTGGAAAACCAAATCTAATCAGACGACTGTGTTTGAATGGTTCGATTACCTTAACTAAGATGTTTTTTTTCTTTTAAAAGTGAAGAAATACAAATCAATTTACTTAGGAAATTAAAGAACAATAAAGAAACAAGGTACTTTGATTAAGAAATCAAAAGTAAACTTACTTCAAAATCTTCTTCAACTTCAAATAGAAAGACAACAAGAACTTCGAACACTGGATTGTTACAAATACTACTATCATCTACTTCCTAAACTACTTCCTAAACTACTTCGAGCTGAGTCGAATTCCTAAAACTACAATTCTAACTGCCAAAGAACAAACCAAGCATCATTTTTGTTGTTTGTTGAAGATTTGTCCGGGGGGCTTTTCACTCTTCAACTTCTTCTATTTATAGACCTTGCTTGCAGTTTGAACTTCTCGCCTAATCTCTTGACTTCGAACTTCATCATTTCATTTCAAAAGATTGTTTCTTCCCTCCAAAAGCATTTGAACTTGAATCGCTTCGAATTCCCTCTAAAAACATTTGAACTTGAATTGCTTTGAATTCCCTCCAAAAGTATTTGAACTTGAATCTGCACGATTACACATTCAAATCACATTTTACACATGATTAATTTCAAAGGATAACTTCCTTGCACGATCTACTTCATGTGTAATTGTTTCAACTGTCAATTGCCCAGTTCTACACGTGTAATTCATGCCTTCTAGCAGTTTGTAATGTGGCTTCGAAGCCTACTTCTTCATTTGTTCCTTGGCTATAACTGCCAATAACTGCCTTTTGAACTAGAGGACAATACAATATCGTATTTATCTTCTAACTATTAATCCAATGCTTTTCATTAACGACAGGTTTCCAACGTTTGGTATTTCTAATTACGTGTCAATTAATTACTGTTTGTGTTAATTTTATATGTAAACACCTACCCATCTTCTTCTTCACAATGCACCACCACCGTACAATTTTCTCTCTGCAACAAGCACGCCCTATCTCCCAATTCAAGCCCAAAAGGGGATAGAAAAAAAAGGAAAAGAAAAATCAGGCCCATCTTTTTCCGTAACTTTTTTCTCGATTCAGACCCTTTTTTTTTTCCAACTTGGTTCACCTAAACTCTGTAACAAATCAATAGCAAGAAATAGCCCACGATTTGCAAAATGGAACTCAAAGAGCTCGATCTCTGCCGGAGTTGCAATATCTTACCTTCGACGATCTTTGGCGACGACGGCGAAGCCACAGTAACTGGGCTTACCTTGCCGGAACTAACAACTACACATTAGAGCATCAGTTATATAGATGTACTAACAATGAATACCATAGATGTTGGGTTTTAACATCCAAACTACATAGTCTACTTCAGATTTTATATTTGATCGGTTCGATAAGGTTCGATTTTAATAATTGATACTCATTCAGATTCTAAAATCCAAACTACCATTACCCATTCGGATTCTAAAGTTTGAATTAACTGTATCAATTCGGATTCTAAAATCTGAACGAATATCCACGTTGAATTTGTGGAGGAGGACGAGATTATCGGTTGACAACGTGAATTTTGCGTCTTGGATATTGTAATTTGCACTTTTTTAAGGGGTAAAAATGGAGGTGAATCCAATGCCAATCGAGTCAAGAAATGTGGAAAATGTAGGTAGTTTGTTGATCGAAAACCCTATCGGAAAGATAAAGAGGAGAGAGGACATCTGCGGAGGGAACAAGGACTAGAATGTCTTTACCTTAAGAGGAGAAGTATTTTCCTGAGCTTTGGTCAGATAAGAAGAGTCGGCCGTCGGAATGGGTGGTTTGGGCATTCAAGCTGCAGTCGATTAGGTAGTTGTCTTGTGGGGTGTAGGAAATTATGGCGGAGGAGGCCGGGGAGGCTGAGACAGCGGTGGCGGAGAGGAAGGAAAAAAAAAACTAGACCAACACCCAGCATAGAGAATTGGGTTTGTTTGGTGGTGGTGGTTACGGAGGTGAGTGGTGGTGGTGGTGGTGGTGGTGAGGAGGAGGAAGGAGGAATAAGAAGAGGGTAAAATAGTCTTTATACTTTAGGGTATTTTTGTCCAAAAATTACTTAATTTTAGGGCGGGTTGTCCATAGTCGAAACTGGGGTGCTTTTAGCCGCAACCAAAGTGGAGGATATGATTAGAAAACTAGCGGTCAAAGTTGAATGAAAAGGTGTAATGGTGATATCTCCTTCATAAATTAAAATTACAGCACTTAACACTTAAAATGAACGGAGGGAGTAAATGTTAACGATCGTTTATTAACTAATTGTGAATAATATTGAAGGTCAAATTCAATAGAGCATACTTGGAGCCCCATCCCTGGGGCTAATAGTTAAGGTGAACGAGAATGTGGCCGAGTTATTGTTCTAAGTTGGAGTGACTTTTTGCCAAATTGGCAAAAAAATGGCAAAAAGCCGAGTGGCAAAAAGTTATTGAGGAAGTGACTTCTTACCACTTAAAGTCATTAAGAAAGTGACTTTTTGCCACGACAGCATCAGTGACTTTTTGCCAATTTCGCAAAAATTCACCAAAACTTAAACTCGAGAGAAACTAATTTACGGATGAGGCGCAAATAATCTAAACCGTTCATCTTGTCGGCTCCGCAAAATAATATATCTATGCAAATTTTAGCTTGACCGGACATCCATCTGTATGTCAAAAGTTGAATTTTGGTTTAATAGACGAACGATATAAGTTGTCTTGCACGCTCTGAGATGCCAAAAGGTGGGGATGTTCTGGGAGCACTACACCACAACTGATTTGACTTGACCAGATGCCTTCACCAATTGATTAACCTATTACTTGCATAAACAAGAATTATACACTTGCATTTTAAAAATTGAGCAGTTGGGTCCCATTTAGTATGCACATTTTCTAGTACATACTTAAGTGGAGATTGCATGTTTTTCCTTTTAGTCTTTTATGTGCATTTTTAGTTTAAAATATATATTTTTTTCTATCCATTTTAGTTGTAGTTATATTTACGGTTGTCAGTGATATCTTTTGAAAGTTCTCATTCTTCAGTTTTGACTCTTTCCTAAACTAAGGACAAATACTCTTTCTATAGGAAGGCCTGCCTCATAACAAAAGTCGATATAATTGCTTCGGCTTGAAAGACTAAGGCCTTGTTTACCATTTTAAGCACCTAGAACTTTTAGGTATGTTAAAATTGACTTTTACCACACGTTTTTTTATGACTAAAATTGAATAACAAATTGACTTTCACCTCCGTTGCCTCTCTCTCTCTCTCTCTCTCTCCCCCCCCCCCCCCCCCCGCCACAACCCTATCCAATCTTTTTTCCTACAGACCTTCCATCCACAAAGGCCACAAATCACCTCACAAAATAGAAGAACAAGGAAGAGAAACAGAAGTTGACTACTCAATCGAGAGAGGATCCTTCACCTCGTATTCGCAACATCGAGAGGGTTCCAAACGACAAAATGGAAGACCGGTTGAAAGATCTCTTTGTAAATCGAGACGAAGAAGACGACGAGAGTGAGACTTTCGTCTTTCTCGACCGGAGAATTTATGGGATAAGCTGACAAGGACGTTTGATTTCGCATGGGAATGTGAAATTTAGGAATTTAGCGAAGATATTGAGGCTGCCAAAGAAGAATAGGGAAAAATAGATGTTTGGGTTTAAATCCGAACTACATAGTATACTTCATGTTTTAAAATTTGATTGGTTGGATATTGTTCGGATATTAATAATTGATACTCATTCTGTTTCTAAAATCTGAACAACCATTACCCATTCAAATTCTAAAATCTGAAGTAGCATAGCTCATCCAGAACTAGATATCCGAAGCCGTCAAGGAGAGAGGCGATGTAAAATTGGAGGGGAATTGTTTGAGGGGAACTGTTTCTTCACAAAAGTCAGTCTCTAGTTGAACAACAACTCGTACACGCGAGTGACTGGAATGTGGCGGTTGTGGTTGACTTGAACGCGGAACTGGATATCCGACTACTCGTTGTTGTTAACTTTCGAAGGTTGCAAGGTTTAAAAGTTAAGGTTTAAAGGTTGGATTTTTTTTTTCTTTTAGGGTGTTAATGGGTTTCAATGGTCTGCTGATGGGTTTCGAACTGGCTGGCGGTGGTGGTGGTTATGGAGGTGAGTGGTGGTGGTTAGAAGGAAGAAAAAGAGATCATTTTGTCCTAATATTTGTTAGATGTAGGGTGGTTGCATGTATCAGAAACTATGGTGCCTTTAGCCGCGGGTGACTAAAAAATGAAAAACGAGACCTGAATTGCATCGTATGTACTTGACTTAGATTGTATTGTATGTACTTGACTTAGATAGACGGTGGAGGTAGCAAAATATATACCAGTAATTAGTTATAGACATGAGTAAAAGTCACACAATGAAAGACAAATTTTCGTGAGAAAAGGACAAGAAAGTAACATATTGGTCAAAACAAAGGTCAGCCCAAGAAAAAATTTCCCATTGTTTCAAGAGGAGTTCTGTCAAAAGCATATTGTATCTAAATATCTTGTGGAGGGAACAACAAAGACATATAGGATAACACAAATTAGGAAAGAAAACCAATTTAAACCAATTTATGAAGTAGTATTTGATGGTGTCGAAAAGAAAGAAAATTGCACATGTCGCATGTTTGAGTTTGTTGGAATTCTTTGCGAACACATTCTTCGAGTTTTTAATATAAAAAAATGCCTTGATGATGGTCTCCCCCCCACTGTATAATCTTTGGAGATGGAATAGAAATGTGAAGGATCATGGTGCACCTGGATATTTGAAAGATGCGGAACTAAGAGGTATACAAATTTTTTCTACTTCGATGAGAAATAGTTTGATGGTCCAATTTTTTAATGTGGTTGAAGAATGACATAAATTATAAAGCTATTTAACATGATTTTCTTTCACAAGTTTTGCAAAAGGCTCATAGTGGCCTATTAGCCATGGATGAAGAAATTGAAATTGAAAATAGGACATTGCAATGCTACTTGAAAGTGGTCCTCGCGTCTTATCTAATTCGGGGTTCGCTTTGTAAGACCACCACCTGTTGTATCAATAATCAACTACCAATATAAGAATCCTAGAGGGAATCATGAGTGGAAGAAAAAAACATGTAGCAATTTTAAGCAATCGGGGCATATCAAAGCTACCCGCCCTCTACCAAAGCACTTAAGTTTTCAGTTTTATAAAACTCTTTCACTCAACTATCTGGGTTGATTGAATGTGATTTAATGATCAATGTTATTATTATTATTTTATTTTTTTTACTTTTCCCAGGGGCCTAGTACCGAAGGCTTTGTTGTGACGAAACACCCAAGTTCAGAAAATCAAAAAATCAATAAGTAACGAACAAACAAGATTTGCGTCATTTCCCCTCAAGCATGAAGCTCTAAAAGTACGTCCATGGGAAAGAGCAAAAGGATTCACTATAAACGGGGAGAAATACCCATAGCTGGCTATACCCGTAACTCTCACTTGAAGCACTCACACGATATGTTGGGAACAAATCTCTGAGGAACGACCTACAGAGCATCAAACATATCAAGAACACGAAAGAGACAAAACTCACCTTAATACCTCAATCCCAATGAAAGAATCCTAGGAGGCCCCATTTATAAGAGTATGCGAAATATTAGGTTAAAAACCTACAAAAATGCGAGCAAAGTGAAATTCTTACATAAGTCGGTCCCATCCGGACGGACGGGCATCATTCCCGTCTGGAAGGAAAAAGCAGAACATCAAATCTACGCACGACAAACTTCTGTGCCTCCCCGAGCGTCAATTCAAGTCACAAACTCCCACAATCTCCACATTGACTTGAATTCCCTTCCAATCCGACAATATAGGCAATCCTCTCCATACTCATTCCCCCCCCCCCCAATGCCCCTCACGGGGCAATCACCAACGGCACCAACTAGCAAGGCTCAAGCACCACCGTTTGACCTTGCAAACGTGACCGAGAAACCCAGCCGCACGTGCCACCAAATCAATCATTTCATCTTCAAACGGGTACTATGGATGCACCTCCGGAGGATCTCGATCGATTCGGAGTCGCCACACGGGTTTTAGCGGATTGTCCCCGAGGAACCAAACCCTATTGACTCGTGCCTCATTCAATGGATAAGGATTACTGTCCCGTCATCACCATACTATCCTAGGTTTGGGAGCTCAGTTACGAGAGGGGAAGGGTTTTACGGCACCCCCCTCGCCCGGTTCGAAGACCGGTCTCTACTTGACTTTTGTGAGATTATACAGGAAATGTGTGCGACTCAACTTTGAACAAATACGGGAGAGTGGGAATGAGAACCACGTAACAATGACAAGTACGACAATAGAATTATGGTGTATGCATGTGTATTGCGATCTACATGAATGGTGATGGAATGCAAGTAAGAATTAATAAAGACATAAAACAGCAAGCAACAGTTTTAGTACATGATTAACAATAATGAAATGGCTAGAAGTGACACAACCAGCAAACAAAAACGAAGACCAATCTGATCCCTTGGCAGGAGCTTGAGCACTCAAAGTGTAAGTTTGAGCGCTCAATCTCCTCTGACCCACTCATGCTTATGATGCTTCTAATGATTCTGATTTGATGAAAACATGTTTTAATCACCATTGTTTATTCAAAAACAGCATTTGACTCATTAAACAAAATGACATAATCACATAATCATGGGTTTTAAACTCATCCATGGACCAAAATGAGGCGAACAGTATGACAGGAATGAAGATTCAATGCTTTAAAACTTTGCAGAATACTCAAAATGCCAAGAACAAGCTGAAATGAGAGAAAGATTTGATTGGACCAGAAGGCAGTTTGAGCGCTCAAAGGGGTACATTGAGCGCTCAAACCATCTCCTGGATTTGAGTGTCTCTGCTCCATTCTGTCCTCATCTGGACCACAAACTAATTCAACATGATATATGATGATGCATAAAGTGTTGGAATTTCACCAACATGAATAAAATAAACTTGAGGTGTCCACAAAAACGGTGAGTTAATATTGGACCAAGCATAAGCATGATTCGAGTGAGAAGGAGAAGAGATCAGGTTGGCTTAGCCAAATATCAAAACACACACACTAGAGAAGGGATCAGGTTGGCTCAGCCAAATATCAACACACACACACTAGAGAAGGGATCAGGTTGGCTCAGCCAAATATCAACACACACACACTAGAGAAGAGATCAAGTTGGCTTAGCCAAAAATCAACACACACACACACACTTCATAAATTAAAAACAGAATACAGAACTAGAATAAACATGATTGAAGTACCAAAACTGAGCAAGACTTGAGCGCTCATAGTCCTTGCATCGAGCGCTCAAGCCCCATTCAAGGGCTGTGAGTTTCTGTGGTTTCTGACCATTCTTTGATGTTGATATGAACTTAAAACTTTCTGATCATGATTAAAATAAGTGAGATACACTGTTTACTTTTATGGCTTTTGGGGTTCATTGATCAATGATCAGAGGCAAAATAAATTGATTTGGAGGAAAGATGAACCAACAAACAGCCATAATAGTGACAGTACCAACATAGGAGATGACCAGAAATCACAAAACATGAAGAGTGCTAAAACAGTTTGAGCGCTCATAGTGATAGCATTGAGCGCTCAATCTGTTTGAAGCTGGGATTTTCAAAAGTTATTTTCTTGTATATTTAAGACCTTGTGGGTCCCTTAGAGGTATAGAGGATCTCCATGAACTCACTGGTCTCCCTCAGCAGTACCAACCCGTAACTTTCACACGGATTTCTACCTTTTGGTTTTGATTAAGGCTTGAACTTGGGGTTTGATGAATGGATGGGTAGTGGCTGTATTTATGGGCTATATGAGTGACGTTTTAGACAGGGAGAGAAGAATGTAAGGCTAATTGAATGATTGACTTGATGAATGAGTTGTATTTGGGCTTAAATGGTGATTTTTGAGTGTTTGAGTGCTTAAAGTGAGATGATCAGTGAAGAACAAGGACTGATTGAAGTGGGTTTATGGATTTGAGGAAGGTTTGAGGGTAGTAGGCTTGGTGAGAGATGATTTCTTCAAAGACCCATGGAGTTTAGGCCTTTGCAGAAGGTTTTTGGGTGTTTTGGAGGTTGAAGATGATGGAAATGGATGAGAGAGAGTGTAAAACGTGATTGAAGGATGAGTGTAATAACCCAAAATTTCGATTTATTAATTCGATTATTTATTTTTAATATCGCTAAATAAATATAATTTATTATTTGGTTTATTTAATTTGAACGAATTAGATTTAATTTGTTTATTTCTTTTATTTATACTTTCCGCGCTGTAAATCAACGCGTGCACACCGGGTATTTCACCACATCGCGTCCGGAAGCCCTACTAATTCCCCCAACTCCTATTTCGTCCTATTATGACTAGCCTTATCCTATTTAAAACCTAAATTAGGCCTATTTCTATTTTTGGAAAACCTAATAACTCATATGGCCAATTTTGACTTTGCTACTAACTTTGACTTTACTTTTACTAAACCTAATTTGGAGTTTTGTGAATTAATGAGAGGAAAGGAAGGAGAGAGGAAGTTTCTTGGTAAACTTGATCACTAAGGAAAGGAAAGAGGAGAGAGATTGCTTCCCTCGCCGTATAATTTTACGGGCGTATATCTGTACGCGCGTTCGCGCACATTTTGGCGCTGTTTTTCTTCTAAATTCCGAAACATTATATTTTTGGATTCTCTTAAGACTATCTAGGAATTTCCTATCATACTTATTTATTTTCTTAAAACTAGTAGCTCTTTAATTATTATTCGCGGTACACTAGTTAGTATTTTTCGCGCACAAGACCAACCTTACGGAGCATTTCTCGTCCCAACAGTGGGGAAATTATCTCCCAATTAATGGGGGACATATCCTATCCTATTATTGATAGCCTTATAAGCCTATTGTCTATAAAGTTACTTTTACTATAAAGTGCATATATGTATATATGTATAGTTATATATGTATGACACCCCGTGGCTAGTTTCGTGTGTATAACTAGTACCCAAAACTACCCATTTATGCCTCAACCTAACGAACCCAGACATATTACGTCATATCCTATGTATTTAGAAACCCTTACTTTGTCCCCAAGTCTTTAAAACCTAGCAAGATTGACCTTATCCTAGACTAGCCATTAAATTCTAGGGAGTACATTTTTACTTTTACAAAAGGTTTTTTGGACACTTATGGGGAGAGGAGATGGCTGGTCCTTTTTGGGGGAGGAGAGCCTCATTGCTTTCACTATAAATAGCTCACTCACCTTGCTTCATTTCTCACACCAAAACCTCCCAACTTCTCCACTTTGTGCTTTCTAGTGTTCTTGAGTGAGTTCTTGAGTGTTCTTCCACATTCAACCTTCCACCACCACACTCCACCACTCTCGACCACCCCTAGATCTTAGAAGAGTAGCATAAGTTAGCAAAAAAGCGTTCGAGTAGCCGTTACTCCGCCGGAATCCAATTAGCTTATCGGCTTCTGACTAATCATCGGAATTAAGGTGGATACTTTATCATAACCCTAGATTAGTATTTTCTAGTTCATTTTAATTATGATGTTATTATGCTTAATTATGTTTAGACAAGATTATGTTGGATAATTAGCGGTTTAATAAAGATTAGACTTTGAAAATCACACTTAGTCATTACCATGCACGATTTGAAATTGACTTATCAAAATGCACCGTTATAATGCCCGATGGACTTTTGGAAAACCAAATTACCCAGTTATAATGGCCGAATGAAAATCGACTTTTCAAATTTACGCCGTTATGCTGCCCGATTGATTTTTTTGGAAAATAGCCGACTAAATTTTTTTCTTAAAGCGACTTCAAAATATTTTGACTATACTTGCACTGTTGAGATTAACCCAAGGCTAACACCCTTGAGGGTCTGTCAAGAAAAATAAGCCTAGCGCTGTCTAAGAAAGGAATGGTGCCAGTAACTGCATTCGTGCGGCCATCCAGCCTGAGACTCTCCTGGTTATCTCATTGTCTAAAGAAAGTCACCAAATGATATTTTATACTAAAGTAACACGGTTATCGTGAGATGATTTTTAAACGGAGAGTTTATCGTGAAACGATTTTAAATGGAGGATTTTTTATGAAATTATGGCATGTGCACGTTTTTCGAGACAATACGACACGACGCGTTTTTCGAGAAAATGTTCGATTGTTTTCACAAGAAGAGATAGAGATGAGAATGAAAATAATGATGTGATGAAAGTTGAGACGATGCTGCCATTAGAGTCCTGTCTCAATTCCCCGGGGTGAACTGGTGGTCGAAGCTCAATGGAACTATACGGTAGTACTGTTTATAGTTTCTCCTCAAATTCCGCGGGGTGAATTTGACGGTCAGAACTTACTCAGTACAACACATAGTGAACGGATCTCATAAACAAACTGGTGGGGATTCAGTGATATGGGTAGCCGAGACTATGTTGTGTGTGACGCGGAGTTAGCGGACCTCATAACTGCGGGTAGTCAGTATATGGGTGGTCGACACTTCGAACGGAAAGGTTGGTGACCGTTAGAACGGGATTGCAGAACGGGCCAATAACTTCAAGTGATCTGAGATGTTGATATGGTTGAAATTTGAAGAAGAATGTTGTTATGAGAAAATGATACGAGATACTGACACTGCACTCTGATTTGAAAAGAAACGGGATACTGATTTTTATTAAAGCTGCACTCTGATTTGATTTGATTTGATACTGATGCATTGACACGCATGAACTTACTGTTTTGATAAATGATTTTCAACTATTTACCTGCCAACTTTATTGTTCTAGAATTGCTAGTTTAAGGTTGGGGTAGGGTATCTATTGAGCGTCCTCGCTCACGGTGTTGCACTTGTGTAACCCTGACATAATATAACGATGTTGCTTTGCGACTCTGACGTATTATGTCAGACTATGTCGACGAACATGAGGAATAATATAGCGCCGAAGGAGCTGCCGACATGGAGCATGACCAGATCAAGGAACGTACAGAGCCATAGAGTCCACCAGGTTTACCTTTTTGTAATCTGTGAAGGATAGATCATCTATATGTATTTTTGGTTATTATTATTACTGTTTAAGATCGACTTTAAATTGTAATAATACTCCATAACGCTTTTCCCAAAAATGTGGGGGGTTACAATGAGAGAGAGTGGTTTTGGTCTGATGAAGGGTGTGAGAGTGTAAGAGATCAGCCAAGAGGGGGGGTCCTTAAACAATGGGTGGAGGGTGGTTTATATAGAGAGAAAATGGGAGGAAAATGTAATTTGCAATTCAAGTTGG
Source organism: Vaccinium vitis-idaea (assembly GCA_963854785.1). NCBI lineage: Eukaryota > Viridiplantae > Streptophyta > Magnoliopsida > Ericales > Ericaceae > Vaccinium > Vaccinium vitis-idaea. The sequence goes on along the minus strand of OY978226.1, from coordinate 37,116,368 downwards.
AGAGCGAATGTTGTTAGAGGGATTTTGGCGTGAAAACGAAGCTTAGAAACCAGGGGGAGCCCATAGTTTAGGTGTTTAGGTGGAAAACCAGCTGAAAAAATGCCTTGAAATTTTCTGGTTTGTGCATGGTTTGAGCGCTCAAAGTGGGGGTTTGAGCGCTCAAAGGGCCTGCAGGTCAAACTTTGCGAGGCTGCCCCGGGTGCTACCGAACTCCGTTTTGTGCGTGGTTTGAAGCGTTGGAAAGCTTGTCAAGTGTACTTTCTAACCCGAGTGGTTTGAACCCAAGATAATTTGTACATCCAAGTGTGTGACCATTTTACCCTCATAAGGTCGGGAAAACAAGTCGTTTTGGTAAAACAAGCACATCTCCCTCGTTTCAAAACGGATTGAGACGTATTATATATCAATAAAGAAGGTTTTGAATTTACTAGAAGATGGTGTAGGCTTGGGTTTATTTTGAAGAGTATTTTGGATGGTTTGAAGGGTATTTTGGTCATTTTGGTTGGTTGAAGGTTGTTCTAGGAGGGTTTAGAATGGTTTAGGGTGGTTTGGTGAGTTCAAGCCTTGTTCTTAGTCTTAAAGTATGTACGGTTGGTCTATTTCATCATTGGGAATGCTTGATAAGTTTTTTGGGTCAAAATCGGGGTGTCTACAGGTACTAACGACCTAATGCATCCATGACTGACGCTCGGAGCAAAAAATCGAACTCCACCATGGAGTTTCTTTATCCAGCGAGCACCCATTTTCAACCAAATGTTGATGTCAACGTCAACCATATGCACCCATTACTAATGCCAACGAAGATGTGCTCAGGCTCCCCACGAAGCTCCTATGCCCAACTCACATACATTTAATAGTTGAAACCAAACTCATAATAGATAAAGACCCCAAGGATAAAACACCCACAATCGTACTACCCATTAAACAAGTAGAGGTTACATAATTTCTGACCTTTAAACAAAACATTAGCACCATCCAATATCTATACTTACAACCCACGAAGTCAAGAGCACTGAACGAGACGAAATTTCTTTTAAATTCTGGTACATGTCGAACACCAGACAAAGTCCAAAACAATCCATTCCTCATCCGAACTGTCACAGTCCCCTTCACTACAATTCTATAGGGAGAATTATTCCCCATAAGAATTGTACCACCGCGAACTGCCTCATATGTATCCAACCAATCTCTACGCCGACACATGTGGTAAGAACAATTAGAGTCCATAATCCACTTAGCATCCAAACGGACATTTCTGATCCCTACTGAAAGAGCAAACACCAAATTGGGATCTTCTTCAGCAATACCAGCAACACCCGAATCATCATTCTCCTCAAACATCTCTTTATCTTTCACCCTCGGACAGTTTTCACCAAGTGCACATATTTCTTAGGGTAATACTTCATTCAACCATGTGGAATGAGAGCTAGAGCCCCCTACTGCCTGAATCCCTCTCACTGTTGTTTTCTCGCACCACCAAAGCTTGCTCATTATCAAGAACATTACCCTCACCCGATACCTTTTTCCGCAGTTCTTTCTAATATAAACTAGACTTTACGTCCTCCATAGGAATAGTATCCTACCATACAAGATGGTAGTCATAAAAGTGTTCATATGAAGGAGGCAAAGAACATAAAACATAAAACGAAGGGCCTGATTTTCATCCTCAACCGAAACATCTATATTTTTTAAATTCATAATAATCCGGTTCAACTCATCTAAATGGTCTTTTATGGGCGTACCTTCCTTTATACGTTTCGTATAAAGGCGTTGCTTCAAGTACAATCGGTTGGTCAACGACTTCGTTATATAGATGCTCTCCAACTTTAACCAAATTCCGGTTGCCGAATCTTCCTCCCAACCTCGTGAAGCACATCACTCGCCAAAGATAACTGTATCGAACTAAGTGCCTTCGCATCAAGATCCTTGAAAATACTATCCTGCATATCAGCAGGCTTCTTTGACTTCACCAACAAAGCCTTGTGAGTTCCTTGTTGCACCTACAAAACATTCATATTGACATGCCCTAAAACTGAAAGAAACGTTATGCCCATCTAACTTTTGAATTTCGAAACGAGCCATCATTGTGACGCACCAAAGACATAAATGCAGCGGAAGCCTCGGATTGAAACCCGAAGCTCCGATACCTGTTTGTTGTGCCGAAACACCCAAGTTCAGAAAATCAAGAAATTAACAAGTAACGAACACACAAGATTTATGTGGTTCCCCCTCAAGCCCGAAGCTCTAAAGGTACACTTGCTTCTACACGTAGGGTCTGTGTAGAATTTATTCTCACCCAGATTCATCAATCAGTAAGAAATTTAGGTTTTTAGCTTCGAATTGTTTGTTTGTTTAGTGAGGATGGGAGGTTTGCTTGATTGTCAGAGAGAGAGAGAGAGACTCAACCCCAAATGCTAACTTGGGACTTGTACATTCTCTTGGTTTATATCTTCGCTTAATGTGATGAAGGTGACTTTCCATATTTTGAACCATGCTCACTTTGACAGGAAATTTGCCTTATTGAATTTTGTTCATTATTTCAATTGTTTAAAACCCCTTAAGGGGTACCTAAACCATTTTGGACCCTCCTAAAAAGTATTTGGATTCCACTTATATTATGGCTCAGACCCACACCCTCCTGCCTTTTTTTATTTACAATCACAAAAACCTTGAATAGAACCCCCCTCCCCCCCCTAAAAAAAAAAAAATAATAATAAAAATAAATAAATAAATAAAAAAAAAAAATCATGGTTAGCATTCAAACAAACTATTTGAGCTAATGACCTAAATTTCTTAGGTAATGATCAATCCAGATATGGGGAAACTCACGGAGTAAAAATTCAGTTTGATATGGCCAACTCCACTCCTTCAACTCATATTTTCTAGGGTTCCACCGCTCCTAGCCACATGCCGCCCCTCGCCACCATCCACCGCCGCCACCACCAGCGTGAACCACTACTGTCGCCGCCCAACCAGGTCTCTCTCTCTCTCTGCGACTCTCTTCTTCCACGACACCTCAAACGCTTGGATCGACCACCGAACCGCTGTTGATTCTTCGTGTTTGTCTACCTTCGTAGCCCGATCTGTGTTCTGCTGCCACCGCAAGACCATCAGACCACCACTCGTCGCCGGTGACCTCACGATCCGTGTTCTACTACCCTTGCCGGAGTTGACGATGACATCGGCGGCGGAGTTCAGGCGATGAGCACCACCGCAAGGTTACCGTTGGAAATTTTGGTAAAGGGTTAAGTCCCCCTTGATTTGGGTAAAAATCTTAGTAAAACTCAAATTGGTATGAATTTGGTTCAAAGACTGGAGTGAGGTTTTGGGGGTTTTGACTCAGATTTTAAATTTAGTTTTGGGTTTGAGTATGGGCTGGAGGTGCTCTAAGATATTTTGTCTTATTTTGTTTGGAAATAACTAATAAAGTGAGGGACTACCTACTTATGACATGATTTTGAGATGTTAAAATGTATTCACTGTGTTCGCTTCACATTTCTAAAAAAATTTCAAAAAGATTCTTTCTTCATCTCTCATCTTTCTAATCATTAATCACATTTCTCTGTCTACTCATACCTCTCTCTCCAATCATTATTTTCATTTCTCTCTCTATCTCTCTCCAATTATTACACCTCTCTCTAATTATTACTTTTTCAAAAAACCCATCCAAACACTATCTCAAAAATATTTCTCAAAATATTCTTCTCAAAATTCTCAACCAAACAAAGCCATTGTCAGTTGGGTTTCAATCTTGCTTGAGTGTTTTTCTGTTGATTTTTGCTTTTAACATTTGGTTGGTTGCCCCTCCTCTCCCCCCACTTTTAATGTTTCCATTGTCAAGTTTCTTCAGTAAACCCTTTTCCGTCTAAAAAAAATAAAATAAAAAAGTAAGCAAGCCCGAACATTTCCAATACCATTACCATTGCCATTACTATTAGGGGTTAACCTGATTGGAATTTTACATGTGTAAGAGAAAGGAAAAGAAGAGAAAATAAAATGAAAAGAAAGTGAGAAAAATGAGAGGAAAATTTTACTATTCACAACACTTAAATTTTTTTATTTTCTCTCTTCTTTCTCTCCAAACCAAACAAGAGGAGGGAAATTTTTTGACTGTGTTCGTTTCCCAGTTTTAGTGTAGTTTTAGTTTTGATGACATCATCATTACCCTAATTTCTTTCTCTATCTCTATTCACTCATTACACCTTTTTACATCATCAAAACTAAACTAAACTACCAAACGAATACAAACTTTAACTTTCCTTTCTTTTCTCTCAATTTCCTTAAGTTCCAAACACTTCATTAAGATAAATGGGGTAAACTGATACAAAGTGATAGTTGCGGTTTTACCCGAAAAGTTAAGCCAATAGAGAAAAGTTCCTTCTCCGCGTTATAGAAAAAGGTTGACGGAAAGAAAAGAAAAAGAAAAAAAAAAGAGGAAATAACAAACCCGTAGTAGTTCTGTCTATGTGCCACCGTCTATACCCGGTAAAACCGGTCCACTTTCTTAATCAACTACTACTAGCTAGATTCGTGCTGAGCAATTTCCTCCTCCTCCTCCATTTCAAACCCCCTCTTCTTGCGCTCTCAGATTCACAACCTTCTTCTCATCTTTCTAGGGTTTATATTCCATCTGTACGCATACACACATACGCATTTACGTATAGAGGGAGAGGGAAAGAGAGATCCATAACCAAATCCCTTCCGTCGCGAGATCGCCGTTCCGGTAAGCCGTAGCTCTCTCTCTCTCTCTCTCTTATATATCCATTGGGAATGCAGTATTCTGAATACAACTTTCAAGTTGATGAGCATCTGAGTAACCGCTGAACACTCTTTGTTTATATGTTGGATTAAATTGAAGAAACGCCGTGGACGGAAAGAAAGCTTTGTATCTGATTTATATTTCCTGTCAATTCAGTCTTGACTTTCGTATGCTCCAGCCCTTGTCCCCTGATATGACTAGGGAAGAAGAGCAGAAATTGTAGAAAGAAGAAATGGCTTTCTTGAATTATTCTCAAAAAAAATTACACACTGAATCATGATTACACAATCCTCACTCTTATATGCTCCGCAGACGCTCCACTCTAACTAATCGTCACGCTCCTGTAACTAACTCTAACTAACCATTCAGTTACAAGAATTACAGAAGTAATGCCAATAGTATGACAGAATTACAATGTAGTCCCTCTATACATTTCATATCATAACATTCCCAGCGGCTTGAAAACAGCCTTGTCCTCAAGGCTGAAATTGAGGATACTTGCTCTGAATCTCTTGATAATCCACCCAAGTGGCATCTTCTGGAAAAGAATTGAACCACTGCACGAGCCACTGAACAACTGCCTTATTTCCCCTCTTAACCATTCTTCTATCCAAAACTGCCAGGGGTTCCAACTGCAAGGCGCCCTCAGGACCTACTGGAGGTAGAGTAGCCTGCACCATTACATTAGTTCCAACCTTCTTCTTAAGCAAGGAGACATGGAACACAGGATGAAGTTTTGCTCCTGCAGGGAGTTGGAGTTTGTAAGCTACTGCTCCAATCCTTTCCTCCACCTGGTAGGGTCCATAAAACCTTGGGGCGAGTTTCATGTTCTTGTGCAAAGCCAAGGAAGTCTGTTTATAAGGTTGTAGACGCAGATACACCCAATCCCCAACTAAAAACTCCCTTTCTGACCTTCCTTTGTCTGCATAATGCTTCATCCGGTTCTGAGCTTGAGCCAAATGCTCCTTGAGCTTTTTGATAATGGCAGCCCTTTCTCTGATCCAATTCTCCACCACTGCCACTGAAGTTGATCTAGATGTGCAGAAGGTGTGGTCAGGTGGCTCCTGTCCATAGACTGCAAAATAAGGGGTGGTCTTAATAGCAGAATGATAACTAGTGTTATACCACCATTCTGCAAGTGGAAGCCACTTGACCCACTGTCTTGGACTGTCCCCAGACATGCATCTAAGGTAATTTTCTAAACACTTGTTTAAGATCTCAGTCTGCCCATCAGTTTGTGGATGGTAGGCTGTGCTAAGGCATAATTGGCACCCCTGTAAAGTGAAGAGTTCTTGCCAAAACTGACTTGTGAATACAACATCTCTGTCAGATACTATAGTGGAAGGTAGACCATGCAATTTGAACACCTGATCAAAGAAAATCTTGGCAACATCTTTAGCTGTATAGGGGTGAGAGAGAGCCATGAAGTGGCCATACTTGGTTAGCCTATCCACCACCACAAAAATTACTGTCTTCCCTTGGGAATTAGGTAAACCATCAATAAAATCCATGGATATGTCTGCCCATACTCTGTCAGGGATGGGAAGTGGTTGCAGCAGCCCTGGATACTTGACATTTTCTCCTTTGTATCTTTGGCAGGTGTCACATTCAAAAACATAGGTAGCAACCTCCTGTGATAACCCCTTCCAATAGAAATTCCTGCTCAACCTCTTAGTGGTTTTGCTGACTCCAGAATGCCCTCCCAAAGGTGTAGCATGGAACTCCTGAATGAGTTGGTTCCTGACATCAGATTTTCCCACTACTAATCTGTCATGGTAGGTGAGTATACCTTGTTCCCATTTATAACCAGAATGAACCTGTCCCTTTTGGAGGTCTGAAATCAATTGTTGGAGTTTTGCATCAGTTGCCCAACTTTGTTTAATTCCATCTAACCAAGTTGTAGTGACACAAGATAGGGCATGAATGGAAGCTATGGGATCTGCCAGTCCCTGGGGTTCCCCTTTTCTGGACAGGGCATCAGCAGCTTGATTGTCCTTACCAGATTTATACACTATAGAGTAGTCAAAACCCAACAACTTGGTGATCCATTTTTGTTGGAAGGGAGTACCTACCCTTTGTTCTAATAGGTACTTAAGACTTTGATGATCAGTCTTAATAAGGAAGTGCCGTCCAAGTAAGTAATATCTCCATTTCAGAACTGATAGAACCACTGCCATCAACTCTTTTTCATAAGTAGAAAGTGTTTGCTCCCTAGCTGTCAGTCCTTTACTCCAAAAAGCAATGAGATGCCCACTCTGCATGAGAACTGCCCCTAATCCTGTGCCAGATGCATCAGTTTCTAAGATAAAATCCTTGCTATAATCAGGCAAGGCAAGCACTGGTGAGGTAGTCATGGCCTCCTTAAGTTGAAGAAATGCTGCAGTAGCTTCAGGAGACCATATAAAAGAATCCTTTCTAAGTAAACCATGTAATGGGGCACAAATGTTACCATAATTCTGAATAAATCTTCTGTAGTAGCCTGTGATTCCCAAGAACCCTCTCAACTCCTTAAGTGTGGAAGGAAGAGGCCAAGAACTAATGGCACTTAGCTTGGTTGGTTCTGTGGAAACCCCTTCAGCAGTCACTAAATGTCCCAAGTATTCAACTTCAGACTTGCCAAATACACACTTTGTTTTCTTGGCAAACAATTGGTGTTGTCTTAACAATTGTAGAGTAAGTTGCAAGTGTTGTAGGTGATCCTGCCAAGACTTGCTATAGACTAGGATGTCATCAAAGAAAACCAAAATAAATTTCCTCAAATAGGGTCTGAAAACTTCATTCATGAGGCTTTGGAAAGTGGATGGGGCATTAGTAAGGCCAAAGGGCATTACTAAGAACTCATAGTGACCATCATGAGTTCTAAAAGCAGTTTTATCAATGTCTGAAGGATGTACCCTTATTTGATGGTAACCTGACCTTAAATCCAATTTAGAAAAACATTTAGCCCCATATAATTCATCTAGTAGCTCATCTATGACTGGGATAGGGAATTTATCCTTCACAGTGGCTTCATTTAAAGCCCTATAATCCACACACATTCTCCAAGTACCATCTTTTTTTTTAACTAATAATACTGGAGAGGAATAGGGACTAACACTGGGCCTAATGACCCCTGATTTGAGCATGTCTTTAACTTGCTTCTCAATCTCAGTTTTCTGAAAATATGGGTACCTGTAAGGTCTTTTATTTGCTGGCTCTGCTCCTGGTTTGAGGGGTATGCAGTGGTCATGAGATCTTGGTGGTGGCAAGTCTTTTGGTTCCTTAAATACATCTGCATATTCTGCTAACAAAGTTGTCAACTCCTGTGGGTTGTCCTCTTCTTCCTTGGAACATTCAGCTTGTAGTAGACAGATCTGTGCTAAGACCCCATGTGTCTGTTTTTGGAGCAATTTCTTCATTTTCCCAGAACCAATGACCTTCATTTCATCCATCTTCCCTCCTCTTAGGACATGTTTCTTACCCCTGAGGTTGAATTCCATGCTAAGGTTTTTGAAGTCCCACTTAACTGGCCCAAGTGTTGCTAACCACTGTATTCCTAGAACCATGTCACAGCCTTTTAATTGTAAGATTCTCATATCAGCTTGGAAGTTTGTACCCTGCATTTCCCACTCAAAATTCTTGCACATGGCTGTGCTAATCATTTTTGTGCCATCTGCTACTGAAACTGGCAAGCATTCAGTGCTTTCTGTCCCCAAGCAAGCCCTTTTAACCACTTCAGGGCTAAGGAAATTGTGTGTTGATCCAGAGTCAATCAAAATAATGATCAACTTCTTCTTCACATTTCCCTTAACTCTCATGGTTCAATAAGAGATTGACCCTGTAAGAGCATTAAGAGAAATCTGCAGCTCCTCTTCAGGTAACTGTTCTTCAGGTGACTGCTCCTCCTCCACATCCTCATGTTCTTCCAGATTTTGCATAGGATTCTCACCTTCTTCTTCCCCCTCCAAAACATAAAGTTGCTTTTTCTTGCAGATATGGCCCTTTATATACCTTTCATTGCATCTGAAACACAGTCCTTTGGCTTTCTTTTCCTCCAATTCCTTAGGTAATTCCTTCCTAACAAACCCTCCACCATTGAACTGTGGCTTATTTATAGAGGAAGGATGTAACATTCCAGACTTGACATCCCACCTGGATTTCTTGGCAATAGCATCTATACTAGCGTCCTGTAATTTGGCCAGCCCTATTGCCTGAATTATTGTGGTTGGCCTGAACATCAAGATCCCTGGTTGGATTTCTTCTTTAAGGCCACTAATGAAACAACTGATGAAGAAAGATTCAGGGAGGTTTTGAGTCTTGTTTGCCAATATCTCAAACTGTTCTTGGTAATGTTTTACAGTGGAGGTCTGCCTGAGTTTAGTGAGATCTCCCATAGCATCTTCATAGGTACTTGGACCAAATCTTGCCATTAATCCTTGCTTAAACAGGTCCCAATTAATGTTGGCATGGCACCTCTCAAACCATTGATACCACTGTAAAGTAGAGTCTTCCAAATGCAAAGATGCTAATTTAACTCTATCTCTACCATCAATCATATTATACTAAAAAAACCTCTCACATTTATATAACCAACCAGTCGGATTTTCACCATAAAATCGAGGAAATTCAATTTTAGCAAATCGTTGATTAAACAAATTTGGGGTATAGAAGTGGGTTTCTGACCTTAGAGGCATTTCTTCAAACGCCTCAAATGCTTGGAACCCCAACTGAGTGGTCCTTGATGATTCTTGACGTTGAAACCCATTTGATGGATCTTGATGTCGAAACCCATTCACATCATTCTGTTCTTGACGCCTAGATCCAGTAACCCCATTCTGTTCCTGCCGTTGTTTCCCATAGACATGCTTTGCCATCTGATCGTATTTAGTACCCATTGCTGCGATCAATTCCTTGAGGTCCCCCAGTTCTCGAAGTGAGCTCCTGATGTCCCCCAATTCTCGAAGTGAGTTCTTGATTTCCCCAACCTCTTTGGTGTTCCTGTCGTTGCCCTCTCTCAATAATCGCAATGCTTCATCGATTTTTTTGGTTTCTTGTGCTGACCTAGTTCCTTCGGCCATGGTGGTCCAGATGACAGGCCAAGGAAAGCCACGCTCTGATACCAATGATATGACTAGGGAAGAAGAGCAGAAATTGTAGAAAGAAGAAATGGCTTTCTTGAATTATTCTCAAAAAAAATTACACACTGAATCATGATTACACAATCCTCACTCTTATATGCTCCGCAGACGCTCCACTCTAACTAATCGTCACGCTCCTGTAACTAACTCTAACTAACCATTCAGTTACAAGAATTACAGAAGTAATGCCAATAGTATGACAGAATTACAATGTAGTCCCTCTATACATTTCATATCATAACATCCCCTCCCCGTCACAGGTTCCTTCTCTATTTGTGTGTTGAAGTGTTTGTTTGTTACCTTCCAATGAGCGTAGTTAAGTTTGGTCTATTTGAGTCATGGTATAGAGTCAGGTTAAGTTGACAAGTTTATGTGTGTATGGCTGTTATTCATTATGAATTGATCATAACCGTGAAACACCAAGTATTTTTCAGCTGTTCATAACTTGATTCTGTTCTGTAACCTGGTGGGTATTGTTCTTTTCCTGAGTTCATTTTATATTTCATACTTTCATCAGTTTAAAAGGAAAAGTATCTCGGATGGGATTCTTCCAATTTTATTTTCTGTTTTTTGGTTCTTCAGATATCTAATGGAAAAGTGTTCGAGTATTAATTAGCTGAGTAGTCTTCCTACTATAATTACTCCATGTGCAACATCGTTGTTGGTGTGATTGTTCTGATCCTGATGCTTAGATAAGCTGAGTACTGATCCTTAGAATATCATTTCCTTTTTTGTGTAGGAGATGTCTCGGGCAGAGGACTTGTGGGAGCGGTTGGTACGTGCTGCACTACGGAGGGAAAGGAGAGGGACTGATGCTTATGGGCGGCCTGTTACTGGCATTGCTGGAAATGTTCCATCTTCACTTGCACAAAATAGGGACATAGATGCAATTTTAAGAGCTGCAGATGAAATTCAAGATGAAGACCCAAATGTCTCTAGAATCCGTAAGCCCTCTCTCTCTCTCTCTATCTCTATGAGTATAAAATAGATTAATATTCCGACATCAAAATAAGTGCAAAAGTGAAGGAGACAGAGCCCACACTCCCCCAAAAAAGAGGAAAATAAAAATAAAAAAGTGGTGAAAACAATCCAGACATGAATACGAAGGTACCTTTAAAAAGGAGATGAAGTAGAAACTCTAAAAGAGAGAAGTAAAAAGTACTATTCGTCATTCATTCTTCTAATTTTCCTTGAAGACCCCTTCATTTATTTCTAGCCAAATTTCCTATCAATTACTTATTTTTTTTTATCTCTAGCCAAATCTTTCTCAAAATCACTTTGTTGGCTGAGCCAAGCAACACTTGAGCCACCAATCAAGTAGATGGAATGAGTTTTCCCACCATGCATATCCATCGGACAGAGAAAAAAATAACTATTCCGTGCTCTCCTTATTCAAGGGCAGGGCCCCTGTTTGAAAGTGGTGTGCATCTGAATACCTCGACTCTTTGCAATTATATATATTAGTGCTTTTTTCACCTCAACTCACTCCATTGCGGATTTTAACACTTTTCGACTTATGTTGACTCACTTATATTCACATGGAAGGTCGATTAGGTAAAAATTTAACTCAAGCCACTGGAAGGTCAATCTACTGGTGTTTGTCAGATTTATGGTTTACTCATACAAAATAAAAAGTTTTCCAGATTTATGGTTTGTCGTTGCTCTTATTTCAGAGTTCTTTCTGAAATCACCCAATGAGTAGTTGTTTCACTTCATAAACCGTAATGCATTTGGTTGTATTGTTTTTGCCTCTTGGGTAACTTGTCAGCCCTCTCTGCCAATAGCTACATTGGAGTGGGCCCACCTTGGTATGAATCATGATAGACAGTTGGTCAAAATTCTTGGAGAGAAATGTGTTTTAACAATTAGAAAAGATAATGTCATAATTATAGTTTATAGACAATCTCTTAAATCTTGTTGACTGTTATATTATAATCTACGGAAGTACCGGCACTCTCCCACAAGTTAGGATATGTGCTATGTCGCATTCCCATCCTCCTATTTGAATGATTTGTGGTCCAGGTAACGTAGGGTTTACGTGGTTAAAAGAATATTAAGAGATTTACTTTGTCGTATCATGGAGTAAGGAAACTCATTTACTTCAGTTGGTGGATAAATTAACTTTTGAGTGAATCTCCTGAGTAAACCCTATCTCTCCCCTGGGCCACCTCCATTGCCATAGACAAATTTGTAGACTCTTGCACTAGAAATATCCACAGATGATAAACCACCCTCTTTCCAAATCTAAGGGAGCCAATTGTCCGGCAACAAGAAAGTTAACCTTCTATTTCAGACAATATACTTTATGAGAGGCTTCCAAGAGGTCTCAAGTTGGATGACTGTCTTTATTAAGTCCAAGAAGGGTCCAAAGGAGCAGGCATATTCACAATATGTTCACTTTATTTGTTTCTTCGATAAATTCTTCATTACTTTTATAGAAGAAGTGGGTATGGTTCCTAAATCAAATTAGCTAGTGGATATGACTCATATGAGTTGTTTGGCTAGAAGATAGCAGTAAGGTCTGGTTTTCTTGAAGCTTTTTTGGCTCTTGCACTGCCCTTTTCCAACAAAGCGCCACCACTTAAATCTCCCTCTTTCACAAGTGAAAAACTTAGTTCGCAAAGGTTTATGGTACTATGATAACAGATAAACGGTGAGAGCAATTGCCTTGTATTCCACTAGTTAAGTTTTTATTGAGTACTCAAAAGGTTACAATGATGCCTTGATTGTAAGCTTATAAGTTAGTATGATTTTAAAGGGTGGCTTTGATTTAGAAAGTTGAGTAATTAGCTAAGTAGTATGTAATCAGCCAGGTATGGAATCGGGTACCCATGCAGGTACTATCTAAGCGGTGGATTAATCTAATTCTCATATTAAACGACACCGAGACATGACGAATACTCGTAATTTTTAGTGTAACCCTGGTACTTTCTGGGATAAGGCAGTGTTTACTAGGTGTCATTGGTATTCCATTTGCAATCTCACGGTTTTATGCACAACTCTTAAACTTGAACTGCTATGATGGACATCGAACTAGTCATATTGGGCACATCTCTTATTCCTTGGCCCAAGTGTCGAATGTCTGGTAGGGAGGATACTTCGTACATTTAGATGGGCCTTGTGGTTTAGGTGATTAGCTATTGAATCGTGGAACTCAATTGTGAAAAAATTCTGTAAAGCCACCAACTAAGGAGTTTAAAGTTGAAACCTTCAAAGTGCTTTTATAGTTTATTTTTCGGGATTGTAAACGACCCACGCATCGCGACAAATGACAACCAATAATTGGTGTCCAGCGTGGGCTTGTCTATGGGCTGATTGCTTAGGTGCCGATAATTGATGGGACCAAGTTTGAAGATGTCCAATTTCTTTTGGACACTTAGAGCATCCACAATGGCCTAATCAAAACCAAGGTTAGCAATGTTTACTAAAAAAGGTGCTCACATTTGAATAACCAAACTTAGCAACCTCTTAGCAACTAACCAAATTTAATCAAAACTAGCAACCTTTTGCCAATAACCAAATTTAGTGGACCCTACCTACACAAATTAATTCAACTCACAAGCCTACTTGGTGAGTGCAAATTGGTTTGATGAGAGAGTGGGTGCAATGCATGTTCTCGCTCCTCTTGCCTCTTCATTCTCACTGTTGTCGACTTATTCTCTCTCTTCTTTCCTTGCTCCACTTATACTCTCTCCTTTTTGACTTTTTGCCATTCCCAGGCTTGAAATTAAAAAGTGGGAGTTGGTCTATTTGTTTTTCATTATGGACTAAAAAACACCAATGTGGAACTTGAAATTGCTAACTGTTGCAATCTTTAAATGGATATTCAAAAGCTGATGTGGCAAATTTTGGTTATTCAATTTTTATTAGGCCATTGTGGATGCTCGTAGTTGGAGCCCTTATATGCACGTGATATATAGACCTATGTGGACGGTGATTTGAGAAAATTTTGCTGCCATTCACTTCTCGATTTGTGAGTTTTGGTTCTTGGGTGTAATTGCCTAACAACCGTGGAGAGTCAACAAATTGGGATTTTCCTTTTTTCTGATCTCACTTCTTCTACTATTTGCTATTCTCTTATTTTATGTAGTACTTTCTATCCGATTTAGGTGCTCCCTATTCTACTATTTGCTATTCTCTTATTTTATGTAGTACTTTCTATCCGATTTAGGTGCTACCTACTGGATTTTCCTTACCTGGATAAATAATTCCAAGGCAAACTTTGTTTTTTCAGCCAAACCCAGATTGGAGTTTAATTTACTTCCAAAATGGTAAAAAGCTACTCCCTCCGCCCCATATTGTTGGGCCTCTTTACCTTTTTGAACATCTCAAAAAATTACGTATTTATATTTCATAATCTATGATGTTTTTTGTCATTCAAACAACTTTGTTTAATAAAACTAATTGAGATCTATCAAACAAGATCCATATTGAATATAAAAAACTTAATAAATTAAAAGTTATAGACAATTCTTTGAGGCGTCCAAAAAAGGAAAGGGGCCCAACAATATGGGACGGAGGGAGTAATACTTGCCCCAAAAATAGAAAAAGTCAGTCGCATAGTGTCTAGCTTGTTTCCTTTATTTTTTGTTCAAATTCTTAAAGTTAATCGGCAAGTTAGATGTTGACGGTTGTTGGTTGCACCGTAATCTGCTAATTTTTGGATCTGGTTAGCTGAAGATATATTTTACCAATGATTGACAAGGTCAAAGGCTATTTTTATCTAACTGTTGCTTCTGCGTTTTGGGGCAGTGATTTGAAATGTGTTCTTTTGTTGATTCTCTGCAGTATGTGAGCATGCTTATTCCTTGTCTCAAAATCTGGATCCTAATAGCGAGGGAAGAGGTGTTTTACAGTTCAAGACTGGCTTGATGTCCGTTATAAAAGTAAGTAAAAATGGACCAGATGATTGTGCCCTTGAGAATCTTGATATTTATATTACATCTCCACAGATAGAAGCAGTATACTAGTGTTTGCATTTCTGTTTTCCAATAAAAATATGTATGAGATATAGAAATCTTCCCAACATTGTCCACTGGCTTCTAAGGCATCTGTTATAAGCTTGCTGATGCAAACATACTGATTATCAGTCTGGGGACTCGAGATTTGTTGGTACTTGTAAGTTGTAACTGTTTTGAATACCTCTTCACACTGGAAGTTGCCCTATGGTTTGAGAAGTTTGTCACTATGTTTCTAGTTTAAATAGTGAATATTGCTGTTGGAGTTTGAACTTGATTTGTATTGGATATCCATGATGCACTTGAATTCTGTTGTTTTATCCCATTTTCATAGTGATGTAAACTATCCATTGACTTAAGTGTATTCCTGTTGTATTTATACATGAGATATCTGTGCTAATATAACATGCTTTTTGTGTACTCTTGAGAATTTACCAGCAAAAGCTTGCTAAGAGAGAGGGTGGAATCATAGACAGAAGCCAGGACATTGCTCGCTTAAAAGAGTTTTATAGACACTATAGAGAGAAGAATAATGTCGACAAGTTACGGGAGGAGGAAGTGCAGCTGAGAGAGTCGGGTGTTTTCAGTGGTAACCTTGGAGAGTATGTTTCTGAACTTGGAAATATGTGGTGTTCTTAAGAAGATTCACGTTCCTTTTGGTCTTGCGCTTCCGAGAAGTGGGCTCTTTTTTTCTGCTATAAGTATATTATATCATTTGAATCTTCATCTCTAGAGGCCGTAATCCCTTTGATTACTGGTTCATTTGATTGTGGCCTTATTCTGTTTCCAAAGTCTTTTAATTCATCAATGAGGACGAAGAGAGAAAAACATATTTGTTCTTTTTATCATACAGGTTAATACGACTTTGTACAGCAGAGGACTTACTACACTCCATGATTAGTTTTTTTGAGAGGGTTTTCTCATATTGGTGAGTTGACTTTGTCAAATCAGGTTGGAGCGTAAAACTGTGAAGCGGAAAAGAGTTTTTGCAACTCTAAAAGTTTTAGGGACGGTACTGGAGGAGCTGACTAAGGAGGTGTCCCCTG
Source organism: Vaccinium vitis-idaea (assembly GCA_963854785.1). Classification (NCBI taxonomy): domain Eukaryota; kingdom Viridiplantae; phylum Streptophyta; class Magnoliopsida; order Ericales; family Ericaceae; genus Vaccinium; species Vaccinium vitis-idaea. Next base: position 37,100,488 of record OY978226.1, on the reverse strand, counting down.
AAGATGCAGAGAGTTTAATCCCAGATGAGGTTTGATCTCTAATTCTCAAGTGTTCCTTTTCCTAACCCGCTTATGTATTTGCTTAAATTAAGGTCTTATCCAGACAACATCCTTGTGTTAATGTTAGAATCAATTTAAAGACTTATATATGCCTGTTGGTGAGCGTGAGAAATTCTGTTTATTATAATGTAAAGTGCACATACTCCTCGGAGGAACAATTTGAAGTGCACAAACTCCTCAGAGGTCAACTGAGATGTGGAAACCTGAAGTCCTGGACCAACAAGTGAAAGTTTGAATGCGATAGAATGAACTTTGGAAAGTGCTTTCAGGTAAAAGTCTTTATCAAGGCATCGGTGGCATAGATACAATGCTATTCTGGTGAGGGTATTCTCTCATGCATACCTTCAAAAAAGGGGTACAAAAATGAAAGTGTTTAAGGATACAGTTGCTAGGATTCTAGCAATGTAGGTGTGATCAAGAAGGAGATTCTTCCTCAATAGAAGGTTCTATATTGCCAGTTATGTATTATGTTTTGATGTGTTGGTGAGCAGTTGAGGGTTAATTTTACCCTTTATTTGACCAGTGTCTTGTTGTTTGTAGATGAGGTAGTTTAGGTTTTGAGATGTTTGACTTCTTGAACCGCTAGCATTTCATGGACACTGTCGTAGATATGAATCCCTATTGGCTCAAGGTGCATATCGTTGTTTTTGCATTTCTGCTGGAGCATGATGCGGGATGAACATATCACACTCGTACTCAGCCCAAACACATCATGCGGAATTGGAACAGTCAGTTCAGAGGCTGATTTCATTTCCTCGTCGTTGGGTGGAAAAGCATGCAAAACTATAGGGTTTCTTGGATTTTAGATGTGATCTTGAAAAAGTGCTTAGGAGTTGGGACTGTCTTAGCTGTACTGTTGGGAATGGTCTTGTGTATCACCGCTGGTGTTACAGCTGTCTTGTACAATCAGGGTGGATCTTTAGGATCTCCATAATTTCTCCGGGTCATACGGTTTTTTAATTGGGCGATTTACATGGATTAACAAAGACTTTTAGGGATGCTCACGGTCAGACTGGGTCAGGTTTACTATCAACCCATTACCCTTACCAAATCAATCTGCTTTTACCTATATTTGGCCACTGCTGACCAAGTTTAACGTTCGAAATTGACTGAGTCAAGTACTTCAGGTTGATAGGCTGTTTGAGTGGGGCTTTTTGGTTTTTGGCATTTTCACTTAGGTTAGTGTTAGTGTTTGAGCTTCTAGAGGAAGAGAAAGTGTAGTGGGAGAAGGCGGATAAACCAATGCATGTGTATCTAAGAGAAGTAGACAACTAAAGAGAACGTGGAGAAAACAAAACAAAATCGACAGGCCCACTTCGATCTGGATTCGTCGTTAGAAAGAACGCCACCATCTGCATGCAGCTCTGCCCTTTGCAGTGAAAGCGTCTCCAGAGTGTGAGGAGGCTCCGTTTGTGCAATCTAAGAAGCTTGTTTTATCTGAGATTCTCTTTCTGGAAGAGTGACTGAAGAGTTCAATACCACATCTACCATCTGTTTTCATACCGTAAATCGGTTCGGGTCGCAGAGCGAAGTGCATCCTTGTGAAATTGGATTTTTTTTTCTTTCTTGAAGGTGAGGTGTTGACTCTAAAACCTATCTGTAGGAAACTAAAAGTAGCAGAGACCTAAAACCTGAATTGATTCCGTGTGATGGCCTTGAACCAGAATTTTAATGCAAACGTGTTGATTGAAACCATCAGCGGACCCTCGTCACAATTGAGTAGCATTTCGACGCTAAACTCAGATATTTGTCTAATAGATCTAGAACAATTACAAAGAGATTCATTAACCAGTCAATAGGAATTTTTTTCTTTCAACCATACTTCGATTGTTAATGGGATTATTACCAAATATCCTCTGCCTATGAGAAAATGAAAATCTGATATGGTCCTAACCAGATTATTACATTGCCTGATTTGCTGTTTTGTTACACTCACTTGAATGATGAGTGAAAATTAAATGCTGAATATTTTGACCAGCAACACAGAATGAACGCACGATTCTTTACTTTGAAAAAATGTTTGGTATGCACTAAATTTATGCTTGAATTATTCAGGCTGCTTTATATGCACAAGAACCTGAAGTTTGTGATTTATTATTTTTCTAAGTTTATTATGGTGGTCGAATGGTGATTTGGTGGCGTGGTGTCAAGGCGGCAGCGTTGATGATGGCAACACTTATGGTAGTGGTGTGCTGAGGGCAAAGACTACATGAGAGACCCCTCAATCTTGGATGAATCCTTGCTCTTGTAATCAGATGTTATAGGGGCTTTTGGTGTATTTGTTGCTGATAAGAAAAAAATATTTGGGTCTTTGGTACCATTAGGCACAATTTTGTTTGGCTTTGTGATGCATGTTTTTGGGAGATTTGGTTGGAGTGGAATACGAGTTGTTTATTTTTGTAAAGACGCTAGGTTCTAGTCGGTCCCAGGTGGGTCGGCTGCCGACTAGTGACTTTTGGCCGACTAATCGTCAACTTCTCTCTAGGCGGCCGGCTTTCGATCAAGTCGGGGGACCTCTAACTAGAGACTTTGGGCCGGTTAGTCAGCTGACTTGAGCGATTTTTAGAACACTGTTCTTAGGTGATGTGTATTGTTCCTACACAATGCAAATGTATTTTTTTTCTACTTATGGTTGGGCCAACAGACACCACTTAATTTTAAGCATTGAGTTAGGCCAACAGACACCACTTAAGTTTGTTGGTTTTTGTTAAATAACAGAAACAGCTTAAAGTAAGTGTTAGACAACATCTGTAACCCTGAAAACTTGATTTTGCACGGTTTCAACGGTTTTGAATTGGGTTCATTTGCTATTGTCCGATTTCCAGTTGTTACAAGAATCTAAATTAATTGCACTGAATCCTCGGAGAAGGCAAAAAATGCCTTGACACTTTCTTCTTTGTGCCAGTATTCTTTATCATGTGGAGATATAGTTTACAGAATGTGCTGTTTGAATTTCACGTAACATAGCCCCTCAGTTGTTGTGAATGATCACTTTGCACTTCTTGCAACCTGTGCAGTAAAAGCAGTTGCAATGAATATGAGATGAGCTTCTTATAAAATCCACAATTATTCCCCTTCTGCTTTGCACAATTGTTGTGGTAGTTCATTGTATTAGTGCTTTCCCTTTCACCAGAATAGTGGTTGTAATCAGTATAGATTTGTACGAAAAGGGATTCCTAACATTTGCATCTTTTTTATGTTCTTTTATAGCTGAAACGCGTAATGGAGTCGGATGCGGCTATGACAGAAGACCTAATTGCTTATAATATTATCCCATTGGACAGCCCTACTACTACAAATGCTATTGTGTCTTTGCCTGAGGTGAGTGGACTTCTTTGACTTATTTCAGGCGCTTGTTTCATTTTTGGTGGGAATCCTTTCCATTTGAATTTATCTTCAGGTTCAAGCTTCAGTTTCAGCTTTGAAGTACTTTAGAGGCCTACCAAAATTGCCGGAGAATTTTCCTGTACCCGCTAAAAGAAATCCTGATATGCTCGACTTTCTGCATTATGTTTTTGGATTCCAGGTTTGTATTGGCACTTTTTTGGTTTTGACATTAGTTTTGTTCACTTTATGTTGATTTTTTTCCCGGTAGTTATATAGTTCAGTGCATATCTGGCAAATGTTAAATATGGTTGACTAGATTGCCGTTTGCCCGTAGTTTTTTCGAAGCATCAGTCAGAGCTGCTTGTATTTTACCCGTTGCTGTTTTTCTTTTTCTAGGTACTTAGAACATCCTTTTTCTCGACCCCCTTGAGATTATTTATGTTTAATGTTATCTTAATCTGTGGCAGAAGAACTTCAGATTCAACTGTCAAACAATTAGCCTGCTGCCAGTTTCTTCTACAAGCCTTTTAGCTTTTTTTCATTTCTCTGTTCTGCCCTTTTAGAGGACCTAACTGGTGAAAAATGGAAATAAAAATGATGATTTTTTTTTTGATCTGGATTGAAAATGGTAGCTTGTTCCCTCTATTTCCTTAAAAAAACTCGATATATTCCTTTCAGTTCTCTCCTTCTTTATCTCCCATTTTTAGTGTTGGCTATTTTGCAGCCCCTCTTAGATCCTTGTAGTTTCCACCTCCCTGCTCAATGCAGAAACATCAAACGTGGAACTAATTTTGTTTACAAGAATTTGTTCATTTTTTGATGCATTTATCTTGCGGCACTAATTGTTACTTTTATTGTGTGTTGGCAGAAAGACAATGTTTCTAATCAGCGGGAGCATGTAGTTCACCTCCTTGCAAATGAGCAAACTCGCCTGGGTATTCTTAATGAGTCTGAACCGGTAAGTCTTAGATCGTTTTGTCACCAATCTGCCTTGATGAACTCAAAATCTTGAGGCAATATCAAGCTACCTCGGGGCAATAGACATTGTATTTTCACTGCATGTTCTTCGAAATCGTTTAACTTGTGTTCAAAATTCCTTTTCATATTTTTCGTTACCTCCTTTACCTTCCTATTCTGGATATGGCAGTAGATTCACAGTGAGATGGAGTTTAGAATTCAAGCTTGAAGAATATTTAGAATTGACCATGAGTTTTCTATCAAATGACCACACTGAACCGAGCCTTATGTTCTAATTAATTAGAGTTGGTTACATTTTTTATTTTGTTCTTCTGTTGAGCTCTGTGAGGGGCTACTTGTTCACTTAGACTCCGTAGACTCATATCTTTGCGGCTTGTGCACTACATCATCCAATGTCAATTTGGGTCTTCCGTCCCCGTAGCGTGTCTTATCAACTCTTTTGACTTCTGCATCTATAGGTCATGAGTTTTCTATCAAATGAAAGGTGACTTTTTCATCAACATGTTCCTAGATAATGGTATTCTGTTTCGTTTAATCAACTCTTGTGCAATTTGAATGCTCTGGATTTTGAATGAACTGAAGCAAGCTTGGTGATGAGCACATACTTTGAATCGGATCTCTAGGACTGGCAGCTGCCCTCTTCGATGCCTTCCTTCTTTGATTTGGTGGCATAGTTCCACGGGATAACGTCCATTGAGTAACTCGATTTTTGAAGGCACCCCACTATTTGTGTGATAAAACTTGCCGAGAGCAGTCACTTTGTGAATACAGTTAGTGGGTTAGGTCTGTCTCCAGTTCTCCACCTAAATGCCCATCGATTGAGGATTACATGGGTAGTTGGGTACTGTTAGTTGTTTTTTCACTTAATTAACACTACATTCTTCAGAAGCTGCTGCTGTGTGCAATAGTTAAGCGCATCACTTGTCCTTTTTGTTGTAGTAATAACTCTTTGTTTAGGATTTTTTGGGACCATTTCATATTCTCTTGTTGCATTGCACAACGGTGATATTGTGTTGTGATTGCTTCCAGAAATTGGATGAGGCTGCTGTGCAGAAAGTATTTCTGAAGTCTCTGGACAACTATATTAAGTGGTGCAACTATTTGGGCATTCAACCAGTATGGAGCAAGTGAGGAACTTCTATCCTGGGTGTTGGTTTTTTTGTTTGAAAAAAGAATTATTATACAGTCGCTCTTGTGTCCATACTCCGATTCAGAATTTAGAAGTCCATTAAAAATTAATAATTTGAATCGTTACTGTGCAGTTTGGATGCTGTTGAGAAGGAGAAGAAGTTAATGTTCATTTCTTTGTACTTTCTCATCTGGGGTGAAGCTGCAAACATTCGATTTCTCCCGGAATGCTTGTGCTACATATTTCATCATGTAGGCGAGCTAGTCTTCTATTGTATTGTCTGCTGTGTACTTAATAATATTTTTTTTAAGATAGGGAATATATTAGGTGGTGTTCAATATAATTCTTGCATTATCCTGTTGTTACATCTAGAATTCCACAACCCATTTGAAATGTTGTGGCTATACGGGAATGCATTTCCCTATGATTTCTGCCCCTCTTCTTTGACGTTCTCGTTACCGTATAGTTACTGAAGTTTATAGTCATGTTCAATTTGATAATGATATATATTATATTTGGCATTGGTGCCATGCGTTTGCCGTATTCCTGAAATCTTTATTTTTTAGTAATTTGTGTACTATGACTGTATAAACAGATGGTAAAGGAACTTAATGAAATACTGCGGCAGCAGATTACTCAGCCAGCCGAAAGTTGCAACTCTGAGAGTAGTGTGTCTTTCCATGATCAAGTCATATGCCCTCTATATGAGGTTATTGCTGCGGTATGTTTGTGGCTACAATTCAATTATGCACTTCGAATTTCTTTTGCTTTTGTACACCCTGTAGGAGTGGGGCAGGAATGGGATGGGGAAGAAAATTCCTCATATTTTGCTGGTTTCTTTTTTCTTCCTGATATGTATAATTGGGAATGTGCAATACAAGGACTTATGACGTGGTGGGAAAACATAATTTTGCACTGAAAAAGACATAGTTCTCAGGGAGGGTTGATCATTCTAAGCCCTATTTTTGGACTCGTTAGCATCTTGAATTATTACGTACGTAAAAAGGTGTGTTTTTGCACTCTAGTAAATCGCTTTATTTCTGTTTAGTGGATGTGCGAGGCATGGTGTTTCTGTTTTGGTGAATGTTTTACGAACTTTTTGTCTCATCGAAAAGAAAGTAACGTAGGATGCTATTTTCTCAGAGAGACATGTAAAAGAGAATACTCAGGCGCTGTTTTCTCTCTTTTGTTGCTTTTTACGTACCCATTTGCGCACATAAGTGTACTGGAGTCCCTTATCGTAACAACAACGGAAATATTGGTGTCACCATTTTCTCCTTTCTCCCATAACGTTGAAGTTTTTGCTACTTTTTTGTCCTGCAGGAAGCAGCAAACAATGATAACGGGAGAGCACCTCATTCTGCATGGAGAAACTATGACGATTTCAACGAGTATTTTTGGTGAGCTCTAACATGAAATTGTCTTGCGTTTTAGTGCTTTTTAAACCTTTTTTCTTTATTGTTTGCAGGTCACTTCATTGCTTTGAACTTAGTTGGCCATGGCGTCGGAGTTCACCTTTTTTTCTTAAACCTACTCCAAGATCGAAGGTTGGCAACTTTTTAGAGTGCAATTTATTGTAGTATCTTATACAAGATAAAATTTCTTATTGTATTCAGTTAGGAACTTTTTTCGTACTTGATGTCGATTCTTGATCATACAACAGTTTTCGAAAAATATTTCTCGGTAGTTGGCCCCGCCAAATGCAAAACGGCTACTTGCTGTATCCTGATGTTTCCGTGCCGAACTCAAAATTGAAAAATTGTAGAAAATTATTTAAGGATGCTCGTTAGCCAACTCGAATTTTATCCTACCGTATGTGCAGCCTATCCGAATCCTATATTTATCCAATACGCATTTGCGAACTTTTTTCGAGTAGCTGTGCTTCATTTTTTTGTATTGATCTTCGTTCTTCCTTTTTTTACTCACTCGGGGGCGATGTTAATTTCTATTTCCTTTGTGGGTTTATGTCTTCATGTCATTTTGCCAGCTATTTGCTCTTGTAAAATATGAACAAGTAGATGACAGTGACTTTCACATACTTGTAAACATAAAGTTTGCAAGGCAAGTAGTACAGTTTCTCTTCCCATTTCATTTTGGGTATCCAAATCGAAATGGTTGAATGCCTGACATTTCGAGTCATTAATCTGGCTTTACTGAGATCTTGTCCCTTGTTTAAGCCCCTTGTTTAAGCAACTTTGGCATTGAACCAAATAACTTGTGCTGTTGTCCTTCAGTCCTTGTTTGCTATATCTTCCATTCTCTTTCCTTCTTTCTATTTTGTTATACAGAAGCACTGAAGAGGGTTGGAATTGGTAGTGTTTGATTGTCTCATGTGATTACTAGATCTTATCTTTGAATTTCAGCAATTAAGTAACATGAAATATGTTATGCTACTTATGATTTGCTTGATTCATTACGCTAGCAATAAATTTCTCATTTCCCGACTCCTGTTTATTTATATTTAAGATTACTGTTTAGAAGGTTTGGTGTTAAATGCTCATGGTTCTTATCCTATCGACACTTTCTTTGATGGTACAGAATTGTTATTGATGTAGTTGTTCTGTCGCAGGTTGAATTTTTCATGTTTTCTTGACCTTCTATGCATTTGTGCTTTCAGAATTTGCTAAAAGCTGGCAGCAGTAAACGTCAAGGCAAAACTTCGTTTGTTGAGCACCGGACATTTTTTCATCTTTACCATAGCTTCCACCGTTTGTGGATATTCCTTGTCATGATGTTTCAGGTTTACCATTTATCATAGCCTTGATTTTGCTGTCTTGTTGATACATTTGTTTTCCCTTATTTATTTATTTATTTTTTGGGGGGTTATTTTTCTTTTGTCTTTGCTTCTTTACTCCAAATTGACCACTTGAGACATGCTGGTTCCTTTTTTTGTATGTTTGTTTGTCCAGTTCGAAACATAAATAGTTTTCATTGAAAAGGAATTGTAAGTATAAAAAACTGGAGGACAATAAGCACAGTGAAACAAAATAAAGAACTCTACAAATAATTCTCCGATTCATAGTAGTTTATGTAGCAAGGATACTTCGTTGAAAATCAGGTACTGGTATCACCTTGATGCCTTATCAATAAATTTATTGCCTTATAAATAAATTTATTGCCTTATAAAAAGAAATTCTATGCTTTATTTTTTATCAGCAATGATATGCTTTTCGGTGAAATACTTTTGTTGATGATGTGATGATAATTATGATGCAAGGTATACCTATACACTTAGACCCTTATTTATTTTATTTTTTCATGAGTCATAGAATAGTATACACAGAAATTAATAAGAATTTGTTCCCGACGTGTTGTATCCATTTCTTCAAAATTTACATGCTGGAGTTTTGGTGTCGTGCCGGTGCTACATTGGTAGTTATCAGTTTAATTGTCTCTTTTTGTGATGGAGACACCGGAACCAACGAAGGGACTCAATTCAAATCGTTCGATATCTTTTATTTTCTCTGCAAAATTCAAGCCCTCTCTTTGCCTCAGGGTCCAAAGAACCGCACTCACACTACATATCAGAGGCCAGTCTTTTCCATTAAGATCAATGCATGTCATATGCTCTCACCCAATCTAACTCTGCCAAACATAATACTTTTCACTTAAAAGATAGCTTTGTTGAACGATGCCAAGTAACTGATCCATCCTTTCTTGGGCTGTCCTTTGTTTGTTTGCTCAATAAAGTGGGTATCAGACAAATATGCACACTAAATGATGTAAAAGTGATGGTGAAAATTACTTTCTTATGTTAATCTTTTTCTTCAATCTTCTCGAGCGTTTTCTTCCTCTCTAGTAGTGTCAATCAATTGGATATAGGATATTTTCTATGCTATGGCTCCCTCTAAAATGAAACCCTTGTTCCATCCCTGACATTATTATCATTAGCTATCCTATATTAATCGGAAAAAAGAGGTGGTGGACCCTCCCTTATAATTTTACAACTATCCTCCCAAAAACTGACGTGCCCTCCCTTTGCCTGTTGCAAGACAAACTTTTCATTGAGATTCTACTCTTGCAATGTTCTCTAAATATTCTAAAAACTTTTTTTTACTTATAAAAAAAAAAAAAAAATCAACTACTAAGCAAGGAAACCCTATGCCCATAGTACCCCTATTACATTCTACATCATTGCCAACGAGTCAACGACAATATCAACGAGTCAACGACAATATGATTGCATCAACAGGAGCTCAAAGGTCAATTGGTATAAACTTGCATGGTGTTGTTCCCCTAACCATAGGAGAAGCATCTCACCATCACGATGTTGCCTATATTAAATTCTAACAAGTTTTGTTTTCCTCAGGAATTTTCATAACTGCATGCCATGCAATGCAACATTTTCCTTGGCAATGTGGTCCAAGTTAAGACCTTCCTTGCCTTGAAGAAGGGAATGTACATGCCAACTAACTGATGCAATAATTGTTGTATGACAAATGGCTATAAGGTGTAAAATAGAACACAAGAGAGTCTAGGGAACGATGCCTGTCACTAACAAGGAAAGACCAAATTAGAGTTCTGGGATATATTTTGGACACTTGGCTTTCGAAAATAACTAAAACAAACTCTTGGGCCTAGAGATGCACTCCTAGGCTATGATGCACGGACACAGGGACACGGGAATTCTAAAAAAATGGGGATATGGACACGGCGGGGGACATGCCATGTGTATATTTATTTATTTATATTATATATATTAAATTTTTTTTTAGAAGAAATATACAGTATCACAAAGGCACAAATAGTATACAGAAATACATGAAGTCACGGACATTATACAGAAATACATAAATCGGGAGTGAGAAAAATATATACAGAAATACATAAATATACAGAGATATACAGAAATAAACAGAGAGAGACATAACGAAATATACAGAGATACACGAAGTCATAAACAGAAATATACAGTGATACACGAATACATATCGAGAGAGTCTATGGTAGATCCATGGGCTCGACAGTGGTCGTCGTCTTCAGAGAGAGAGAGGCGTCAATCGATTAGGACTAGTCTACGGTTACTCCTAGAGGCGTCGGTGCTTCATAGCTCCTAGGCTTGAAAAGGACTCCTATTATGCTATTTTTAGATAATCCACCAAGGCAAAATGATGCAGGTAACCAAGCTAGGCATACAACAGGTTTCAATACGTATCTCTCTTTCTCTATAACATTGAATAAGTTGGTGGGAAACCGACTCTCCATGTCTGTCAAGTTGAGAAACTACATCCCAACTTACCAAATGTTCTTTTTCATTGGTACTCTTTTCATGCCCAAATCCTTCTCATTTATGTCCTTGTCACCTCTTCTTCTTTCACTTATAATTTGTTGTGCAAATTAAACTATATCATTTTGTTATAGGTGTATGTTGGAGCTTTTGGATTGGTCATTGGTCCCTTTATGTTTGTTTCTGCACTCAAATTCTTACGGGATTGTTCTTTTACATAGATTGTCCTTCAGTGTCGAGTCTATAAAAAATAGGGACTTTGTAAGTATTTGATTGATTTGTTGGTGCTCATATACGAGAATTTTTGTTTCTATATTCGCAGGGACTCACCATTGTTGCATTCAACAAGGGAAATGTCAACGCAAAGACCATTCGAGAAGTTCTTAGTCTAGGTCCAACATTTGTTGTCATGAAGTTCTTGGAGAGTAAGTTTCCTTGTTGCCATGTTCTCTGTGAGAATCCTTGTTCTTTGTTGAGCTTTCTAAGCAGTCATTCGTTGTTTAGCATATGTTGACCATGCAAGGAGATCACAGCCAGATCTTTTTCTGCTTGTTTGCTCTGTCGTTTTCTTTCAATGGCTGAGTTTCATTTCTATGTAATACAGGTGTTCTGGATGTTGTTATGATGTATGGTGCATATTCCACATCACGCCGCTTAGCTGTGACTCGAATTTTTCTTCGTTTTGTTTGGTTTACAACAGCTTCAGTCATAATATGGTTTCTCTATGTGTAAGTTGATTTTAATCTTTTGCTTTATGTTTCATGATTTTCATTGTTAAGATGCTACTATTTTCTTGCCATGTGCTTATCTGTAGTTCAAACTCACCCTCTTGTCTTTTTGTCATGCTCAAATTACAGGAAAGCTCTGCAAGAGCAGAGTAAATCAAATGGGGTTTCGATGGTGTACAAAGTTTATATATTTGTTCTCGCCATCTATGCTGGTGTTGAAATTTTTATTAGCTTCCTATTGCGATTACCAGCATTTCATCGTTTGGCCAATCGATGTGATCATTGGCCTCTAATTCGTTTTATCAAGTGGATGCACCAGGTTCCTTGCTCCCTCACCATGTTGTCATATATTTACATTTATGTATATAGCCTCTGTATTTGTCAATTTCTTCATCTATATTGATCTTCTTTCCATTCAAATTCTTATTCTTAGGAGCACTACTATGTTGGCCGTGGCATGTATGAGAGGACGTCTGATTACATCAAGTATTTCCTGATCTCTGTTACTATGATAATGGATCCTATGGGCCTATTAAGCATGATTTTCAAGACATACCTTGAATTACATCTTCTCGAGACCATTTCCTGTCTTGTTGTGCGTTGAACTGTTGTGTTTTGCTCTCTCCAGTCTTACTGCTTTACTATTTCTTGTCATACTTGGAAAGTTAGGGTAATAAAGTAAGTATGATGACGAGTAAGTGGACCACTGTATATTTCGGGAAGGAAATGATGTAGTGTTCTCGGAAGCTGGTCTAGATTGCAAGGGTTTCCCCTCTCTCTGTCAGTCTGTCTCTAATTTGTGATGGGTACGAAAATTAATCAGAAACAAGGAGCATGATGGTGCGAAACAATCATTGGAAGAGAACAACTGGCTATTGTCTGATCTTTGTACTTTGGAAAACGTTTAATGGATCATTGTCCTTTGTTTATAAAGGGGGTTTGGAAGGGATGGGTAGTTGAATAAGTATGTGTTTTGTTGGGAGGTCTAATATGGGCTGCAGGGTTTATCTAGATAGCCTCCACCATGCATGTCCGTAAGCTGACTCTATATCATACTAGTGGCCGACTCCCATCTCCAAGTATGACTGCCACTAGGCACTGTGTACGTGCACTATGCCTTTGAATGAGCAAGGCTGCTTTTGAGCACCTTACCTTCAAAGTGATACGTAATCCTAAAAACTTGATCACCCATTAAGCCTGAGCATGTTAATTACAAATGAGGCCACTAAGACTCTTAGATCGTTTCAATCATTTGGTTCAATTTTCCAGTCAGGCATGACATCTATTTTCTGAAATTTCTAGTTAGTGTTGTCATGATTTTTATCTATAATTTCAATGCAGGTATGCAATCTTCTGGCTCTTTCTATTGGCGTTGAAGTTTTGCTTCGCCTATTTTCTTTTGGTATGTGACTATGGTCATTCTGTTTATGTGTATTGGTTACAGATCTTTTGTTATCCAAGTATGTGAGTGACATTAAGGACTACTTTTATTGGTGTTGTGCTTATTGCTGGACCTTTTCTTGGTCTATGCAGATCAAGCCCTTGGTAGAGCCAACACAGGTTGTTGTGGAGATGACTAATTTGACGTATTCTTGGCATGATTTTGTGTCTAAACGTAAGCAATAAGCTTCCTTCTGTGATCAATTTTATGGTCTATTTGTAATACTAGTTCTGATTTGATTTTGCTTTTTGTCTTGTGCATTTTGGGAGTCACTGAGGCATTTCTCACATTGTGTTTTCTTTGCTGTAATTTCACTTCCTTTTCATCATGGATGTTTGAGATGCTATTGATAGAGTCAGGTACATGTAATGCACAATGCACAACATTGGTATGATAGTATTATATAACCAAACCAAACCAAACCAAACCGAGCCTTTTGTCCCAATCAAGTGGGGTCGGCTACATGAATCCTGTTTTTCCATTGAGCTCTCTCTAGGGCGACCTCTTCACTTAAGCTTAGTAAGCCCAAGTCCTTTCATATGACGGCATCCAAAGTCAATTTAGGTCTTCCTCTTCCCTAGCCCCACTATCCACTACTATCATACCACTCTTGTTGACTACTGCGTTCTGGAGGTCTACGATAGATATGTCCATACCACCTCAATCTATTTTCCCTCAACTTATCTTGTGCAGGTATAACTCCTGCCGTTTCATGAATAGTCTCATTTCTAATTCTATCACTCCTAGTCTTGCTACACATCCACCTCAACATCCTCATTTCAGCTACACTCATTTTACTCACTTGTTGCTTCTTGATATGCCAACAGTCCGTCCCATAAAGCATCGCTGGTCTGATAGCAGTTCTATAAAACTTCCCTTTCAGTTTGCTAGGCATCCTTCGATCACACTATACACCTGAAGCAGCTCTCCACTTCAGCCACCCAACTTGGATCGTATGGTTTACATCGTCTATAATTTGTATCCTTGCTAAATATTGAACCTAAATACCTAAAGTGCTCACTTTTTGGTATCTCTTGATCCCGAATCCTCACTTATTCTGTTTGGGCCCTTCCATTGTCGCTAAACTTACAATGTATGTACTCGGTTTTACTCCTACTTATCCTAAATCCTTTGGACTCCATTGCTTCTTGGTAAGATCATCCAAACCTATTTGGGGCGCATAGGCCCTAACAATATTTGCTATATTCTCACGGTATCATAGTATTATATGATTTTTAGAAATCGACATTGGATTTTAACATGCCTTCGATTATTGACTATTTTTGCCATGATTACTAGTCAAAAGATCTATCCATATGGTTTGACGTTGATAGTGAGAAAAATGAGAGCAGGACATACACTAGTGATATATTAATGCGGTTTTATAAGAGGGAAGAAGATGGATAGGGTTGGACAAGAACTCACATCAAAGAGAAGGAGAAAGAGAAGACCAAAGCTCCTAAATTTATTTCACCACATTAAGAATACTTATCGCAATGTTTAATGCCCAATAGGACTTGTGGACTTAATTTAGAACATCCCCCAATTGCGATGTTAATGAACTTAAACCAGTATTTGTACTAGGCAGACACATTGGACCAAATGCACGTAAAGAATCATGAATGGGCCACGCCGTAATTACGGAATGGTTATTGGAAACTGAGGTAGAAGAATATCATATACATGAGACTTTTTGATGTCTTCTAAGAATCTTTGATATTCTTGTGGGAATGACATGATCAAGGTTCTAAAACTCGCTAGGCGCTCCCAGGGCGCCCGGGCACCTTCTAGCTTCCAGGACCAAGTACTCGACGCCTAGTCGGGATAGTCGGGATAATTAGTCTAGTCGGGCTAGTCAGCGAGGGTCCTTCTAGCGCCTAGGCGGCGAGTACTCGGCCTTCTAGACCTTCTTTTAGAACACTGGACATGATTGTTATTAACTTATTGTCGCTTTACCCTGTCTTTTTTTTTTTTTTTGTGTGGGTAAATGCTTTACAATGTGTTGCTAGGTGCGAAAGAACTTTTCCTTAAGGTTGGATTTTTGTTGTCCCATTCGATGGTCTAATTGTCCTTTCCATCCATTGCTATGGAGCTTTCGTTAGTTTTGAGACCAAGTCATTTTAGAGAATTTTTGTAAGAAGTTTGACTTTAACAGCTCATAAAAGCATAAGCATACCTTGTCCAAATGGACTATTATCATGTGTTACCAATTGCTAGACTATTTACCTGGGACTACCTTTCTTAAGCAGTTGATTTGGGTATCCTTTATACATGTCTTTTCTGAAATTACTAATCAAATTGGGTCACGATGTCCTTGCGAGGACTTGGTTGAATAAAGAGGCAAGTATTTGATTGTTTATTATTAAAACATCTCCATCCCATTCTATGCTTTAGTGTTTCGATACTAACATAGTTGTCACTAAAAGATTTTGTGGTTTTATCTTTTGTACATTCATCCCCTTTTATGTTCTAAGCCTGTGAGGCCTCCTTGATGTAGACAAAACTAAACCAACCAGAGCCTTAAGTCCCAATCAATTTTGCCTTTCGAACTACTGGCTCTAATGACCATTTGGTCTACCCTTCCCCTTAGTGTTACCCTATATAGTAACTATATCACTCCTCCTAACTACTGCATCGATTTGCGACAGACATGTCCAAACCACCTTATCTTTTTTCCATTTGTGCTACTTTGCGAATATCTCGTTTCTAATTCTATCGCACAAAGTCTTACCAAACATCCATTTAAAATTAAAACATTCTCCTCCCTCGTATGTTGTGTCTTAGTAGCCCAACACTTCTTGCCTTATAACACGATAGGCCTTATAGCAGTATGGTAGAAGTTCCCCCTTCAACTCTCTGGATATCTTGCAGTCGCACAATACTCCGGAGGCACTTTGTTGTCTGATCCATCCAACTTGTACTATGTGTGACATCATCCGCAATCTCTGCGTCTTTACAGACATTTGAGCCATTATACTGTAAAAGCTCGCTTCTTGGTAATTCTTGAATTTGGAGGGTCACCCTGAAAAACTTGCACTTTGACTACCGCTAAACCTCCCTCCCAAGTACTATGTTTTTCTCTTCTTCATCCAATACCCTTTTGACTCTATTTCTTCTCTCGAAGTTCCCAATTTCGCATTATACAATTTCATCCTAAGACAATATCATCCACAATAACATACACGATGGATATTATCTTGATATGTCTAGTCAATTTTTTCTATAACAAGGCAAAAAGATAAGGGCTCAAGCTTTCCCTTGATGTAATCTTAAGGCGATTGGGAATTCAGTTGTTTTCCTTTTCGAGATCTAACAGTTCTGCAAGATTCTAACTACATGTCCTTTTACAACAACAATATATCCTTTTGCCGCACCCTTTTTTTCCAAAACCCACCCTCGAACACCTCTAGGCGCCACATATATATTTTATGTCTATGAAAACCATATCAATACCCACCCTCGAACACCTCTAGGCGCCACATCATATAATTTTTTAGGTCTATGAAAACCATATCAAGGTCCTTTCTCTTTCTATAAAATTTGGACTAATCTCCTTAACAAGTAGATAAATTCCATAATTGATTTACCCAGCACAAACCCAAGCTGATCTCTGATACCATTGTCATCGTTCTTAGGCGATGCCCAATAAATCTTTCCTATAGCTTTATAGTTTGGCTCATCAATCGAATACCTCACAATTTTTAATATTCACTATGTCGGTATATATAGATACTAATATACTCTTTCTCAGCTTATAGGCATCTTTCTAGTCAAAGTAGTATTATTGTGCAAGTTTTGTAAGCCTTGCCTAGCTTCATCCTTCTTAGTGGATTAGCCGCTCCATACTTCTTTACTTGCGTTAAAAGCTAAAACTTATATTAGTAGCACCAAAACCTTCTTCGTTTAGGTTTCTCTCATGCTTCTCATTCAATAGTTTCTGTAAGTAGTTCTTCCATCTTCCTTGAACTAGCATGAACCCGTGCTATGCACGGCTATTAAAATGAAAAAATGAAATGAAACAGATTCTTAGAACGTATTTTGCCACTGCAATATAGGGTAAATCGAGACAATAGATTAGTTTGATCCTTAAATAAAGGGTTTTTTAAATTTATTTTTATTTTTTATTTTTAACTTCAGACCAATTAGATTTTACAAATATTTAAAACATAAATGTATTTTGAAATTTAGCACCCGGGAGCTAATCATGCATATAAAATCAAATATTTTGAGAAATGACTAAAATATGCTAAGATTGGATTTGATCACCAAAAGATTATCCAATATGGAATATGTGAGAGTCTAGATCGAGTTTTAGAATGATTAAAATCTAACTATTGAAAAAAATAAATCTAATAAGTTTAGTTCACAAACGAACCCAAGAACTGAATGAGAAAAATGAATAGAAAAGAGAGAAAACGTACCATATTGAATAATTAATGTCAATTGGTTTCCTCAATCAAATATTTCTTTCGGTATAGTTCTACCTCTCCAGCAAAAATAAAATACGAAGGAAAGCCAAACCCACAAAGGAGTTCAAATAGATAATACTGTAAAGTAAACAACTTTGTTGTTCCTGTAATCTAGAAAATGATCATCTCATCAGTTAAACTCTTTTTTAGCTTTAGATTCTCCAACTAATCTCTTTCTTAAAAGCAAAATTTGCAGCTCATGGCCACAAAATTCGTCCCGTCGTGGCGGATGCAGCATTGTACATGGTTCTTTTGCTACTCAGGCATTGGACATATGCATGAATATAGTGGGGCTAGGGATTTCTAAGTTGAAGAGAGAAATTCAGTTCCTCTATTTCATTGTACAAATCTTGATTTACTTTCTCAATAACTAATTTTGTGGACTAACCAATATCGTTTATTAAAACCTTCTTTCAAGGTATAAATATTTCAACCTTACTTAACTTAGTTCTATGCAAGTGGGGGCTAGCTCATGCGGTAGAGCTCTTAGATGCCCCACACTATATCACGGGATCGAGTCCCATTCCCCCTCCCCCCATGTAATAGAAAAGGAATGACGAATGATAAAGAAAAAAACTTAGTTCTATTGATTAACTTAGTTGTTAGTAAAAATATTCTATTGTGGAAATTTCTTTAAATTCATCACCAACAGTTTCTTTGATTTAATATGATTTTCGGTATTAATGGACATGATAGTAGATTTGTAGATTTTTTCCCCCCTTATATAAACATAGATAAAGTAAGGAGAATTTTTCATTATAGAAATAAATATAGGGTGAGAGAGTAAGGTTTTCGAATTCAAAATTTTGAAAAGGATTACATAGTAAGTGTCATTTGGATATCTCACATGTTGCTTGAAAATTCTAATGATTACCCAATCAATTCGTGCCACTTGTCGGGCTCACGGCGCTCTTCGTGAAAACCCATTCTGCAATACTATATAAGATGTCATCATTTATCATCCTACGCTAACACTCTACTAGTGTCATCTTTTATGCACTTAACTTGACAAAATGTTTTGTTTTCTTCTCTCTAAATTTTGCATGCGAACTGATAGAGCTGAACCGGTGAACCCAACATTACTGTTGATAACATGTTAACAATTTTTAGGAAATGATCCCAATTGTGTACATTAAGCTATTAAATTATAACCATAATGCCTTTGCTTGCATTATTCATATGTGTTTTATTGCCTGCCTTTGCTTGCAGATAACCATAATGCTTGGACGATTGCTAGCTTATGGGCACCAGTTATTGCTGTAAGTAGGCATGCCAATTCATTATTTTTTGGGACTGGAATTTGTTAGGGTTTATGTTGTATTTTGTTTACCCTTAATGTGAAGCCTTCTTTATACTTGTAAAATGTACTCAAGAGAGCATCTACAGTATGTGTCATCTTTAGGGCCTGGTGATTGTATAACCATCAAATGGTATTCATTTTGTTGGTTACAAGATTACATTCCCGAAAATGTTGAAGAAAACTGATTCCTGTTACCGCAGAATCATGTCTTCATGGGATTGCTTGAATGTTGGATATCATTGCAAATGTGTTCTTTTTTACAATGTTTTGAAACCCGGACCGGTGAGCGAACCGGAGAAGGGACCGGGTGGACGGGTCACCGGTTCAACCGCGGTTGAACCGGAGTTGAACCGTTATGTCATATATATGTATATTATGTGTAATAAATAAATATTACCTATAATTTCATATCATTCTACTTTATTTTTCACATGGTAGTTTGGAGAGTATATTAGTTCTTATTTTTTTCCCTTTGGAAAGGGTCAATGAGCATTTAAGTTTTGATAAAATAGAGAGCTGGAATGATCTTGGCCAAGTAGTAGTCAATAGTCATACATTTCAATTTTTAGAAGGTTATTGCCATGTTTAAATATAGGGCTGTTTGAAGAAGGGACAGTGGAATGCATGAAAGGCAGTCAATTAGTCCCACATCGGCTGGGAAGAAAGAAAAATATCCCTCCCTTCTTATATATATATCACGCGCTTTCCCTTTCTCAGAAAATCCAAGCCACATGCATGTGGTTCGACCGGGCTGGGTCGCCAAAAATGCAATGGTTTTTCCGGTTATTAGCCGGTTCAACCGTCTTTAAACAGCGGTTCTAATAATAGAGGCCGGTTCTCTATTTCCAACGGTTCTGGGATCAAACCGAACCGGAGAGGAAGCCGGTCGACGAGCCAACCGGTCGGACCGGCCAATCCGGTCCGGGTTTTAAAACACTGCTTTTTTATCAGTTAGTAACGGGAAATGGGAAGCTAGAAGAGTCTTCATTATGTTGGTATTGGAAACTCCTAAGCTGTGGAAAATAATTACTTCTGTCTAGAGATATATTTACCTGGGATTCCAATTTAATCTATTGGAGTGTTCTTATATTATTCCTTTTTGTTCAAGTTTAGCCCTTATGATAGAACTCTGTTTCGTAAGCCTATGTAGTGGCTTAATTGATTGAAAGAGGGAATCTTAATTGTTAATGGGTGTTATCTTGTGATGATTAGAATCATGACATGATTCATGGAATTGTCCCCTTTGTAAATATCCTTTTAGTTTGCTAGTTGACAAAATAAGGTTGTCTTAGTTTAGGCACTCCTCTTTATTCGTATGCAGAAGTTCTTTAAGAGGTCTTGCGTTACTCCCTGACCTTCGGTGCTAATTCCCTCGTTGTCGTGCCCATATGCTCGAAGAGCTATAAAAGACGTGATGAATGAACTCCCCTTGATTCTACGACCTTCTTTATGACACCATGCTGGCTTTTGTTTCCAGTTTTTAGTATTTGAAACCTGGTACTGTTAGTATTTTGCAGGATTACCTGAAGTAGAGAGAGATCAAATTACTCCCTCCGTCCTTAAATGTTCGACACTTTTGGGAGTTCTATCTTTTAAGGAGGAAATATTAGTCTATTGTGCAAATACCAACTGTCCAATCTTACCCTTCCAGTGTACTTTGACTAGTACTTGAAGATTTGAATTTCAAATTTTGTTTTCAAAAGAAAAAGGTAAATGGGAAGTTTATCATATTTTGCTTTTGACTTTTCAAAATGGACAAATTATATGGGACGGAGGGAGTATTAATTATTGTTCATGCATGTAGATGAAGGGTTGTCTAGCATTTAATATTAGTCTTGAAGAGTAATCTTTGTAATGCTTATAAATGGGAGATCTAATGGAATGAAAAGCAGAGTTTTGTGTTTATGAAAATATTGTGCAAGTGTGTCTTGCTTGGAGGAGTGATTCCTCCTATAATCAAGCGTGTGGCTTGGTCGGGTCGAGTGACATCCGCTACCCCCGTTCAAGTGGCATCCCGAGACTATCCTAACCTCGCAGGTCTCGGCTTGCGTCAAAGAACGTGTACTTAGATTTCAAACAGATAACCCCTGGGGTTGGGCAGTGGTAGTGAGTGGGCAAGTAGAGACCTTAGAAAGCTTCTGGCTGGGGTTTGACTCTCATCTGTGTACTATCTTTTCCTGTTTTGAGCCAGTGTATACAGAACTTTGCCGGGGATTTAATTGGCCCCCGCTAGTGGACAGTTGGGTTGGTCGTGCTGATTAGTTGGTCCATTAGTCCGGGTACTGAGCTATCAAAAAGAGAGCAAAGATTTGAAAGGGGACTGTAATTTGTCAAAAGCAAACTGATTAGAGAAGAATATGCCTGTCGTTCTGCTCAACTTTATGCCCTGTCAAAGCGGAAAGGGTCTTTGGTTTCCTGTCGAAGTTATTGTGCCAAATAAAAGCTCTCCTTGATTTTAAATTTCTAGTCTAGTGTACAACTATATTCTATTTCCTTATTTTGTGTAGTTCATCTGACCATATTTGTCTTTGTTTTTCTTTTCCCCTGCAGATCTATCTCCTAGATATCTATATCTTCTACACTGTACTATCTGCCGTGTGCGGTTTCTTGCTTGGGGCTAGGGATCGTATTGGGGAGGTAAAATTCTATGATTTATGGAGTTCCTGTTCTGCTTTTTTCCCTTAAGCAAATATGTTATTTTGTATGAAGTCTCTTATATGTCAACATTTGAAGCTCTTGACTTGTGATGATGGGGTGGTCTTTTTATGGGTGGTGAAAAGGCTTCATAGTTTTGCTGTTAATGGTTTTTGGTTGCTGTGCTTTATTTTTTAATTTGCCCAATATTATTTTCAGATTAGATCCTTGGGGGCTGTCCACAAACTATTTGACAAGTTTCCCGAGGCTTTTATGGATTCTTTGCACATTCCTCTTCCCAACAGGTTTAAATTGTATTTGCGTTTTTTTGAGGTCTTTTATTTAAGCTGTTGCAAATTATCAATCCATTCCATTGATTTCATTATTGCCTCTGAAAAATGACTCCATTTTTGCAGGACTGTCCTCAGCTCCAATGGCCAAGTGAGTAATAATGCTCGGAACCACTATAGTGCTGGTTGTTCTTACTGTGGCTTTCTTCGTGCGCGCGCGTGTGTGCATGCGTGCATTTTAGAATATAAAATCCTATCACTGCATACTTCGAGGAAGTGTTTTATTGTGACAGTGTTGCATTTCTTTGGCAATTTTATAGTTTTTTTTTTTTTTTAACCGTCCTACTTGCCAAATAGTTAGTATGCTGCACAGCCAAGCTGTGACTTTCAGCTTTATTGTAATAGGCAGTTCAGCTACTAACTGCTCATATCGTTGCTAATGACATTATTGTTGCACTGATTATACTTATAGCCTTACTCCACCGCCATCTTCTTTGTAACCAGCTTGATGAACAGTGCTTTATAGTATTTGCACCTATGTGTGCCTGATGTACTGGGTTTCACTTTTTTCCAGTCGGTGACACCAATCAAAAAGAAATTGTGAGATCCTAAACTGAAATTCCCAAAGAGCAAATTAATAGGTAAAAAGGAGCATGGCTCTAATCCCTAATCATTGGCTGCTCAAGTTCTTTTGTTCAGGGGTTCAACGAGTTGTTTGTATGTTTGAGTAGAAAAAACATGAAGCTCTCTCAAGAGTGCCTTGTCCCAATGGTACTGGTTTGGACGAGTCATTGTTTTCTTGACAATGACTATGTTTACCATCTTTTAGGAGTTAGGCTCAGTAGATTATGAAACTTAAGAAATAGATGTTTCAACATCATTTGTGGTATATGAAATTAGCGCCACCATTTTAGGGTGTCATGTAACTGACCTATTACTGTCATTGGGATCCGTCCTTTCATTGGAATCCTTACAAGTGTTGTAATTTCTCAAAAAATACACAGTGACACTCCATTTTTTCGGCCACAATGTTTGTTACTTGAGCTAAAATTATTTGGAGGCCTTTTTTTGTGCTGACCTATTTTTTAAAGGTTATTTTCCATTAAAAGATGTAGGAATTAGTGGTTAAAAAGGTTGTGGTATGCCTGTCTACCTACAGCTTCCCCGTGGAATTTCCTTGTGGTATGACTGTCCGTGGAATATCCTTGTGGTATGACTGTCTTGTTGAATCGGCACCAGGATGATGAATGAGAATGTGGTATTGTGGGCCAAAAGTTTGGGGGAAGGGTGCAGGCAATGTTAGGTCTTTGAAGAATCGTATCTAAATTCTATGCAGAGAATGGGAAGAAACACGTCTATGTTTATGTGTATGTATTTATTTTGGTGTAGTTAAAATTTTGGCCATATATAGTTGTATATGCATGAAGTGTGCAACCCCTTGTTGTACTTCTTTTTGGAACACATGACTGTAGGCATGTGTCATGCGTTTGGCTCATGTGTGAGGTCATTTGTTGTTGTATGTGTTTTATTCATAAGAAAGATGAAAGGACATCCTGAGGATTCTTATACAAGGTGTTTTTAATGCATCTTTGTCTAGTTTTGGTGTTCGCTCATTGTTGTCTATGTCTCCTCTGGCAATTTTCTTCCAATTTTGTCTATGTTACTACTGTTGAATCTTTCTATTTTTCTGTACAATATTGGTTAGGCAAATATATTGGATTACTGCTTGACTTAGCTGTTTTGTTGAAGGTTTTGGAGAAGAACAAGGCAGATGCTGCACGATTTTCTCCATTCTGGAATGAGATTATGAAAAATCTTCGCGAAGAAGATTACATAACAACTTTGTGAGTGTCGCAAGTTTCTCTTGTTGTGACTTTTTTTCTATTAATTCTTGTTTTCTATATCATCAAATTTGCATGAATCTTGCACTTTTTCACCCACTTCATTAATACTGCTTGAAGGGAAATGGAGTTGCTTCTGATGCCTAGGAACACTGGGAACTTACCCTTGGTTCAGTGGCCCCTTTTCCTTCTTGCCAGCAAGGTATCCCATTTTTACTTATTTCTTTCTATGCCATTAGATCTCACTTATTTGTTTTGATTGGCTTGTTGTGTTATCATCCTTGAAGTTTATTTACACTATACTTCTGAATATTCATGCAGATATTTCTGGCTAGAGATATTGCCTTGGAGAGTATGTCGAGGGATTCACAAGAAGAACTGTGGGAAAGGATTTCGAGGGATGACTACATGAAATTTGCAGTTGAGGAATGCTATTTTGCTATAAAGCTTGTTCTGACAGCCATCTTGGATGACGAAGGAAAGATGTGGTTTGTATATCTTAGATGATTCTTATGCTCTATCAAGTGGAGAGCTGCTTTGGCTTCTGTGGTAACTCTGCTTCCTCATGTCAGGGTTGAAAGGATATACGACGATATTCAAACGAGTATAACGAAGAGGAGTATTCATCTGGATTTTGATTTGAATAAGCTGGCACTTGTGATTTCGAGAGTCACTGCAGTAATGGGAATTCTGGTTCGTATTTTATTATACAGTCTCCACATGCCTTGAGAACTCAAGATATCAAATTAGAGTTTGAAAATTTTGTTTTGATGTCAATCTCTATTGTTTTTGGAAATTGAGTCCCGGGTACCTATGTTTTCTGCCTCTTATGGTCATATCCCCGCGGGGCAGTTAATGCTCATCGAGTTGTTTGTGGTGCAAAATTTCGTTGGGAGCATTAGTGTGTGATGTTCCCTAACAGTTCAGATATCATAATGATCCTCCACAGATTTTTGCAAAATGCAAGTAGTTATGCCATAATGGATGAGTACCACACTTGCATATACTTTCCTATGTACTGATATTAATTTATGCCATATGTACTGTTTCTTGGTTATGTATACAGAATAGATATTTTACTGTTTGATAGATGTAAATTCTAAGATGTACGGCTTAGTATGCTGATCTATACATAATATAGATCTCTATGATGTTACATAAATTTGTTCCCACTGTATTTTTTCTTTTGTTTTCTTTCGAAGCTAAAGCTCTACTGCTCTAAATTAAGTAGAACCCTCCTCTCTCTCTCTCTCTCTCTCTGGGGCATGGGGTGCTACAGAATTTTTGACATTGCCTGCTTGGCTGCTTGTAAATGATATATTTGATGGGCATTTTCCTAGTCAAACATGTTTATCTTCTGATATATATTTTCCTTGTACAGAAAGAGGCAGAGAAGCCAGATCTGCATAGTGGTGCAGTCAAAGCTATTCAAGACCTCTATGATGTTATACGCTATGATTTCCTTTCTATCAACTTGAGGTTTGTTAGATGGGGTTGTCTTTTTCTTGCACTTGTATATTATGGAATTCATCTGCTCCCTTCCTACAGCTTTCCATGTATGAATTTCTTTTCAGAGAAAACTATGAGACTTGGAATATGTTGTCAAAAGCAAGGAATGAAGGCCGTCTGTTTTCAGAGTTAAAGTGGCCGCAAGATGTTGAACTGGTATGCTTGAATCTACCATTGCATAATGGTGCATTTTCCTTGTTTTAATACCTCAAAAATGTTTCCTACATCCAATTTGGAATTTTTTTAATTCTCAATTTTTTTGAAGGTGGCACTAGTCAAAAGACTCTATTCACTTTTGACTATCAAAGACTCAGCAGCAAATATTCCCAGGAATCTTGAGGCTAGGAGGAGGTTGCAATTCTTCACAAATTCCCTTTTCATGAATATGCCCCCTGCTAAACCGGTCCGTCAGATGCTGTCTTTCAGGTATTTTTTTTCACCTTTTTGGCTTTCCTTTTTTATACCCAAGGATCTGTTCCGGTTTCTCATTTCTTTTGTATAAATGCAGTGTTTTCACTCCTTATTTCTCCGAAGTTGTCCTATATAGTCTGGCTGAACTTCAAAAGAAAAATGAAGATGGCATATCGATTTTATTTTACCTCCAAAAGATATATCCAGGTATACTCAATTGTGCTGAGTTCCTTAGGAAATATTTTCATGTTTTACATGGAACTTTAGTGTCTAGATTGGGAGATATGCTAAGGTCAATATTTAACCTGAAAGTTCATCTTTGACTCTATATTTTTTGCTCAAAAAATTGGTAATTCCATCAGTTTGTGTGTTTATATATTGTAAGTTTGTGGAGTCTTCTTCCATCTTGTTAACATTGCCTGGTCTTGGGTTGTAATTCTTTTGATGCATTTAGATTGGATTGGTTTTCCACTTTTCCTTTACAAGAAAAACTCTTACACAGATTTTGGCATTTCCTTAACCCTTGGTTTTACGTCGGGTTTTTACTTTTTCTTTATCAGTCTGGTGTTTATTGCATAGGATATGCAATGTTATACCAGTTTGCATAGCAAGCTATTTATGATTCTTTTGAAAACATGCTCTAAATTTTGCTTAGTTCCTCTGATCCTCCACGGATCCACTGCTCCATTGCTTTTGTTCAGTTTATCTTATATGTAATATTAACTGGCTTTTCATGGTACTGATAATAATGCGTGGAAGCTGAACCCTACTCTTCACCTTATTGCTTTTGTGGTAAAATGATGTTGCTTTTCATTGCAGATGAGTGGAAAAATTTTCTTGCTCGGATAGGTCGCAATGAAAATTCTGTAGAGTTGGAGCTTTTTGATTCTCCCAGTGATATCCTTGAATTACGGTTTTGGGCTTCATACCGGGGTCAAACTTTAGCACGAACTGGTAAATGTTTCTTGTTTTTGCTATGTTTCTTGGTTTGTTTCGGTTATTGGGGGGTTGGTAAGAATCAAACAACAATATCTTAATGTCGAAAAGTAAGCATGAAGCATCCTTCTGAATAAGAGGAGAAGACAGATGAAGGAAAAAATGAATGAACAGCCAAGCCATTAGTAAAGGTCCAAATGCTGGCAATGTCATTTGTCTAATCCTACATTGTAGTTAACTTCTTGCACAAGCGGTCATAGGTGCCAGAAGTTCTTAATCAGTTTACGATTATAATTTCAGAAAGCCCACCCTTTATGTACCGCTTGATACTAGTGTTACACGGTCTTGGGTAGAACTCAATCCCAAAAGCTAGCTCATGAAGTAAGGGTGCCCTCACGCTTATATATTTCATATTACTTTGGTACCTAGGCAATGTGGGACTTCGCTTCACACCCTCCCTCACGCGCAGCGTGCTCACTCGGCAGCACCTGCCGCGTGCAGGCAAGAGACACGCACCCTACCCATCACTGGTACCTAGCTCTGATACCATGTTACACGGTCTTGAGTAGAACTCAACCCCAAAAGCTAGCTCATGAAGTGAGGGTGCCCTCAAGCTTATATATTTCATATTACTTTGGTACCTAGGCAATGTGGGACTTCGCTTCACATATCCATCACTTTCTGGTTGAAAAAATCTGTTGTGAAGTGAGCGCTTGTCGAAGTTACAGTTAATTACTATTATGAGGTAAGGAGACTGGTAATTAATCTTAAAGGTCTTCTCCAAAAGCCTTTGAAAGCCTAGCTTTGATACCATGTTAAAGCACCCAACTCAAAACCAATTGGCAATGAGTGGAGAGGCTGCCCAGGCTCATATACTAGTTTTAGAGGTTATAATTAACCATTGTGGGACAAGCTTTAACAGGGACCAAAGACTCTTGATTAGCATAACAGTGGGAGAAACAGATGGCATAATATTCTTCCTGTCTGGAGGACTTGGAACAGTATTTTGCTCAGTTGCACTGAACTTATTGATATGACATTCTTCTCTCCTTGCCTGCATTGGTATCAATCCTCGTTTACCCTTTTGGTTTATTCAATCTGTAGCATGTTGTTTCTTCTTTTCTAAGGTTGACACAACTCACAACAGCCAGTCGTAAGTGTTTCATGTGTCCTAGATTTGAATACCTTACACGCGAAGGATTCTATTGAAACTACAGGTTGGAGTATGCTTATATTATCATAGTTTGTGGTTCTCTTCTCTAGAAGCAAGTTTGGCTCAGTATATTTGTTTGCATCTATAATATTCAATAGATAACAAAGATGTCTCTGGCTTATAATATTTTGCTTTCTCATAGATTGCAAATAGCAAGCTCTTTTTCAGATTTGGTGGGTGGATGTGATCACATGTTTTATTTTTGGTACTTTCATTTTCCATTTCCTAGGGTCTTGTAGCTTATAAGTTTGGTTATTTTCTGAATTTGCTGTGCTTGGTGGTGTCTACTTATTTTATTTCACAGTGGGTTTTACTTTATACATGCATTTCCTGGATATTTATTAGTGATGTTCTGCTTGCCTGAGTAAAACTTGATTTTGCGATCTGATTACTTCTTTGCTTTGTGTAGTTCGCGGAATGATGTACTACAGAAAAGCTTTGATGCTTCAAACGTATCTGGAAAGGATGACTGCTGGAGGTTTGCACCTTCAATTTTTGTTACATTTTTGTGTATGTAATTTTTGTTACCTTACGTTTGGAGTTATGGCAGATATGGAAGCTGCAGTTTCCAGTAAAGATGCAACTGATACTCAGGGTTTTGAGTTATCTCCTGAGGCAAGGGCACATGCAGATTTGAAATTTACATATGTTGTGACATGTCAGATATACGGGAAACAGAAAGAAGAGAATAAACCTGAGGCTGCAGACATTGCATTGCTAATGCAAAGGCAAGTTAGTTCTCTTTTGCATGTTTGCTTCATTGAAAAGTTGAAGATTTGGAGCATCTGTTTTTTTCCCCAGGTTTCATTTGCGCTATGACAATGTTGTGTAAGGTACTTATTGTGAGATTTTCTGTTTACTTTTGTTATTAGAAACGAAGCTCTTCGAGTTGCTTTTATCGATGTGGTTGAGACCTTGAAGGATGGCAGAGTGCACACAGAATACTATTCGAAACTTGTGAAAGCTGACATCAATGGCAAAGACAAGGTTTGAAGATTCTTCTTATTTCTTGCTGTATATCCAATCAGTCACCTGGTGATCTGTTTATTCATTTTGATGACTGGGCATTGAAAAGCATAGCTGAAATAACCAAAATTATTTTATTGGTTTTGTATTTTTATTTCCTTGTGTTTGCTTGTCATTATCGAGGTCTGTTGTGCATCCTCTTATATCAGTTAGATGATATTCATTGACAGTACCAGTTTTAGTTTTTTCTTTTGGCATCATCTATTGGTGTACAGAACTCAGCCAATTAAGTAAAAAGATGGAGAGAAACTTAAACAAGTGTAAATAGGAGGAAACATAGATGAGTAGTAGAAATTTTATCAAATGGAACCATTTTCCCCTGTTGTTTTACCTTCACTTTGGCCAGTGGATACTCTTGTAAGCCTCTTACGTAGAGGAGAAGTTATTTTGGTTTGAGGTGATTTTGATTTTGCGCTGCCATAATTTTGTTTAAAGATGATTCCATTCTCTTTGAGTTGGGATGATGGTGCTGCGGTTCTATTTTACTTATTCAGATTTGAGTTTGCTGGCAGAGGCTATGGGATGGGAAAGATATCCTATTCTTTTGGCTACACTTTTGTACTGTAACAAGATAATTTCCAGTTTGCTGTTTTATTGCAAATCTTTCCCCGTGAATGGACGGACGATCCTGATTTTGATTCTCTTTTGTGGTTATTTATTCTGCAGGAGATTTACTCCATAAAGCTTCCTGGAAATCCTAAACTTGGTGAAGGGAAGCCAGAAAATCAGAACCATGCTGTCATATTTACTCGTGGAAATGCAGTGCAGACAATTGACATGAATCAGGTGACTACGTGTCGCAAGTTATGTTTCTGCTAGATAAGTTCGCTGATGTACATGTGTAATTACACTTCCAAAGAATGTGATTCGATGGCGACAGTCCTCTGCCCCTTGCATATCCAGTGTTACTACCTTTTCCTTAGAATTTGAGGATAGACCATTCACATAATTTTATACGAAATAACGATAATTCTCGAACACGTCGGGTCCTCCCGGACAGGTGTTAGACTCATGTTTAAACCTCACATTGCTTTTTGACCATCTAACATGAATATTATGATGCACGGACACGAATACACACACAGACACGGGGGGATTTCTAAAAAAATGGGGATACGGACACGGCGGGGGACACGCCACATGTATATTTGTATATATACACACATACACACACACAGTCAGGATCCAGTCCACACCCTTATGTCCACATCTTACGTCCAAACCTTCATTTTCCGATCAAATTTTCATAATCCAAACCGTCCAATGTGTTTAGAAGGTGTTTTTAAGGGTTAACGCGAGAAATCAGCAAAAAAAATGACCGGGAAGGGCTTGATCTGAGCAGTTTTTCATAAATAGAAGCCCTTCCCGGTTATTTTTTTTGCTGATTTCTCATGTGAACCCTTAAAAACACCTTCTAAACACATTGGACGGTTTGGATCCCAGCCATTTGGCCGGGAAGGGGGTGGTGTGGACGTAAAGTTTGGTCAGGGAGTCCTGACTGGATCCTTTTTTTTTTTTTGTTTAGAAAATGCAAACAAAAGATCCATAAGTTCAAACAAAATGACGAGCAAAAATTAAATTAAATTTTTTTTGGCACAACATAAGAGAACTTGGTTAGGAAGTCACTACTGGTTATAGCAAGAGGTTTGAACAGTGGACTCTTTATTTCCGAAAAGGGATTAGGATTTTTGGTTTCTGGTAACAGATTGTTTGTCATACTGAAACGCTGGGGATTGTATAAGACTCTCTTGAGGGAATGAAGGAGTCGATCATTTTCATGAAAATCTGAGCCAAAGACTTGTTTCACGCTGTAACCAGGGAACAACTCGATAGTGATAGGTGGCTTGCTGATGAGGGTATGGGGGAATAACGCTGATGCAGGCTGAGATCTGCGAGGGTAGGATAGTCCCGGGATGCTTGACCGGGGGTAGCGGATGCCACTCAACGCTACTAATCGCGGATGCCACCCGACGCAACCAAGCCACACGCTTGATTGTAGGAGGAATCAAGTAAGAAACACTTGCAAATATTTTCATAAACTCCAACTCTCTAATTCATTCATAGCAACACAATTTATAGGCCACTTGGAACACCCCTCCAGGTGTAGGTAAAAAGAAATTAGATTTTCAAGACGATAAAAATTAATAAGGCCTTAGAGTTTGACTAGTAAAAACTAGGTAGACTCTTTGAACGGCTCAATGACTTTTCGAATGACAAATGACACACAACTGTATAAATAAATACTAGAGTAATAATTAAAAGACATAAAATTAGATTCCCCGGTTCACCCGTTTTCATTATTTGCTCCTGCATCAAACGCCATTTCTTCTTCTTGCAGAATTCAAAGGGAGAAGAACTGGGAAACGTCTGTTTTTGCTGTTTTCACTCCCAATGTCTTCAACGTATACCTCTTGAACGGGCGCTCTATCTTAAACTGACTGAATCAGCAGGGTCATCAAAATCACCTCTTCCTTATTTCCTAGATTTTCATCATAATACCTTTAATTCTCCAAATTTGCTAGAGCCATAAATGCATTCAAATGTCCTTCATCCATCCTCAATCTCCTGAAATGCCAATACATCCTGAATCTGCTTGCTGCCAATGTCAAATAATCCTTCTCTTAGCTATCTCTATACCGTAAATATTGCCAGACTTGTGTCTCTTTTCCTGAACATTGAATACCCTTTAAGCTTGGTTTGGAGAGGAATACAATATTCTTATATTATTCTGCATTTGCAGACTCTGATTTTCCATATCTAATCTTCACGGTAGGAGCCAAATCAGCATCTTTTCCTTGAACGCTTGCTTTGCTGCTCCTCAAATTCTCATCTTTGTTGATATGAGCCAGGTTCCAGCATGTAAATGGGATTTACTGACCTTTTTGCATGAGAAACCCAATCATATCTCATTTACTTGACTGTCAATGAAGTTGACTTTTTCCAGGTTGTCCTATTTGTTATTCCACAATTTGTCAGAAGGGCTCGTGATGCTCTTATCTGACACTCAGAATAAACTGGCGGAAACACTGACAATTGATTAAAAAAAAGTATGAATGTGACTTGGACATTACTTTGTATTAAAAGCTTGTTGAGCAAATTTCCTCTGAAGTGTGTGCCTGTTGAGAAACAGAATTATGTGTCACAACGCAACCCGGAGGGTTAGAAATCATGACCGGCCAATGATACTTAATCACCCAGGCCTCTTTAAAAAAGTAGCCTTTGTAGAACTTTTCTAAATAATTGAGTTTAATTATTGAAAAAGCGGAAGTATTAAACAAAATACATTCAGAGCTTCGGCGTTACATTACAATCCTGTGGCCCACTACTATTGGCACCACCAAATAAAAAAGAATTACAATTTAGGAGCACCACAATTTTATTACAAAATGAATATGAATTAGGTAAAATAACAGCTGAGCCATATCCATAAAGCCCTATTTTACCCCTTTTTCCTGGAATGGGTCCATAAAAATAAAACCTTTCCAGTGAGTGTTGTGATATACAAAGGTTCCATAATTCACACGGAAGTAGTTTAACAAAATTAACTTTAAACGCAAGTTTCAAACTTGAAATTGCAATCCGTGATTTCATAGTTGTCAAAGGCGCGCCTAGGCGCGCGCCTAGGCGAGAGGCGCAGCGAGGCGCACCCTTTGCGCCTGGGGCACACCCAGGCGAGGCGACTTGAAAAAGGCGACGCAAAGGCGCGAAAAGGCGCAAAAGGCGCAAAGGCGAGAGGCGCAAAAAAAGCGCGCTTC
The DNA here is from genome assembly GCA_963854785.1 of Vaccinium vitis-idaea. Classification (NCBI taxonomy): domain Eukaryota; kingdom Viridiplantae; phylum Streptophyta; class Magnoliopsida; order Ericales; family Ericaceae; genus Vaccinium; species Vaccinium vitis-idaea. Next base: position 37,068,214 of record OY978226.1, on the reverse strand, counting down.
TTTCAAGCAAGTTTTTTTTATTGTAATTTCAGACTTCAAATGGGTCGAAACCCACCCAGAAACACTCGACAGTGTTTATTGCAAGGCTATTTCAATAATCGATACCTGATTTCATCATCTAGGCTAGGATTTCATCGTTCGGTGATGCTCTGTTCTGGGTTTCGAGTCTTTCGACTGAACTGGGCTAGTTCTGCCATTGAGAGAGAGCTCCGACTGGACTGATTTCTATCAGTGATGGTCTTTCGCACTTCGCAAGCTTGCTGCTTCAACAGTCCAACGTTGCCTCCAGTTGCAGTACTCTCTCTCTCTCTCTCTCTCACGATCTCTCGAACGATGGCTGTCATCTCTACAAACGAAGGCTGTGTGGGTATAAAATTTATCAGCGTCGTCGACCACCAGGCACCGTCGGACTCGTGACTGTCGTCTATATCTACAGAGTACAGGTCCAAGAGAACAAGTGAATAACTTTTAAGTTATCACTTGTGTAATTTTTTATTTATTTTTAACTGATACGTGTATGGTGTATGGTGTATTGTATGTACAGTGGCAGTGCCCATGGGCCCATAGCCACATATATGACATGTGTAATTTGTAATGTGTTAAATTGTTTATCTTTATATTCTTTTTTTTTTTTACAAAGCATAGACTAATTGTATACATAAACTAATTAATTATTGTTCATTTATATTATATAGTGAACTAATTACAATCAGTTTATACGTTTTTTAAAAATAAATAAAATCAGTTTATATGGGTTTTTTTTTACAAAGTATAGTCAATGTTTATATATCTTTGGTATGCTATCTAAAACTCATTGGCTTAGTGTAATTAGTTAAAGTATTGATATATGCTATTTTTCCTTTTTTTTTTTACATAGGTGCGCCTCGCTTCAAAAAGGCGCGCGCCTCGCCTCTCGCCTCTCGCCTTAGTCCCCACAGGATTTTGCGCCTCGGTGCGCCTTTCGCCTTTGACAACTATGCGTGATTTAATCAATAATGCAGTTATTCAACAAAACTGCTAAACCTCTGAAACAATGCAGTTATTCAGCAAACTGCCAAACCTCTATAACATCTTTTATGGGCGGACACCGGCACTATTTGGGGGAGCGACCCCACCATTGGGAAATGATATCAAGTCCATAGGATACCCGGATATATCCTCTCATTAGGTGCCAAAAACTCAATGCCCAGATGTTTACCAAAACGAACTATGCAGTCCGTTCTCGTTTTCCTTTTCAATCGATCCCATGTTTATCTTTAAAATTTCATTTCCAAATTGTGCTTATTATGCACTACGATGCTTCCGTACAAGACATCTATTTTTCATATATTCAACGTATTATAGCGATCCATTTGCAAATCATAATTCACAAAACATTTGAAAATATGTTACCAATGTATGTTCGTAACTCACCTTTGAAGCGTGAACTGCAATAAAATGTGCATAAACTAGCGCATGGCATTATAGAACCTGTCTGATCTGCTGGCAATTGGTAGGGGTTGTGTATGTGGGGTTTTCAGAAGAAGAAAGAAGAAGAGTAGAATGAGGTTTAACTTCTCAGAGGAAAAAGAATGGAAAATCTAGAGGTGAGGAAAGCCAACTAGGCAAGGCACATTTGCTTTGGGGGGGTGCAACCCATTTATTTCCTATCCTTTCCCCATCTGCATTCTTGCCCCAGGCAGCTAATGCCACCGAAATGGCCAAATAATAATCCCACTGACAGTGTTGAGCCGATCCCTGTTCGGTCACGCTGTCCGGACTTTGTTCTCAGAAATAATTCCAAAAATTCTCCGTCAAGTGAAAAATTATTCTTAGATCAACTGCGGCGATAAAATCCTTATAAAGAAAATTAAATACTGAAACACGAATTCTATTTATGATAAATAGCGTTATCACAATATGTCAACTATTTAGGAATATATCTGAGTGAAAACGCTTGTTGAAGTGAGCTTTGATACAGTCCTCGGAAAAGATGATTGGTTCTATGTAAAAGAGCATACAGCTGATTTCTGCTAGTGTGCTGTAATCATTTTTAGGTTGTGGCTGCTCTTTATTGTTCAGTATTATAAGGATATTTTTGTGGTTTTTATCACTTTTTTTTTTTTATTATAAATTTTTTCATCTTTTTATCTTTTTTATTTTGGTCTAGGATAATTATTTCGAGGAAGCTTTGAAGATGAGAAATCTTCTTGAGGAATTACATTGCGACCATGGCATTCGCCCTCCTACCATTCTTGGTGTAAGGGAACATGTTTTTACTGGAAGGTTTGTATCCATCTAACTTGTATGTCTATTTCTATTCTACCCTTTAACTTGCAGACTTACTGTCGTGTGTCATGTTTTACTTGATCTAAGCAGTGTCTCATCTTTAGCCTCTTTCATGTCCAATCAAGAAAGTAGTTTTGTAACGCTTGGTCAGCGTGTTCTGGCAAAACCATTGAAGTAAGTTCCAGGTGATTATGCATGATTTTGTAATCTTCTTTGACTAGAGCTGATATCCTAAAATGAACCTTCAGGGTCCGTATGCATTATGGTCATCCAGATGTATTCGATAGAGTTTTCCATATAACCCGTGGTGGCATCAGCAAAGCCTCTCGTGGAATCAATATCAGTGAAGATATTTTTTCAGGTATGCCTGGTTTGTTTAGCGATACGCCATTCGGATGGGATGATCATCTTTCTCTTAACGCGTCTGTCATATGAAAACCAACTTTTTGAAGTGTGGCTTTTGATTTAGTTGTTGCCGTGCTTTGGGGAGCGATTTTAAGAGAGATAAGTACCTTGGTGGTGTTTACTACTTTGCTGATTCACTCCTTTCGGTATCTGAGCTAAAAATCTCTTCTATTTGCATGAAATCAAGCTCGAAGAGATTATTAAGTGCCTCAATATTATTATTGTGGAGTTTGCGATAGTAGTTTGATACTCTAATACGCAAATTTTCTACACAATTTTTCGGATTATGTGTGGTGTTGTGGTTTTATCTATTTGCAAATAATTTTGTTTGCCCATGTGTTTATGTTTGGACCATATGGAATTAAGTTAGATTGTGTCTTACATGATGGAAGGGTGCTAGATTGTATGAACAGACATACCATGAGGGTCATATACCACACGACACGAAAATGCCGTCGTGGCATTTTAAAAAATCTGGACACAATAGGACTATTGCACATCAATAGAAAGTTATACATAAGAAATAGGACCAGATTTGTTAGATCATAATTATATTGAGATTTTATCACATCAACATTGTGAAAAATCATTCAGGTTTTTCAACTAGAAAAGAAATTGGAAAAAAAAAACACAATGTTTGAAGAGTTTGTTGTCATTGAAAAGTCTAAGAGAGATTAGTCGACATTAAAGCTGGTAATGTAATTCATGTCAAGTCAAGTAATGGACGTAAGGGATCCCAAGTTGTGGGATCCGTGTTCCATACTTAAAATAATAGAGTAATAGGATGCCGTCAGAGTTTAGACTTGTTGGGAAGGTCGGGGAGTGCTTCTTAGATTCTATATAATGTACTTTGAAGCTGCATGTAAATCTCTCTCTCTCTCTCTCTCAAGCACCCATAAGAAATTAGAAGTTGTTCCTTTGATTAATTTAATTCACATTCTGTAAGTCTGAACACAAAAACCTGTTGGCTATTTCTCCAAGCTAAGCATGCGTTGGCGCAGTCACAAAAGTCCTTAGTAAGGAACTGTACAGTAATTTTCTTTTACTGCACAACTAAGCCATAGAGAACTATACTATGTCGAAGCCGTGAAACATTCTCCAGCGAAAAGGTTTTTCTTAACCCCCCTGAGTCAGGCCTTACACTAACACGTACTTATCTCTACCATATAGCATTCTAACGTTGCATTGTGATCTCATTTGCTTATTTTACCCGTTGTAGAAAATTTGTCCAGCCCCCTAGAACATCTTTTGTTTTTTGATAAGTAACCCCCTTTAACAAAATTCTTTTCCAAATAAATGTTTGTTTATCTTCTCTTTTGTTTAATCCAGGGTTCAATTCGACTTTGCGCCAGGGAAATATTACTCACCATGAATATATTCAGGTAAGGTTTGTTAGAGCTTGTCCCAAATTGGTTAATTATAACCTTCGAGTCTAGTATATGAGCCTTGGCGGCCTCTCCACTTACTGCCAATTGGTTTTGAGTTGGATGCTTTAACAAGGTTCATTCTATGAGGTTAAAATGTATCAGGGCTGAAGGATTTTGATTGAGATTTGTACAGGTTGGTAAAGGACGAGATGTTGGGCTCAATCAAATTGCCCTGTTTGAAGGAAAAGTTGCTGGTGGTAATGGTGAACAAGTTCTCAGTAGAGATGTTTACAGACTTGGGCAACTTTTTGATTTCTTCAGAATGATGTCATTCTACTTCACTACTGTTGGCTTCTATTTTTGCACGATGGTATGCAATGCCTCTATTCTTTAACTTTTATCACAGCGATGTTGTCCATTCTAATTGAATCCTGAATAGTCTGGATCTAGTTATTCAGGTTTTTTTATGTGGACAAACCTTGAAGTAGGATTAGGATGTCTGGTCCATAACTAGATGGCTTTGATGTTATTGTACTCCTTATATTGGATCCACTTATTTACTCTGTGTTTCCTTTTCGGCTTCACATTCATAAATAGGACTGTATAAGAATGTCATTAGCTCATGAAGGACAAAATGAAGACAAAAAAATAAAATAAAATGTGTATACTGTACTAGGAAGTTCTGTGTGACTTAACGTAAAACATATGCCCTCTCCCTATTTATTTCTGATCGTCGTTTGTTTCACATGGCATAACACACTTGGTCTAGGAGATAAGTGATTTCAAGTTTCTTTTACTTGTGTTCATTGTGTTTTGTGCACATTCTGCTCAGTATGTCCTTAAAAGAAATAAAAAGGAAGAAGAAAGTTGCACCCACTAGTAGAGCCTTGACGGGATGAGGAAGAATTTATTAGAGCATATAACAGTACCTAAGTAATCTCCAATCGATGGGGCTCTGGGGAGGGGAAGACTGGAGACAGAGCTGACCTTTGGCAATATAAAGTCACTGCTCTCAAATAGTTTTACCACTGAAATAGAAGACCCCGACTCCTCCAAGAATCTATAGATATGAGACAAAGCAATGTAACAAATCACAGAATTGCATATACTGTAATGGGTGCATCTTACGATTATGTAATAGGTGAATCCTGACAGGACTCTTCTATCTGCAGTTAACTGTGCTGACTGTGTACATATTTCTCTACGGGAAGGCATATTTGGTAAGTTATTCTTATCTAATCTGAAAACTATGTACGTTATTTCTTCTATTCTATGATGGTATGTACTTACGTAATCTGAAAACTATTATGGTATATATGTGTATAATATTGGGTATTGATAGTTGGGAGATTTTGACATTATCTTGTTCCAGGCATTATCCGGAGTCGGTGAAGGCATACAATCGAGAGCTGAAGTTCTGGATAATGCTGCTCTAAATGCTGCTCTTAATGCGCAGTTTCTCTTTCAAATTGGAGTTTTCACCGCTGTGCCAATGATCTTGGGTTTCATTTTGGAACAGGGATTTCTCAGGGTATAGTTTCTACTTTCTAATCATGGAATGGTGCCCTAGTGTTACATGAGAACTTTTTGGTTGGTTACTGATTTTTGAAGAGCTAATGTCCTTTTGATAGTGATCGATAATTTTCCACTGATTCATTTATATGGACATGTCTTTGTTCTTCCTTGTGACAACCAATGTCTAATGGCTTTCAGTAGTTAATTTTGTTCTCGCAAGTCGTAATGTCAATGTCTCCTTAAAATTAATTTCCACAGATCAGTGCTAGAAATGCTTTTTGGCTGTCCATCTCTTTACTTTCGAATCATTTTTCCATTTCCTCTTCATGTTTCCTTGCATTCGAGCAAATCAAAGGTTAACTATCACGCTTCTGGCCTCCTTTTGTGCTGCCGCAGGCTGTTGTTAGTTTTGTCACTATGCAGCTTCAGCTCTGTACTGTGTTCTTCACATTCTCCTTGGGCACAAGAACGCATTATTTTGGCCGCACTATTCTCCATGGTGGTGCAAGGGTTGGGTTTCTTACTGTCTTTGTTCCTGTCACTTATTCAATTATTTGTCTGGGGGTGCTTATGTTGCTATCTTAATTCTTTGGCAGTATCAAGCGACTGGTAGGGGATTCGTGGTTCGCCATATTAGATTTGCAGAGAATTACCGGCTGTACTCCCGCAGTCATTTTGTTAAAGGGTTTCTCTCTCTCTCTGTGTGTGTGTGTGTGTGTGTGTGTGTGTGGGCGCACGCGTGCATTTGCGTGTACTCACCCCTGTGTTCAGAGAAATTAATGATTTTTCTATAATCTCTTCAGATTGGAAGTTGTGCTTTTGTTGGTAGTATACCTTGCATACGGATATAATCAAGGCGGGGCACTCTCGTACATTCTTCTTTCGCTTAGCAGTTGGTTCATGGCTCTTTCTTGGCTTTTTGCTCCCTATTTGTTCAATCCTGCGGGATTTGAGTGGCAGAAGTAAGGGCTGTTCTACTTTTTATACATAAGTGAATATATACATATTGTTGGTATAAATTCTGACTGTCTGCTTCATTTATACTGAAATTTTTTCGCTTGTTTTGTCTGTTTCAGGACAGTAGAGGACTTTAGAGACTGGACAAATTGGCTTCTTTACAGAGGTGGAATTGGTGTGAAGGGACAAGAAAGCTGGGAAGCTTGGTGGGATGAAGAACTGGTATTAATTCTGCATCTATATGATGTGTTGATCAATACAGCTCTCATCTTCTTTTTCTCTTTTTCTGGCACTTGATTAAATAATGTCTTTCGAGGTTTTATAATGATGCAACTAGTGTTAGTGTAGCTTGTCCCAGTGCAAACATGTATCTCCAGACTCATATATCCATATGTGCTTCAGTGTGCTTGGTACTACACATTATGCTCTTTTAGGTACTTATGTTTCCTCATTTTCTGCATCAGCCGACGTGCAAAGAATGTGACCTGTCCATGTCCAACATGTGCCCATAGTTGGAAAATGTTAATTCCAATACGTGTCCGACACTTTTTTTTAATGCTTTTGACATTCCTTAGACACCTATTAGCATGTGACTATCAAAAAGTTGAAACTTGGCATTGCCAGTATCATAAACAAGCTGGGCAAGTATTGTTTCTAAGTCTAATCATCTCAAAACTTCCTTTTAAAATTTGTAGAGTCATGCAAAAGATACATTAATGTTGTGTACAAGAAGAGGCTTTAGGAGGATGAAATGTATGTCTTGACTATGATGCTTTCAACTTTGTTTACAAGTTAAGTATCAAGTACTACGGTCTATTACTATGTGATCTTGTTAGATTCTTATTATCTCAGATAGTACAAATTGTATTCAATGTATATGTATGTAACTATATAGCTGATAAAGAATAACCTAGAAACATAATTATGAGTACCGTCCTAGCGGTGTAGGTAAAAAAATTCCTGTCTAGAGTCTTCGTTGGGACGCAAATTTTTGGTCACAGTATATAAAACTTTGCCCCGGTGCAACAGTAAAGCTGCCCCATCACAGTGTTTTAAATGGTGAGCGCAGGTGATCGCTTGTGGCCTGTGCCTCAAGGTGAGGCACAAACCTCAAGGATTTTTCAGCGCCTTGCGCCTCGCCTTGACAATTGAAATAACAAAGTTGTGGAATCAGGGATTTCTCAATCCATTCATTCATAAATGAACATAGGCAACATAGTCGTGGAAACACAGAGGCGATGGGTTGAGCTACAGCGTAGCTGCTCAGTGCTCACGCAGCCATCCATTCATTTTTTAAATCTTTTGTAATTTATATTATGTTTATAATATACGCGTTGGAGGTTTTAGCATTGGTCTTTGAGTTCTTAATATGCGGCAAATCGTACTTTAAAATTCCAATGCATGCCAGTTGATCATGTTTTTGTTTTGATTTCCGTTGATCACGTCCACTTTTCTGGTTAGTTGATCAAGAGACGTATTGTTTCCAATATGTATTCCTAAAATTCTTCCTGCTGCCTGTCTAACTTTGGGAAGGTGTTTCTTGTGTATACAGTCGCATATTCAAACCTTTTCGGGGAGGGTGATGGAGACTATTCTGAGCCTCAGATTTTTCATCTTCCAGTATGGCGTTGTGTACAAGCTTCAATTACAAGGAAATGACACATCTTTGACGGTAATAACTTCCTCTTAGATGGAAATGATTTTCTTCAAGTCTATGTTTTATGCCCAACTCATGTTGTCCTAGGTTCACTCTCGTTACCCTTGCTTAGTATTGGGGTTAATCACCCGGACACCCCCTCTAAGTTTCCTGCTTCATTCGGACAACCCCTGCACGAATTTTTGTTACCACCAGACCCCCTCTATCTTCCAAAACTTCCATCTATAACTTTAAGTTTTTTTTTTTTATCCAAACTGTTCGACTTGTTTAAAATATGTTTTTTACGTATACCCGCGAGAAATCGGCACAAAATATGACCGGGAAGTCCTTGAACCAAACAATTTTTCATAAATGCACTTGTCGGTCATATTTTTATCTGATTTCTTGTGAGCACCCTTAAAAACATGTTTAAAACAACTTGAACTGTTTGGATCATCAAAACATGACCTGGAACTTTGAGTTTTGAGACGGAAGACTGATGGCAGGGGTCTTGGGGTAAGTTTTGGGAGATAGAGGGGGTCTGGTGGTAACAAAGATTCGTGCAGGGGGTGTTTGAGAGAAACTGGAAACTTAGAGGGGGTGTCCAGGTGATTAATCCATAGTATTGTGCATTCATTTTCTTTTCTATTATGCACCTGTTTTGGTTATGTTTGTTTGATTCTCCACATGATACGGGATTCCAAGAAAGGAGTGCCTAATAAACTCCCCATGCCAATATACCTACTTGGCCAATTTCCTAATAGCTTATGTTTTCTGGGACATTCAATAACCAACGGGGGCTAGCTCAGTTGGCCAGGGCTCTTGCATCTCACTAGGAGGTCAGGAGTTCCAATCTCCGTGCCTGCGTGCAGGTGCTTTTCCTTTATTTGTTTCTACCTTGTAACGGGCTTATTTCTTGTATTGATTAAGTTGTTGGACTTGGTTGTCCCGTGGACTCTCACAATTCATGTAGTGTCCCGGGTTGGTACTTTGTACTCATATGTGATGTAATTGATCTCTCTTCTATCGATTGAACAAAAAAATAAAATAAAAATAAGCATCTCCGCCAAAGCAAAAGATAGAGGTTACACTGAGGTTGAATCAAAGAGGGCATGTAATTTTGTTGAAGGTCCTTCACATACATAATTGTGTTGCATGCCATCTGTCTTATTCCGGTGCTAACGGAAAATAGATCTGTTCTGTTTTTTCCCCCTGTGAAAGCAGTCTTAAGTTCGAGCCAGAATTTATAGTTTCTTAGGCTTTACATGACAAGGGTTAAGGAAGTGGTGTTAGCTACTTGCGTAAGCTTTTATATGCTAGACCTGTGAAGCAAAACTGACTGCTGGCTGCTGTTACATATTTTATCTTGTTATAGGTGTATGGCTTCTCATGGATTGTGCTGGCGGTGCTCGTTATTCTTTTCAAGGTCTGCACATTAGTTTGATTTTGACCCTTTGAACATGCTATTGTTTGTTATGTAATCTGGGCCTTTTGCGCTTCTACAGGTATTCACATTCAGCCAGAAGATATCCGTTAATTTCCAGCTGCTGCTGCGCTTCATCCAAGGGCTTTCCTTCTTACTTTCACTGGCTGGTTTGATTGTTGCTGTAATATTCACGAGTCTAACAGTTGCGGATATTTTTGCTTCCATCTTGGCATTCGTTCCCACTGGGTGGGGAATACTGTCTGTAAGTTACCGAATCCAGTTATCATTAATTTGTGTCTTTCTAGGAAGCATGGGTACGCGGTACGGGTACGCGATACGGCAAAAACCTAAAAAAAGTAGGGTACTGGTACGGTTGGGTACGCAAGTGTAAATTCCCCCCCCCCTATTTTACAATGTTCCATTGCACAAAATGAATAATAAACCCATTTACCAACATCACAAAAAATCGATTAATATGCAGGCACAGCTTGGGATGATCTGTTCGTTCATGAATGTGTAGATCTGTTCGTGACAGACTTGAAGGATAAAGTCCTTTCAGTTGAGAATATGTAGACTGACCGAGAGAGAGAGAGAGAGAGTACTGCTGACTCTCTAGTCTCTACAGATCTCTGTCCAACTGCAGCACGAGAGAGACAAAGTACATAGCGAGAGAGAGAGACTAACCAGAGAGCTAAGCTTCCATGGTTGTTGCTCGACAGTAGAGAAGCTGTGGCTGCTGCTTCTAAGAACCCTAACTGATGAAACATAAAACACGTCTATTGTCTTAAATTGGGTGTCAAAAATACACATGAACCCCTGAAGTTTCAATAATTTTCATTCGGGCCTCTTAAAGTTTTGAAAATTTACAAAATGGTCCAAACGTACCCAGCCAAGTACCCAATTGAAGTACCCAGGAGTACCAATGCCGTACCCGAACAGTGCAAAAGTACCCGGTACGTTTTTTCCGTACCCGGTACGTATTTTGCCGTACCCGTACCAGTACCTGGTACTCGTACGGCGACATTTTTGGAGTACCTGTGCTTCATAGGTGTCTTTTATGTGCCATTTTCTTTTAACTTATTCATGGGAGAAATTGAAAATTCGTACCACAAAATGTCTTACTGGATTTGCATTTTGTTTAACATGCAACAACAGTTAAGAATAGATTCAGCATTTACGTAAGCAAAAGGGGTTTTAAATGTTAAGAATCTTCCTTTAACGTGCGCACTTCAGAAAGAAAGCTACATTGATCAGTGCACTACTTGAATATAGCTTCAACCGAAAGGTGCAGTTATTCCTTCGTCTTTAGGAGTGTTATACATCCTTCGACTTGAATAGGAAATCGTATGAAATACAAAGCTGCGTTACTATACTGGGTTTCATCTGAAACCTACGAATGATGTCTGCCCATGGGGTATAGAATAAATTTGTTAAAACATCCAACTCAAAACCAATTTGACAATAAGTGGAAAGGCCGTTCAGGCTCATAAATTAGTTCTTTAGGATGTTGGGATTCTCTCTTTTTGTTAGCTCTAGGCTCTCTTGGGCTTCACTTTGGTAACTACTTTTGGACTTCGGACTTTCTAGCCCCAAATTTCATGTGAACGCTTTGTTAACTTGCAATCACGTAAGCACGTTAGAAACCACAAAGTAACCATGGTAAGAGACCTAACAAATTCAAGTTGGCGGTTATAAATTTGTACAATTCACCAGTTATCAGGTTTTAGACTTTGGAAGCAATGTTTCTAGGTATAAAATTAAGCACCTCAGTTCTTTACCCGCTCAATTGCATTGATTGGTCAGTACCATCATAATTTCAGGAGTGTCTCTGGGGAGAGAAAAATAATGAACTTTTAGTCTTTGTTTTACATATGCTTATGCTATTCGTCTTTTGTTTTCCATCCATGAATTCCTGCCTTTTGTCCTCTGACATGAACTGTTAATGATTTCCAGATTGCTGCGGCTTGGAAGCCTCTAATGAAGAAAGTTGGATTATGGAAATCGATTCGCTCCATGGCACGTTTATATGATGCTGGGATGGGTATGTTAATCTTCATCCCAATAGCATTATTTTCATGGTTCCCGTTCATCTCCACATTCCAAACCCGTCTTATGTTCAACCAAGCATTCAGCCGAGGGTTGGAGATTTCTCTTATCCTTGCTGGAAACAACCCCAACAATGGCGTATAAATACATGCCTAACCTTCTTGTTATTTTTGTGAATGAGAGGCTACTTAGGTCACCATTAAGCTTTATGTACTTCGCCACCTGAGGAACTAGAAGGTTGCATTCCATTAACTTGAAATTTGTTGTACATTGGAGGCGAGTAGGGTTTCACTGTTCAAACTCACAACTTTGTGCGCGTGCAAAGTATATTTGTGGTTGTAACAGACATGTTCACAATTTAGCTTTATGTTAGCTTGGCTTTTGATTTTTGTTACTCGATTAATGTTGGTTCTTTTTGGTTTATCTTAAATCTGATCTTTACGGTATTGCTTCCAGAGGAACTTGAATTATATGTAGGTATTCTCTCAAAACTACGTAGTTGAAACATGTGGTTGTAGCTTTGTGGGCATGTTGTCTTCTCTCTCAACTGGCCATTGTTTTAATTTTCTTCTCTTGTAGAACACAATATATATGGTTCTTTGTTCTTTACTGTTAATATCTGATCTGTATCGGAACTTTACCGCATCTTCAGTCAATAATTTCATTATCTTCCAGTTATTTTTATTGGTAGCAATTAATTAATTGTTGACTTTATCCTGCTAGAGCTATTCCCCAGTACCACTTTTTTCCCTGGTCACATGTACTCACGATGAGATTCATTTTTTAGCATTAATTTATACTTTTTGGATCACTGTTACATAGTTCTGACGTTTTTAATTCTGCTTTAAATTTTTTTTTAGCACATGTTACAATTTGTTTTACGAGCCAGCAGCAATACCAATTTGATTCATCTCAATAACATCGTCGAGCATTACTAATCCTTTTCAAATTAAGGCCATTCACCTCCATCCTCTCGCCCATTGAGAGATTATAGGGTTTCATTCTTTTGGCTATTCCCTTATGATTGCAGCCTCCCTTCAAGAATCAAGAGTTATAGATTACGACTAGCTCTTTTTATCTTTTTCGGTCACATTGAATCCCCGGGGAGCATGTGCAAAAATTGTGTTTGAACGAAACCACGTAAATATAGTGTTCTGGTGTGGTTTGCTTTGATTGTTTGTTTTTTCATTTCGAGATTGTCACTACAAGCCCCAATAAGGGGTGATGGAGACTCCAACCCTGCGTCTCTTTGTATCTTTTTCGCTCACAATGAATCCTTGCCATCTCTTTTGCATGATGTATGTGAACGCTTTGTGTTTGAGCAGAACTCCGTAAATTTGGTATTCTTGTGTGTTTTGCTTTGATTGTTTTTTTTCTTCAGTTTTGAGCTTGTCATAACAAGGCCCAACAAAGGGGCTATGTAGAGTCGTAGACTCTGACTCCACTCCGGATTTCTATAAAATTTCAACATACCGGAGTGGGTTTAGGTTGATGTTACCTTACACCGAAATTTACTTGAAATATCTTTTTTCGCGTAAAATTATAGCTTTTCCCTAATATTAATGATTATACTAGTAAAAAAAAAAATACTCCATTTGCATCCTAGTAATACGGAGTATTTTTCTAATCATACCGACAAATTATAATTTGCCCCTTATATCTTCATCATGATACTAAAATACCACCACATAATATTAAGTATTCCCTTTTATTTTGCTTTAAAGTTAAACAGTTTTTTCCCATTTTTATGGAGGCGGGGGAGACGAGTAAATCCGATCCCTTGTTAGACGTTAACAACATCACCCACATTTGGTTGAGAGCACCCATTGAGGCTTAGTTTGGATGTCAGTAATTTCAAGTGGGAATGTGATGTCTTTTACCTATTATTTTAACGTTTGGAAGAGACAAGCACGGGAATGTGCCAAGTTTTTCTGATTTCGATGTTTGGCAGAGACAAGAATAAAAATGTGATTCCAGATGATATATTCAATTAGGAATCAGATTCCCAGATTGAGTGGGAATCTGATCCTTCCCTTACCCCATAAAAATCTCAGATTCCCGACTCAGCCATTAAGGAAAGAAAATATTGACTTTAATAAATTTTCAAAATAATTGTTTCCCGCGTAAAATTACTGAATTAATCCAAACACCAAAATGCAATCCTCCATGTATCCAATTCCTAGGAATTTAATTCCCGGTAATCATATTCCTATTCCTACCCAAGAAAATTTTCAGGAATTTGATTCCCGGTCATCATGTTCCTATTCCTACTCAAGATTCTGATTATCCAAACATAGCCGGTAACAGTATGTGGTCAAGATATGGCAAACCGGTCTGCCCGGTCGACATATCTTTTCATGGACCGTATCGAAGAAGTTTCCAAAACGAAAAAGTGTTGGTAAATAGGAAAACAAAACATGAAAATGCATCCAACAGGTGAGACAGTGTACTGGGTGAATCTCACATGCGGATGCATTTTCCTGTCTCATTTCATGTTTTTGTTTCCTGCACTGTACCAGACCTCTTCCAAAACAAACCCGCTGTTTACATATAAAATTAACACATCCAATAATTAATTGACACGTAATCAGAAATTCCAACGTTGGAAACATGTTGTTAATGAAAAACACTGGATTATAGTGTTAAAAGAGGATCAATACGATGTCGTATTGTCCTCCAATTTAAAAGGCAGTTATTGGCAGTTACAGCCAAGGAATGAATGAAGAAATGGACTTCGAAGCCACATTACAACTACCAAAAGGTATGAATTACACGTGTAAATGTTTAAAACTGGGCAGTTGGTAGTTGAAACAATTTACGCATGAAATAGATCGTGCAAGGCAGTTATTCTTTGAAAGTAATCATGTGTGAAATGTGATTTGAATGAGTAACCGTGCAGCTTCAATTTCAAACGTTTTTGAAAGGAGTTCGAAGCAATTCAAGTTCAAATACTTTTGGAGGGAAGAAACAATATTTTGAAATGCAATGATGAAGTTCGAAGTCAAGAAATCAAGCGAAGAAGTTCAAACTGCAAGCAAGGTCTATAAATAGAAGAAATTGAAGAGTGAAAAGCCCCCAGACAAATCTTCAACAAACAGCAAAAATGATGTTTAGTTTGTTCTTTGGCAGTTAGAATTGTAGATTTAGGAATTCGACTCAGTTCAAAGTAGTTTTAGGAAGTAGATGATAGTAGTTTTTGTAACAATAAAGTATTTGAAGTTCTTGTTGTCTTTCTATTTGAAGTTGAAGAAGATTTCAAAGTAAGTTTACTGTTGATTCTTTGATCAATGTACCTTGTTTTTTATTGTTCTTTAATTTCCTAAGTAAATTGGTTTGTATTTCTTCACTTTGAAGAAAAAAATCCTCTTAAATTGGTTTGTATTTCTTATTGTTCTTTAATTTCCTAAGTAAATTGGTTTGAGGTAATTGAACCATTTAAACACAATCGTCTGATTAGATTTGGTTTTCCAAAATTAATTTGAGAGAGAAGACTTAAAGGCTTTCTTTGGCACGTTCGCACACAATAATTTTTCATTGCAAAGAAGTAAAAGAACCAAACACCCGCATCCCAGGGATAGATCCAAAGGGGGGACGCGGGGTCATGTGCCCCCACTAATCCCCGCTCAAAACTAAAAAAAAATATTTATATTATATATATTTAGCATAATTATGTAATATAATGCTATATTTAGCATGCACACTCATATATATCTCAAAAAAATAAAATAAAATGTAGGGTTAATTTTGTGTTTCAATTTTCGTTGGTTGGTTCATTTGTAATTATTGGTTTGTTAATTGTGTGTTTATTTGAAGATTTATCTTTTGATTTTCGTTCTTTTTAACCGGGGAAAAATATTTTTAAAATCATCAATAAAACCATCTCGACTATTCTAAAAACTTGCCAATGTCAAAGTAAACCACACTTAAAAAGTTTTCTCTATGACTGTGTGCTCATTTTTTTGATTTTTTTCATAAAAAGTATTCATTATAAATTAATAGTCCGTAATGAATTTCTTATTTTGTATCAAGATCATTATTAAGAATTTTTTTTACGATTATAATTAATAAGGTATTTCCACTGAGGTAAATTGCTAGATATGTCCTCCCAACGTCCGATCTCGGGATTTAAAAGATTTCCGAACTCCAGTATCCAACACGTACTCTGATTCTCTGCCGTCCATACACAACTTTAAGATCCCACCGTCCATCCCATCCTCACTGCCTATAAATACTCTATCCATCGAGATTGGTGTCAACCGTCACCACAGGCGACATATCCTTCTCTAGCCCAAACCTGAACCTACTCGATAATCTTCTCCTGAAGGAAGCAATCGAGATTTCGAGAGAGAGAGAGAGAGAATCGTCAATCGCGTTATTCCGTCTGTGGAAGGATTTCCGGATTTGAATCGATCGATAACAAGAAGAATCCCTTTTCCCAAATTGTTCTTTTGATTTCTAGGGCTTTTGATCTGGCCAATAAAGACTTCTGTTTCGTTTTCTAATTATTCAAATTGGAATCGGACTAACGGTTTTAATTAGGATCTTTGTTATATAGTTTTTGGTTTTATTAGGATCTGGGTTTTGTAACAAAAATGAACGATCAGTCGCAGATGATGAACAATCCACCTCCTCAGGTAATGAATACTCATCATCCTCAATTGATGATGGCTCCTCCTCCACAGGTACAGATTCTGAGTCAAACTCAGCCGAATCCTCAAATCATGACTCAGTCTCAGCAGTTCATGATCAACCAATCGCAGCAGCGGAGCTATAATCGGATGTGGCCATCACATCAGACCTCGATTGACATGTTGAAGTTTCCTAACCCGAACCTTAACCGTAACCCTAACCCTAACCTTATGAAGCAGCAGCAGCAGCCGCAAGGTTTTGTCGGTTCGAAACCTCGTAATTGGAAAGGAAAAAAGGCAAATAGTGATAAGAGAAGGAAGGAAAAGCCAGTTGTAATATCTGGTAGCGGTAGCGGTTCTGGGTCAGTTGGTGGTGGTGGTTATAAGCCTCCTACGTTGAATGAGCTGCAGCAGCAGAATAGAGTTAGGGCAAGGAAGTTTTACCCTAAAAAGAAATATAGTGGTACTGGTACTAATAACAGATTTGCTCCTTATGCTCCTCGCAATACGTCTTCGTTTATAATTAGGGCCAAGAAATCAGGTGGGATCGCTTCTCTTGTTTCGCCTTGTCCTGTTACCCCCGCGGTACTTCCAACACCGATTTTTTCACCGTCGAGAGAGGTGTTGGGTGACATGGCCAAAGAGGAGTGGGGGGTTGATGGGTATGGATCGATGAAGGGGTTAATTAGGCTGAGGAATGAAGTCGATGGACATGAGGATGATGAGGAAGAGGAGGGGGGATCGAGCGAGAGTGATGTGGAAGAGCATGTTGAGGTGGAGAGGAGGTTGGATCACGATTTGAGCCGGTTTGAGATGATTTATCCCAATTATGGTGTGGATTACAATAATGTTTTGGAGAATAGGGTGGATGATCAAGATAGCCATATAGCTCAGTTGGAAGAAGAGAATTTGATTTTGAAGGAGAGGTTGTTCTTGATGGAGAGGGAGTTTGGTGAATTGAGGAGGAGGTTGCAGTATCTTGAGAGGCAGAAGCAAGGAATGGATGATAGAGTTAATAATGAGTTTATGGAGAATGTTTCTGATAATGAGAGTGAGGGGAATAATGATGAGGTGTTGGAGGAGAATAATGAAGAAGGTGGGGAAGTTGAGGCAAAAGAGCAGCAGCATGATAATGAGGGACAAGAGAATAATGAGTGTGTAAGGGATGTTTGTATGGAAGAGAGTGTAAATGCAAAGCAAGAAGTGATTGATGTAACTATGTCTAAGGATGGAGGTGTGGGTATTAGCGGCCATGAAAGTGTTTCTAAGGAAGAGTTTGTGACTGCACAGAAGGAAGCGATTGAGAATCAGCCCAAGTGTGAAGGAGTGGAGATTCGCGTCAATGACGGTGTTTGTATGGAAGAAGTTGCTGTTGAGGACCAACCTAAGGAAGATGCAGAGAGTAATGGAAGCTTAGAATAGAGCATTGGTTACGGTGACTTTTCTAATTGTCCCGTTCTATTATAAGCTGGAGAAGGGAATGTAAACTTACAGCATAGCATTGGTGACAGGTGACTTGTCATTTGTCCCGTGTTACTGTAAGCCTCTTCTCTGACAGATTTCTCCTGATAATTGCTCTTGGTGCCATCCTATTGTAGAAAGTCTTCGTATATGCGCTCTTAACTAGTTTGTGTTCTCCATCTTCTATCCTCTTTGTTAACACTACCTGTAGTTAGGGGATCTAATCTTTTCTTTTTTGCTTTGCTCTTTCTTCTTCTTCTTTTCTTGTTTGTAGGGTGTGCTTGTTGGAGGGTTAATTTGGTTAAGACAAGGAATTGTAATATTTGTTCTGTGTTGGATCAATCGTTGCCTACTTGCTTTAATGTTGTAGTTTTTTACTTCATTTTATACTTTGAGTTACATCGTGAGTGGGCAGGTTGTTTGCTCTATGCCCTATATGATTTGTTTTGTACTAACTGGTGATGTTTTTTTTTTTTTTTTGGTTCATTGTATATCTAGCTTGTGCCCATATTTAAAGTTGGCTCTCGTCAGTGTTGAATCCTTTGTGGAACTCATCTCATGCAAGAAAGTTTTAATTAGGACAAGCATTTGTAATTTTCCATAAGCTTAGCTGGGGCCTAGCTAGTTGTGTTTGATCGATTCCCTGTGAATGTTGGTTCCAGTGGATTTAAAGCAAATGACTTGTTTCTTATTAGTAACTACTTCCCGTGTGCCTGCATGGTCCACACTTAATTCTTTGCTTCCTGTTTTTCTTGACTGGGTTCGACATGCAGGTTACCTCCTAGCTACTTATATTTGGAGGGACTGGGGGATTAAATTTTCAGATTTTGGTATTTAGTGTTATAGGTTCTGTTTAGATATTGGTTTTGAGCCACGACGGCTGATTTTATTCAAGGCTTCCTGGATTTTGCATCACCAGTCTGCAGATGTACACCTGCGTTAGTGTGTACTGTATAGTCTTCGTGTGCATTACAACTTGTTTTATTGGTTTACTATTTTAACCCAAGCCGTTACTTGTTTTCTTGGTTTTGTCATTCTTCTACTTCAAAAGCAGCTTCCTCTGGTAGTCATCAAGTATTACAGAGATCTTGATTTCAGGGGTGAATGCTATCAACCTTGAAACTGGAGAGATGGAGAACCAGTAGGCCATATGGTAGACCTCCACTGTAGGTAGGTGGAGCAGCCAACAGGGTCTGTACGTATGGATGTCAAGTTCTCGGCAGCCAACATTCTCTAAAGATGAATGACCACCTTTTTGTTCTGTTTTCTCACTTATTGCTAACAAACTAAGCCTTCAATTTGTCCTTATTTGTGTCATGAAATTCTGCTTCTGTTATTTGGGTTGTTTCATGGGAAGCTTCCTCACATTTTTGTCCCTGCTTCTATTTTTTTTTGGTTGTCCCCCCTCAAAAAAAATAGCATTGAAGTGGGGGGTAGATCTCTCTGTCTGTATGGTGTTTACGTCAGTACCAAGTTCAAGATCTATATTACCTTCAGGTAAATTTCATGTAAATTCAATTTAGGTGTTAGTTTAGAATTTAATTATTTTTGTAGACACTCCAAATAGACACAAACACACAGAAGCACAGACAATGCTGCCTGGGGGAACGAGGTAAGAAATATGCGACTGGAATGTTTTTTATGCTTGAGAATGTTTACTATCCCGGATCCAAAAAAAAGAAAAGAAAAGAATGTTTAACTATCCAAAAGCATCAACTCACCAGTACAAAATACTGATAAACATCAGAAACACCCAGTTGTGTTAGATGTCTATTTGTAAACATCATACAGGACCGTAGTGCCTTACTCGTACAGTTTTGTTGTCATCAAGTTGTAAAGTGATTCATCCAAATATGCAAAACTCTTTACTAGCCAACTAAGGTGTTTAGAACTACAAACCACTTTCTCTTGATGTTTGAAGCAAATACTCACTGCAGGAATCAGAGATTTCTGCAGGCAATTCCTTGACGCGTATTAATGAAGTCCGTTCAATCATACACAGCCGCTTGCTGTTTATAAGATAACCAACTTTGGAGTATGTTTCCTTGTGAGATATGCTGGTGCTTTGACTGTAAGTTCTTTGCTTTCTCTGCAATCTTAGCAATCTTAAGAGTTTGGTTTCTTTCTCTTTTCTAGTAATATAGAATTTTTAAAATTTTCCTTGTTAGGGCATTCTCTGGTACTCAACTCATTTTTCGTTTTTGACTGCATTGATTTGTATGGGACATTATGCTAGCTTTAGTGTTATGGACACACATTGAAAATTTACTGCCAGTTGTTCATAGTCCTTCGTAATCAGTTTTTTATTTTTCTGTTCAAAATTTCATAGGCCTGGGTGTGGAGTTTATTTTCATGATTGCAAAGAGTGATACGCAAGTAAAATTGATTTGCTTTTGTGGTTTATTTCCTGTTTTAGATCCACCCCCTTGATTACAAGGGTTAGTGTCTTTAATTTTGTAGTAGTCTTGCTCCGACTCTTCGTTTATCTTCACCAATAATTTGTTGCCATTGATGCTTAGGCCTTAGCAGAAGATGCCCTCAAGGCTTCTAGGCTGTGGGGATCTCGGCAGCTATCATTTTTTCTCTCCTCATTTTTTTTTTTGTCGGGTTGAAACAACACAAGAACACTGGATGCTCAAGAAGATTAGACCTCTTATTACATATGAACTCCAGGCTTCGATTGAGAAGGCTTGGAGTCTTCGATGCTGTTAGTTTCTTCGGTTGAAGCTGTTTGCACGTGTATTCGAAGATGACACCCCTGGGAATGTGCGGCAATGATATCCGATATCCGATCCATGCAATTTTAAGCATCCTCCCGTTTGAGTGCCCCAAGAGTGGCAAATGAATCAGCCAATTGGATTTGCAGAGGCTGCTCGCATAGATGTTTTGATTCCCAAGCTGGAGCATCTTTACATGTCCGAAAATAGTACTTGGGGGAAAATCCCATTCTCCATTGGAAACCTCACTCAGCTAAGCCTCCTTGGTAATAATAAGCTAGATGGGACGATACCTGATTCTTTCGGAAATTGTAAACGTCTCGAAGGACTTGATCTTTCGTTCAATAACCTGACTGACATGATATCTGAGAAAATCTTTGGTCTTTCTTCCCTATCTATTGGTCTTTCCTTGTACAACTTCTTAATAGGACCGATACCAAGGCCAATTGGTAACTTGAGAAATTTCGAGGAAATAGACTTGTCAGAAAACAAATTATCTGGAGAAATTCAAGCGACTCTCAGCAGTTTGCAAGTGTTGGAATTCCTTAATCTGGAGGGGAATCTTCTTGTATTCCCACTTCCTTCAATCAACTGAGAGGTATTCGATACATAGATATGTCACGCAATAACTTGTCTGGACGAATTTCTACATTTTTCGGAGAGTTGACTTCACTTCAAAATTTCAACCTTTCATGCAACTTGTTTGAAGGTGAGGTTCCCAATAAGGGAGTGTTCAAGAATGTTAGTGCTTTTTCCGTTGAAGGAAATATTAATTTGTGCGGAGGAGTTGAGGAACTACAACTTCCTGCATGTCCAGAAGTATTGCGGAAAAAGAAAAGACCGACCTCTCAACTATAAAGTCATATTACCCCCGTAATCACTATTTCGTTTGTTGTTGTGATCCTTTTCTGTGTCGCAACACATGTTTTCGGAATTAGAAGGTCAAGAAATGAAATCCCTAAGGCCAGGGACGGCTGCCTCTGATATTTGTGAGGCCTACTAAAGTGAACTTTTTAAAATAGGCCCCTCAATCTACTTTGCATAGTTAAAAATTACTTGGGTAAAAGAAACTTCATATGAGGTCATTACAATCATTTAAGATTAAGTACTCAAAAATCAATAACCCTTGCAATAATTCAATTTTCATATAGGCCTAATTGGTAATAAGTATATGGACCTATAAAACTGGGGCCCCTCAAAATTGGTTAAAATCAGGGGGCCTAAAGCGGTAGTTTTACGAGCTTTAGCTCAAAGCCAGCTCTGCCTAAGGTCTTACCTTTGCAAAACAAGTACCCGAAACTCTCTTATGCCTAAGGTCTTACCTTTGCAAAACAAGTACCCGAAACTCTCTTATGTAGAACTTCACCAAGCAACAAATGGGTTTTCTTCAGAAAACTTGATAGGTGAGGGAAAATATACGGTTGTGTTTTCAAAGGGATTCTCAATTCTACTGGACAAACAATTGCTGTGAAGGTATTGAAACTACAGGAACATGGAGAGCACAGGAGTCTCGAAGCAGAGTGTGAAGCACTCAAGAACATTCGCCATCGCAATCTCGTCAAGATAATAACATCTTGCTCGAGCATTGATTTTAAACGCAATGATTTCAAGGCCTTAGTTTTCGAATTCATGGAAAACAGATATCCGATGCATGCAATTTTAAGCATCCTCCCGTTTGAGTGCCCCAAGAACGGCAAAAATGAATCAGCCGATTGGATTTGCAGAGGCTGCTTGCAGAGATGTTTTGATTCCCAACTGGTTTCTTATCTTCCAGCAGATTTAGTTTTCTTGCCTTTGATGCTCCCCTGCGTGTTTGTAGCCTTGTAGGAGTTTTACCGAGTTCAGAGGAAACAAAAAAATTGGTGAGCCATGCAATCCTTCTGCGATCCATGCCTCCATGGCCGAGCCATGTATACATGTAGTTGTGAACCCTGAATCACCCCCCTCCAGAAAAAAGAGCGAAAATTCAACCAATAAATTCAGCTCATTAAGAGGATTTAAGAATGGGACAAATATTACTCCCTCCGTCCCCAAATATCAGTCCAGTATGGAACTTGATAACCTGGCCCGGCCCAACCCGAAACCAGCTGAATACCCGAACCAGACTCCACCGAAACCCGACATACACAATCCGATCAGGTTTTAAGCATGTTTGGCCCCGGTGCGGGTTCGTTCTTTACACAACCCGACCAAATAGATCCGACCCAGACAAACCTGACCCGTGCTCACCCCTAATTATCAGGGGCCAAATCCTTCATCCAAACAGGGTGGTGTTATGGGCGGTTTTGCTGTCATTTCGTTAGACTTTGCAAATTAGCTACATAGACGAGGAAGAGAGTAGAGGACCTCTTTTTCACTTTTCATACAACTAAAGTTTCACTAACGTATACAATCATGGCTCAATTGTACAATTCGTATTCCTGTCAATGACACGCTAATATAGAGCTAGAGATTATGCTCGTCAATTCTTTTTTTTTTTGGTGCTTCGGAAACTTTATGCTCGTCAATTCACGCATAACCTTATATAAGACTATCAAATCGAACACAATCCAGTAAAATATGATTATTGGTAAACCTGGTGGTCTTCATTTACTTGTATATATTTCTGGGTACTTCCACTTGACTTTCAAGTCTTTATTTTTGATATAAAAAAAAGGGACAAGTCTGGCTTTATCTAAAGAATTAAAGTGCATATATTTATCATTATATGTACCTTCCTTGCTATTTTCCCCGCCGTTTACGTAACAAAAAGATTGTTCTTTTCATTCACTTTTTCCCAGCAGTTCGGGAAATGATGTAATGACTTTATGTAATGATAAAGTAAGTATTTTTAAGACTTTGTTTGGGATGTGAGAGGCTTGGTGGAATTGGACAAAATTTTCACCGTGTGCGAACATGGAGGTGGAAAATAATAGCACTAGACAAGATTATGCAATTTCCATAGTCAAAAATTTAAATAATTCTAGATTTCCATATAAATTTTGCTCAATTTATATGATAGACGAATATAATTACACCCCCACAGAACAATGTCAGATACAATAAAAAAATATATATCAAAAACTCCACCACTTTGTGGCTATGGCCACTACCGCAGGTTCACATTTGGTCGCATTTTGTCAACCGCAAGTTCACATTTGATCAACCGTACAATATATTAAACTTAAAATTTGATAGCAAAATTTGGTGCTTGAAAATTCGATGTATGTATTGCCTTCAATGGGCAGTCCCAATTTCCATCTCCTGAAATTTGTGGAATTTGTCAAACGGAATTAGTCAACTGAAAAAATTATTCAGTTGAAAATTATGTGACTTGTTTGAAGTTCCAAACAAAAATGAAAACATGCAAAATACCTTTGACTTTTTAAGTTGCCACACAAATAATTATTCAGTGCTTTTAGAGCACAGTCACATGATGCTCTTGAACCCTCCACTACCACTCATTTACATGGGCCCAGTAACAAGAGTGAGTTGGCTGCCTTCTATCTATCAATTGGTCTTAGAGCATCCTTATAAGGAGCACCAAATTTTACACTAAATTTAACTTCAAAAACACATTTTACAATTTAGCAAGCCACTTTTACAAAAGTTCACAGAATCAGACTATTTATTCTAACTCTACTGTATTAAACTATTCTTTCTTTCTACTCCTACTCCCCAAAAGTAATATTAAAAAAATGAACAGTGCGTGAATAGTGCATGAACAGTGTGTGAATAGTGCCCTGGTGAGTGAACAGTGCCGCACCAAATTTGGTGCGGTACTGTCGCAAAGTTAGAAGCTTAACCAATTTGATCAACTATTTGGTGAGCCTGATTTTGGCTGATTTTCGGGGTTTGGCTCTCTACTTTAACTCAAAAGTTAAAATAGATAAAGGAGAGAGTCACATAAGGATGCTCTTAAATGGTTCAAAGATGCTTGGATTTTCAGTAGCGCACGAGCTTCAAATCATACCTCCACCTTTTGCCCCGAAAATTAATTCGAAGCATCGGCAGAACCGAAGCGCCCCGGACCATGGATTTGGAAATAATCTAAGGATCTTTCTATTATCCGCCCACTGGGCGGACAGTAAAACACAAAACAATCATAATTTTTACATGGAAGAGTTTTCACTGTTTGAATTCTTACATGTAAGAATTCAGATTCTATACACTTTATTGTCTGCCCATTGGGCGGACGGTAGATTAATCCATAATCTAAAGCTACCTTTAAGTGGATGAATGGAATGATGAAAAGAAACTGCTTACCACGGAATAGGGGGATCCTACTGGGGGAGCCTGCAGTTCCTAAGGTGCAGCAGCCGTGCCGACCATGATATTATGGAGGATTAAAGCCTATTTGAAAAATAGGGTCCTTGGTTTTTTCCAGGGAAAGAAATTCAATATAGGTGGCTAATAATATAAGGTAAAAGTAATAAATATGGTATTTCAGCTTCGTAATTTAGCTAAAATAAACTTTTAATTTTTTTATACCGTTAGAAAAATGTGAGTCAAACATAGCCAAGTATTGCCCATTCTCTAACTAATCATCATGTTATTAACGGAGTAATTGTAAGAATAATATTTTCAAAAATAAGATAAGTATTTATTTCAAACTTTATTTTTCAAAGTTTTTTGATCGAAGGTACACATTTTTTGTTTGGTAATTGATTTTCACTCACCAAATTGATAACTACACCTCTTTGTTGTCTTTTAATAAAATTTTTACACATGAAAACTTCAGTAAAAGACAAATAAGGGGGCGTGGAAATCACTGCCCTTTGTGAAATTCTCAAACTGTTTTACCTAGTGGCGGAGCCACTTGGAGACCAGTGAGAGCACAAGCCCTCACTGGATTTTGGTATGTCTTTTTTTTTTTTTAGAATTAGTATATCAAGTTTTTTATAGAAAAAATAAATGAATGCTCTCGGGGCACAATGGCATGGTGCTACAACGTTATTCTTTTGCACAAATTTATGTGAAACTCAAGACTAAATACATAAGTTTCACCTAAACATGTGATGATGAAGGCCAATAAAAAAATTGATGGAGAATGGTGTTAAGACACCAAGTGGCGATGCCTCAGAACCACTGAATAATTAATTACTCAAAAGCAAGCTTCAACTTACTGAATTTTTGCCTCGAAACTATTATCTGTTTACGGTATAATTACTATACTACCATACAATGTAAGTCAAGCGAGACTTCTTTTACATTCTCCCTTATTTCTTTTTCTATTCTTAAATCTATCAATAACTCTTCTGTCACAAGCTTGTGTTGAAAATAATGTAACACTATTCAAGTAGGAATATATCTTGAAGAGTAAAAATCAAGGCATGTTAGATTCATAGAGAAGAAATAATTTTTTTTTTACATAACAAAAGTACTGACATTTTTGTATTGTGCCCCCACTGATATAATTTTCTGGCTACGCCGATGGTTTTACCCATTTGAGAGTATTTGTACAAAGATGTAATTTATCAGAAATTATGTCGGTTATGCAATAATTATCAATTTTCCTATTAAATTAAATAAGAAATGAGTAGCCTATCCGTTTATTAATCCACCAGACCCTTTGGCGGTTTGGCCAAACTACAGTCTTATTTTCCCGCGCTAAGGTGCCACGTGTCCGACAATGAATGACCCACGTGGCAGACAGCTCCCTGCAGCAGCAAGCTCTCGTTTGAGGTTGTCATCAACGGTTTAATTACGAACACACACTGCACTCGCAAACCTTACTCTCTCTCTATCTCTACAATGGCGACGATTGAACTCGCAAAACTAGGGTTACAATTGGCTCCATTGCCGACAATTTTGCTGCGTAAATCCAGCCCTCGTCGCAGCCGTCTTCAATTTCGGTTCGGTTTTGAGCCCTCTGTCAATCGCAGAGCCGCCTTTCTTCTTCGACCGCCTTCGTGTTCGCTCGTCGACGAACAACCGAAACAAGGCACAGAAGTGGTTTCGTTGTTTAATGAACAAGAAAATGCACTTGTTGAAGCGCTTATTGGCATTCAAGGCAGAGGCCGTTCTGCTTCTCCTCAACAACTCCAGGTACAATCATCCACTGAATTCATTCTTCGTTTTGTAGTGGTTGTTTAAATAGAACCCTCCTTTCCATAATTTTAGTCACTTTTTGGCATTATTACTCTGCAAAATAAATGAACCTTCTTAGGAGTTTGCTTCCTCCTGACTCTCCGGTTCCAAACTTTTAAGTGTTATCAACTCCTTTTAGGGGCTTGGGCCAGACCACACGGGGCATTTGCTCCGGCTTGAAATGGTGCCCCCGCTGGTGGACGTTGGGCTTATGGTCCCAGTACTAGTGGTGGTGTGGTTATCAGAAAAATAATTATAATAAATGAACCTTTAGAATTACCCATTTCAATTATGTGGTGGTAAGCGGTAGCTACGACTTTATTACTGTTGTCCGACCTGCGCTGAGTCTTTAGCTTGTGTTCAATATAAAATGATTGACGATTACTTTGGTTCGTTTATCCGATCAGTTCATCAATGATCAGCAAGTATGATGGTTAGAATGATATTTCTACATGTGTTTTGTGTATGTTTCATCGGTTGAGTGAAAGAACCTCGTGTATTGACTTGCCGTAGAGGCGTGGTTCTGGGTGTGTCAACCGCATCTTCCCGCCTAACTGGTTATTCGTCTCTTGGGACCAAATTGGTTAGTTGGCAATAAAAATTCGAAAGGTGTACCTGAATCTAAGTCAAATACATTTTCCCTAACTTTTAAATTTTGAATATGAAAAGGAAGGACAAAAAATGAATGGACAAATAATTTGAGACATTTAGAAAAGGAGAAGCGGACCAAAATTTGGGAAGGAAGCTGGAGTATCTACTCTATGGATTATATGTTGGTGAATGGAAGTTCATGGTACGGTAAAAACAATTTGTGTGAAATATGCCCTCTCTATTTGGTTAATTGAGAGCACGAAGGAAAAATTTAAGAAATGAAACCTTGGATTTGAGTTTGTGAGGAGTATGTTTTAATCAGAGCTTCCCGTAGCATGTAAGATATTATTCTATAATTAGTGTTAGTTGACCCCATTCGAGTTTGAAATACTCTATTTGTGTATTCTCAACTTCTTTGTGCCCCATTTATCCAGTTTTCCCCTTCAAAAAAATTGGGCAGAGGGAATAAGGATGAGTTATTATGGTAACCATTCAAAGGCAAGGTATTTCCTTTTTCTTTTTCTTAATCAAGCAAGTGCATGACTAGAATGGGAAATGGAAAAGACAGTGAGAACAAAAACACTGTTTGCTGCTTTCTACGTGGACTGGTAATATCAACCAACTTGCATAAATATAGAGTTCATGAAAAACAGAAGGATAAATGCTGCGCAGCACTGAAATTCTCACATCCTTTCTTTATAACCTTTCCTCCTCTTTTGTGACAGCGAAGCAATTTAGTATTCATTTTCAGTCAACAAATCCTTGGACCAGACCAGTCATAAGTGAAATAACCCCTTAGAAAAGTACTCATTTCTTTGACTTTCATAGGCATGTAACGTGTTCTTGTTTTCCACCTACATTTTCTTATGCAATCAAACTTGTTCGACAGTTTGAGAATATCTGATTATTTATGAAAAGAACTACACAGGAGGTCGAGCGAGCGGTGCAAACTATAGAAGGTTCAGAAGGTGTACCTGATCCGGTTTGCGACTCTCTTTCTAACTGTTTGTTTGTTTTTTTTTTTTTCCCCTTCCTCTTGTGTTTTGCAAGTTTTCCTGATTCTAGATACTATAGTGCTTTGGTTTTCTGTGTTCAACTGACTGAACAGGGTCAGAATTACATGTTACAAAATTTCAAATTACTCCTTAGTAGTCCTCATAGCATTAAAGCAATACACGTTGAGACTAGGGTACAAGCGGCATTTTTACGGGACTGGCCAGTTATGCTTGGCTTGAGGCAACTCTTAATGTTTTCAAACATCTACCAATTTTTGAAGCCAGTAGCATAATTAGCAGTCATTCAGTTTTTCTATAACTGTTTGTGCTGAGAAGACAAAATGGAATCTCTTTGAGTGACTGTGTCTTCTAAAATTTGCAGACAAGCTCTAGTTTGATTGAAGGTCGCTGGCAATTAATGTTCACCACAAGACCTGGGACTGCATCTCTTATTCAGGTTGACTTTATGCTAGTGGTTGAGTTATTACTGTAACCTGATTTGGAGTTACAAGCTCTCGTCCTCTAAAATACTGGTAGGTAGGTGTAGCATAGAATACAAGATAAATAAAGCAGTATATGATAATTTTAAATACATCCATCATCAACCATAGCAATAGGATAAACTAGATGAATTTGGATTTTGATATAGCTTGACCTAGTTAAGGAGGCGGGTAATTTTTTCCAGCACATGGTTTTTCTACAAATCACTTTTCACGATGATTACTACCTGATTTTTGTCCAATTGTAGAGAACTTTTGTTGGGGTTGACTTCTTCAGTGTATTCCAAGAGGTATACCTACAAACAAATGACCCACGTGTGTCCAACATTGTGAGATTCTCTGATGCAATAGGTGAGCTGAAAGTGGAGGTATGACTTCAATGTCGTATTTTTACACTTTCTTTATGCTATAATTTCTTGAACTCATTAGGAGATTTTTTGAGGTGCCTATCACATGACATTTGCATTTTAATTACGGTTATAATGAGTAGAGTGCAATTAACTGGGAAAAGAGAAAATAAATTCCACAAACTGCATCTATGTAAAATTTGTATGGTGATTCTGGCCATAACTCTTAATTAGTTCAACCATTAACGAGGAGCTAGTTTTAGTGTGTTATCAAAAAACGTAATTATAGACTGTTCTTTACATAGATATCATATTGACAATCGTTCTTACTTTCTTCACTGTTATTGGTATTTGAATAACACTATTCATCTTCTCTTTCCCCTCAGGCTGCAGCATCAATTAAGGACGGAAAACGAATACTTTTTCAGTTTGATAGAGCAGCCTTTTCATTAAAGTTTCTTCCATTTAAGGTTCCATATCCGGTACCATTTAGGCTTCTTGGAGATGAGGCAAACGGTTGGTTAGACACTACATATTTATCTCGTTCTGGAAACCTCCGTATCTCAAGAGGAAATAAGGTAACTAAACAACTTAGTTGGTGTTCCACTAACCAGCTCTTTTTGGCTTTTTTCGATATTTAAGTTAGTGGAATGTGATAGCTTTTTTGAGTTAGTGGAACGAGATAGCTTCTGGCAGTTTTTTTAAGGGTAGTTTGTTTGGATTTTTTGGCTTTTTGTGGAAAGTGATGGCTTATTTAAGTTAGTGGAACAAGGTAGCTTTTGACTTTTTTTTTATAAGTTGAAAAAGCCCGAAGTTGAGTTAGTGGAACACCATTTCTGCATATGCGCGTTTGTGTTGCTAGTAAAGAGTTACTCAAACTTCCATTAAGTATGTGATATGCGCCTAGGACTAAGGACTACCAGCAATGTTGTAGTGCAGGGCACCACATTTGTGCTGCAGAAGAATAACGATCCAAGGCAAATGTTGCTGGAAGCCATTTCCAAAGATAAAGGAGTGATAGAAGTAATTTCCTTTTAACCCTACAAGGATATAACGCATCTATTAATAAGGTTGCATTTCCATGGTAGTGTTGCTGATATTCTCATCTCTTACTTGCAGACAATCGACGAGTTTATCTCCTTGAATAAAAACACGGCCAAAGGTGAACCAGAACTCCTTGAGGGAGAATGGAAAATGTTATGGAGTTCACAGGTGCTTTTTACATAACTATGTTATTGGATTTCCTTTATTTAAGAAAAATGCAGAATTATATTGATTCCTCGAAACCCATTATGGTATAACTCTGTCCCAAAAGAATGTCCATTTTTCACTATTTCAACCTCTTAAAAAATTGTTTATATTTGTTAATTTGTAATGTTTTTTATAGGCAATATCGATCTTATTTGACTCATCTCACGTAGTTCTATGAGCAAGAGTTTTTAAAAACGAAAAGAGCATTGTAAATTACAAAATGTGGACAATCTTTTGAGAGGTCCAAATAGTGACAACGGACAATCTTGTTGTGATGGAGGGAGTATTATATTTCTGGTAAAATAGAATATGGCAATGTGACCTGTTGGTGCAGTTCGGCAGACGCCAGCAGATTTACGACCAGCTGATTTCTTGTAATAAACCATTTAAATCTCAATAGACACTGATATGTACATTATATCTGGAGTGCCAATCATAAAAATTTTAGAACCCTTTCTCACGTTGCTTGGGTAGGAAAATTTCTTAGCTTATAATTGAGTTCACATCCTCAGGGCCGGCCCAGGGGTAAGCCCCGCAAGCCTCCTTGCTTGGGCAACCCCCTGGGCTAGGGAAACTGAAAAAAAGAAAAGAAAAGAAAAATTCCCTGGTTACATATAAATATTTAGAAGTTTCCATATATAATGCAAAGGAGCTAGTTGGTTCCGTGGTTGTTCTTTGCTACATGTATGCTGGTGGGCAGGGTTCAATTCCCGTGACCCTTCTTTTTTGATATTTTCTTTTCTAAGTCCTTTCTCTTCCATTTCTTTTTCTATTTGTTATTTATGTCTTCTTTTTTCTCCTCCTAGTCCACAAATTGACGAAAAATCGAAGAACACAATTTTACTTTGTTGTAAATTTTGCGTCTAACAAAAACAACAATAATGTGAAGGGATATCTTCTTACATTTGTTTTAAAAAAAATCCCAATTGTGGAAAACTAAGAAAACGTGAACGAGCTTACATGGTATAATATTATTTTTACACAAATTATAGTAAGATATGAAGCAAACTAACTTTCTAAGTTGAAGTTAAAAACTTACTTTTTCGATGTAACGAGAATCGAGATCGTGGTAATCATATAGTATTGTTAACCGGGTTATAATTTGATTGTAATTTCTTTGATGTAATTCAAACTAAAAGTATCAAGTAACCTTGGTTTTTTTTTTTTTTCATGACTTGTATGTCATTTTTTTTTACTTAATAGTAAGTGGGCAACCAAGTTGAGGTTTGGCTTGGACAACCCAATTATCAAGGCTGGCACTGCACATCCTATCCTAGTAGTGACGAGTTCTAAAGCCACGAGGACCACAGATTGTGTTGTTTGAGAAAACCATTCCCCTTAATTAAGTAGAACAGATCAAATTTATATGAAGCCAATTTGAAGTAGTTAGATTCAGTATGGTGGTTTTTGTTTGTACCTAATTCCATGAAGGTGCGCCACTAGGCATTTTGATACTACGGCTAATTAAATGTTGCTTTGATTGTTACCTATTCGAATAGAAGGGAATGTTTTGATTGATTGTCATTGTTACGACGATTATTGTTCGAGCCCTATGCTACAAGCCTGTTAAGTTGTGGGTGTAAATGTGTAATTAGATTGTATTTGTTTTCTCTTGCAATTAAGTTAGTAGTTTAGGTTCATAGTGTAATTTATCTCTTGTACTCTTGTATAAGTACTACGTAATGAGAACAGAACCCTAATTTTTACCTCTTAATCGAATTGTCTGAGTTTACATGGTATCAGAGCAGGTTTGATCCGCTTTTACACATAACGTTGAGTATTGAGTTTTCTCTGCCAACGCCACTCTTGTTTCAAGACTATTTCACGTACGTGAGGTTATCGCCAGCCTTCGTCACAACCAGAAGTCACTGTACGGCCATTGTTAGACCTCATTGACTCTGTACGACTACCGTACAACCCTTGCAACCACTGTTCGACTTCTGTAGTTGATCAATCTTCACAGGCAACAACTGGGTTGTGATCGACGGCCTTCTTTTAGTCTTCTATGACTGTTTGGAGTTCGACTACCACTGGGTTTCCACCGAAAGACTTCACTGACCACTGTATGACACTCGTCGGACTCCGGCGAACCCTGACTACCTCCAGCGAGAGTCGATAACTACTGTATGACTGTCGTACGGTCACTGTGGCACTCGAGATTGTCTGTGTGCTCGCGATTTGGTCTCCACGGTGCTCGACAGTGACTGGGTCTTCTTCGTACGGTCTCTACAACACTCATATTGACTGGATCTGGTGTTATTTACCCTTCAAAACCACTAGGTCCTCTATTAACCTGACTGGTCTCTCTTTCTTCGACAGAAACACTTGGTAACATCAGATTCCCTGTTTTGTTGCTGTTTGAATTGTTTCCAGCCCTATTTATCGTTCTTAGTTTGATTTCGATATGTCTGACGATTCAAAAATTGTTGAGACTTCTGGCGTTAAGGATGTGTCAGGCCAATTTGAAAGAAAATTGGAGAATGTTCCTTTGGATATTTGTACGGTTAAATTGGATGGTACGAACTATTTGCTTTGGTCTCGCACCTTCACTTTGGCTATTGAAGCCAAAGAGATGTCAGAATTCATAGAGGGACCTATCACTCAACTTACAGAGGCTGTTGCCTTAAAGAAATTTAAGTCTCAAAGATCTTTGGTCATGACCTGGTTGTTCAACTCTATGAAAGCTGAAATTCGTCATAACTTTCTGCTCCTTGATACTCCACACAAGATTTGGACTACTACAGCTCAAACCTATTCTCAGCAGGGTAATGATGCACAGTGTTTTGAGTTGAGGAAGCAACTCCGTAATTTAGATCAACACCATCGGTCTGTAGCTGAGTATTTTGCGGAGTTGAGTGGACTATGGCAGGAATTCGATTTTTATCAGGGATTTCAGGCTGTTTGTACTGAGGATGCTACTAATTGGTTGAAGAGGTTAGAGAAAGAGCGTATTTATGACTTCCTTGTTGGCCTTGACATGGAGTATGATCCAATTAGAGTGCAAGTGTTGGGTCGTGTTCCGTTTCCGTCTCTGGGTGAAGCTTATGCTATTGTTCAGCAGGAGGGGAGCTATGGTGCATGCTCCTATTTCTGATCATTCTGCCTTGGTTGTCAGTCCTCAGGGTCAGTTTGGTTCTAGCAGAGGGTTTACTCCTACTTCACAGAGTGGTAAGTCACAGTCTGGTGCTAGCAGTGGGTCTACTGATCGTGAGTCACTTCAGTGTGATTATTGCCATAACATCGGTCATACTAGGGATTTTTGCTGGAAGTTACATGGCCGGCCCCCTCGTGGGCGAGGGGGTGGACGCGGTGGTCGTGGTACAACACGTTCTCAGGCACAGGCTCATGTCTCTGAATCTGCGGTTGCTACCTCGTCTGACTCTGGATTTAGCATTGGGGCTCAGGTGACTTCAGATCATACTGGTGGTTTTTCTCAGGGGGAGATGCAAGCTCTCAGGCGCCTTATGGCTCGGGCTGATTCTTCATCTACCATAGCTTCCTCTTCCACAACAGCTCCCACTTCATCCTATTTTGCTCACACAGGTATCTCATCAAATGCGTTCACTGCCTCTTCTGCTATCCCTTGGATTATAGATTCTGGTGCTTCAGATCATATGACAGGTTGTTCCTCTGTATTTGATTCTTACTCTACCTGTTCGGGTAAGGATAAGGTTAGAATAGCAGACGGGTCGTTCTCTGCTATCGCAGGGAAATGTTCCATTCACTATTCTCCCTCTATTTCTCTTTCTTCAGTTCTACATATTCCAAATTTTGCCACTAATCTTCTGTCTGTTAGTAGTCTCACTCATTCTGCAAACTGTTCTGTGACATTTTTTCCTACTCATTGTGTTTTTCAGGAACTGGGCACGGGGAAAGTGATTGGCAGTGGTAGAGCACATGGTGGCCTCTATTTCTTGGAATCTACACCTCAACCATCTTTGTCATGTGGTCTTGCTCTGCAAGCAGATACGAGTTCAGCCTTTTTTATGTTACATCAGTGGCACCGTAGATTGGGTCATCCCTCCTTTGGGATTTTAGAAAAACTTTTCCCTAGTTTAGTTAAACATTGTTCTAGGAGTCAGTTTTTTTGTGAAGCCTGTGAGCTTGGTAAACATAAACGTTCTTTTTATGCACCTATTAATAAAAGGAGTGATTCTCCGTTTATGGTTATTCATTCTGATGTTTAGGGTCCTTCCCCTATTCCATCTCTTAAAGGTTTTCGGTGGTTTGTCGCTTTCATTGACTGTTATTCTCGTGCTACTTGGGTGTATTTACTTAAGTCGAAAAGTGAAGTGTTTTTTTGTTTTAAATCTTTTCATTCACTGGTTCACACTCAGTTTGATATGAGTATTAAAATTCTTAGGAGCGATAATGGCACTGAGTATATAGATAAGAGTTTTCGGGCTTTTTTAGATGAAAATGATATTCTTTTTCAGACGACTTGTGTTGACACTTCACAACAAAATGGAGTTGCTGAACGCAAAAATCGTCATCTAGCTGAGGTAGCTTGCTCTCTGTTATTCACCATGAATGTTCCTAAATATCTGTGGGGAGAAGCCATTTTCACTGCAGCATATCTTATTAACCGCATGCCATCCAGTGTTCTTAACTTTAAAACTCCCCTTGAGTGTCTTCCTAGCGTTTTTCGTGCCACAACTCTTCCCCCACGTGTTTTTGGTTGTGTGTGTTTTGTTCATGCTCCTCATCCCTCAGGTGGCAAGCTAGGTCCTAAAGCCCATACATGTGTTTTCATTGGATACTCTCCTACTCAGAAGGGCTACAAATGTTATGATCCTCATTCTAGGAAATTTTTTGTGTCTATGGATGTCTCTTTTTGGGAAACAGAGTCCTTTTTTTCTCCCTCCACTCCATCTCTTCAGGGGGAGCATAGGCCGGAGGAAGAGATGTTTTATGGTGAGGGGGGGCAATTGCTGTATAATCATGGGGAGGGGGAGAAAGAAAAGTCTGGAGAGGAACAAATATCTGCCAAAAGAGCAACTCATGACATAGGTGGTGATGCTGAGGAATATATACACCGGCTGCAAAGGTCTAACCTCAAGACCTACAGCAGAAAACATGGAAAGTCCTCTTGTGTGATACCACCTTGTCAACCACAGTCTCCTGCTCCAGTTCCAGATTCCTCAGCTGACTCATCTGGTAATGACTCTTCTCTCATTGAACCTCCTCCTGATAATTCTGATGATCTTCCTATTGCTCTTCGGAAAGGTGTTAGATCATGTACTCAACATCCCATCTCCCAGTTTGTCTCTTATGATCGTTTATCTCCTTCATACCATGCCTTTGTTTCGTCTCTTTCTTCTATATCTATTCCACAGAATTGGCAGGATGCATTCATGATACCTAAGTGGAAAGGAGCTATGGTAGAGGAGATGACAGCTTTGAAAAAGAATGGCACTTGGGACCTAGTATCACTTTCGGAAGGAAAGAAACCAGTGGGATGTAAATGGATTTTCACTGTTAAGCAAAATGCTGATGGTACAGTTGAGAGATATAAGGCGAGACTTGTTGCCAAGGGTTTCACTCAAACATATGGTATTGACTACGAGGAGACATTTGCGCCAGTAGCAAAGATGAACTTTGTGCGAGCTCTACTCTCGTGTGCTACCAATTTGAATTGGCCTCTCCAACAGTTTGATGTGAAGAATGCATTCCTCCATGGTGAGTTAGAGGAGGAGGTGTATATGGCTATCCCACCTGGTTTTTCTTCATCTCAGACTGAGGGAAAGTGTGTAGACTGAAAAAGGCTCTTTATGGGTTGAAGCAGTCACCTAGAGCCTGGTTTGGCACATTTTCGAAGGCTATGTTGAGATTTGGATACAAACAAAGTCATGCAGATCATACTATGTTCATCAAGAAAGGTATTGGTAAGATTGATGTCCTTATTGTTTATGTTGATGATATAATAATGACAGGCAATGATGTGGATAAGATCCTTAATCTCAAGTCTAGTCTGGCTTAAGAGTTTGAGATTAAGGATTAAGGATCACTGCGATACTTTCTTGGATTGGAGGTGGCAAGGTCTGATAGAGGGATTTTTTATCTCCCAACGGAAGTATATACTTGATTTATTGAAAGAAACAGGTATGTTGGGTTGTAGACCTGCAGATTCTCCTATTGAGGCAAATCATCAGCTTAGTGGAGACTCCGTGGAGCGCACGGATAAGGAGAGATATCAGCGACTGGTTGGTCGACTGATATACTTAGCCCACACGAGACTGGATGTCACTTATGCAGTGGGCATTGTTAGTCAGTGTAGGCATGATCCTCGTACCTCACACCTGGATGCAGTTTATCGTATTTTGAGGTATCTCAAATCAGCTCCAGGAAAAGGAATTCTATTCTCTAATCACGGTCACCTGCGATTGGAGGCATTTACTGATGCTGATTGGGCTGGTTCTGTGGATGATAGACGCTCTACTTCTGGCTATTGCACTTTTCTTGGGGGGAATTTGGTTACTTGGCGAAGTAAGAAGCAATCAGTAGTTGTCAGGTCAAGCGCGGAAGCAGAGTATAGAGCTATGGCTCATGGTGTTTGTGAGCTCTTGTGGCTCCAAACTTTGTTATACGATTTGGGAATTTTTGATAATGGTCCTATGAAACTCTACTGCGATAACAAAGCTGTCATAAACATTGCCCACAATCCTGTTCAACATGACAGAACGAAGCATATAGAGGTTGACAGGCACTTCATCAAGGAGAAGTTGAGCGAGGGGTTGATATGTATGCCTTTTGTGCGATCTGAGAATCAATTAGCTGATATTTTCACAAAAGGGCTTGGCAGCAAGAGTTTCCACCCCATTGTGTTCAAGTTGGGCTTGATTGATAGCTTCTCACCAACTTGAGGGGGAGTGTTAAGTTGTGGGTGTAAATGTGTAATTAGATTGTATTTGTCTACTCTTGCAATTAAGTTAGTAGTTTAGGTTCATAGTGTAATTTATCTCTTGTACTCTTGTATAAGTACTACGTAATGAGAACAGAACCCTAATTTTTACCTCTCAATCGAATTGTCTGAGTTTACAAAGCCTAAATTAATACGAGTCTATCAGGGACTAAGAGTCGCATATGGGAAAGCTCTTTTGCCTACTGACTGAATGCAGTCATTAAAATTCCAAGAGGAAACTTATATTTAGTTTCCGTAAGATCTTGGCTGGGCATCCTTTTCTTCTATTGTTCCTTCTAAGATTGAGAAAAATCGCTAGGATGGAAATAACGCACCGTAGCCTGTTTCAGGTTTTTTGTCTGTTTGATTAAATCTTTTCCTAGTTCCAGTTGATGCATTTGTGAAATAAGCGAGGCATGCCTTATTTCCCTTGTGGATTAAGAGCTTCGCATCTGCAATTTTTTCTAGTTTGAGCTGTTACTTTCATGAGACACTGTTGCAACCCATTTCCTAATAGCGTTAAGTTGTGGAAAAGAATTGGTAACCCAAGATGTATCAGTTCTTTGTTTCCTGGTGGCTGGTGGGATGTCTTCAAGTCTTGTGATCTATGATTGCTCTCCTGATATGTTTTTTAGGTTCTCTAATTTTCTTTTTGTTGGTGCTCCCTGGCCATCTATGTTTTTCTCATTATTTTTGGTTGATAGTAGATAATCTCACCTTTATGATCTCGCAGTTTGGAGGAACCTATTCAAGGGACTCTGCGATATTGTTAGGATTTAATGGATGAATGAATTAGTTTCTTTTAGTGTTCGTGTGGATGCCATTGTTTTCCCTTGTTATAGATTTCTAGGATCCTTAGGTGTAGATTCCTTAGATTTATCTTCTTCTCAACACTCCTGCATCATCTGTCCTCGTGTGAGATGGAATCACATTTCAAAGGAGCTGTTTGATAGCTTGATATTCAGTGTTTTTGCTTAATTTCCTAATAATAGAAGTGGTGTAGAACCAAGGATGAATAGGGAAAAGAGAGGATGAAAATCTTGATGTTGTTCAATGTGTAGGGTTTTCATAAGCAATCACATAGACATATCTCTTCTCCAATAAGAAGACTAGGGACAGAAGGCCTAGAGATTGTCCAATTAGGAACGATAATAAAAACACCCAGTCAAATTCCTAATTCAGTAATTCCTAAACATTAAGAAATTATGGATTCTCCTGATTCGCACAAGCTCGTCCAGACCACCCAGTATAATAATAATAAAAAAACCAACTCCCTGATCCCCATCATTAAAGTGGTGGGGTAAAGGAGAACAATCTCTCTACAACAACTTGTGTTGATACTTCTCCTGCGTTTATTTGTTTACAGTTTCTTCTTTCTATAGTTGAATTGTGCCCAATGCTTTGCAGGTGGAAACAGATAGCTGGTTAGAAAATGCTGCAAATGGTCTTATGGGCATGCAGGTTCCATTTCATAATAAACATTACATCAACTATTGTACCCTTCATATGCAGTTCATACACTTCTCTTAATACCAAAAGTGTCATATACTATAGACATACTCAATCTTCTAATGTTGCTGGTTTAGATAGTCAAGCCGAATGGAAAATTGAAGTTTCTGGTCGACATGTTGCTTGGGATTAAATTTTCTATGGATGGCAGATTTGTGTAAGTTTCCTCTTACTGCATTTCCATATGATTAATGTCTAGACCGCGACTTGTTGCATTTGGCAAAATACAAGTTCTAACCAAAGAATATGAATCAGCTTTTCTACTTATTTAATTAGCTTTCAAGCTGCATTTTGGTATTGCACTTGTCACTAGCTTGGATAATAGTAAGAGCAAGCATTGGATTTATTTGGAGCTTTATGGTCTTACAATGATCGTGTGGATAATGGTAAGAGCAAACATTGGATTTATTTGGAGCTTTATGGTCTTACAATGATCATGTTTTGTACACGTGTCTAGGGGTGTAAATGAGCTGAGCTGAGCCGAGCCAAGCTTTGTGGTGTTTGAGCTCGGCTCGTCAAGTAAACGAGCCGAAAAATTGAGCTCAAGCTCGGCTCGGTCATAAACGAGCTGAGCCAGGGTAGTTTACCTAACGAGCCTCCTTGAACAAGCAGAGCTTATACAATCGAGTTGAGCTTTTGGGAGCCGAGCCGAACTTTTGCAAGCTCGTTAACTAAACGAGCCTAAAAATCGAGCTCGAGCTCGGCTCGATTACTAAACGAGCCGAGCCACAAGCTACACGTGAACAGCTCTGTTTTTTTGTTTTCAGCCCTACCCGTGCGGGCCGTGTCTTACCTACGCAACCTTGATACACACATGCATGAAAAGGCAAACAGAGAAAGCAAGAGACTGATACATGCACATAAAATTCAAATTGTATTCTAGACATGTTTAACTGATGGTGGCATTATCTTTGCATTAGAACAATGAAATGATACAATGCGGTTTCATTACATATGTGAAAAGGTTGTATACAATGGAGCGTTATTCTCGATGAATCGGTAAATTCTTTGGCACAAACTAACTTGTTTTCTGTCAGGAAATCTGGCGCTAACACATATGATGTTACAATGGATGATGGAGCTATTCTGGCTGGCCAATTCGGACTTCCAGTAGAACTGGGAAGCAAGTTCAAATTGGAGTTGCTGTAAGATTCAGGGGTAAAATAATTTAGTGATATAATTATTTATACAAAGTAAACCCTTATGATTCTTTATTGACATTTTCAGTTATACTGATGGAAAGATCAGGATTACCAGAGGCTACAACAGAATTGTATTTGTCCACGTTCGCACGGACGGGTCTGATCAAAAGTGAATTATCTCACCGCTCACTTGAAGGAAACATGTAGAGTTTTTGGTATATATATATATATTGCTTCTAATACATGCGGAAGAACTGAAATTCGACTGAACTCTGTTCATGCTAGATGTGGAAGATACAATAGAATGAATGAGGTTTTGGAGATTACAAAGGAGTTTTCGAAGTCAGTAGCTTATTAAATGAGGAGTGATTTTGGTACTCTCTCCATTTTATGACTTTATTGTGTCAAATTACAAGACAGCCGTTTTCATTTAGTTATTCCAGGTGACAAAATACAGGAGGACTATTAATTATTAAACGAAAAGGTTGGATATAATAAAGGAAAAAACAGAGTTTGAGTGCTTTTATCCAAAGTACGAGAGGAGATTTGTTCACCCCAGGGGGTATGGTCACCATAGATCAAATTTTGATGATCTAACCCGTCTATATTATTCAAACTAATTTCTTAGAAAATCCTGTGAAAATTCAACTTGATCAATTACCTATAAATTCTCAATCACAGCAGTACATTTTTTGAAGCAAAATACACTGTTTTGATATACTTCTTTGCTTGAGAACTTACAAGTATCTGATTTAGTTGAATTTTTGTAAGGTCTCATAACAAATCAGTCTAGACAATATGAACGGTTCAGATTATCGAAATACAATCTACGATGACCATACCCCTGGGGGTAAACAAAGTACATAACAATTGTCCTCTTAGCAAAGTACATAACGATTGACG
The DNA here is from genome assembly GCA_963854785.1 of Vaccinium vitis-idaea. Classification (NCBI taxonomy): domain Eukaryota; kingdom Viridiplantae; phylum Streptophyta; class Magnoliopsida; order Ericales; family Ericaceae; genus Vaccinium; species Vaccinium vitis-idaea. The sequence goes on along the minus strand of OY978226.1, from coordinate 37,027,580 downwards.
ATTTCGTTGGTATCTCAGGGTTTCTGGCCAGTCTATGCGCACACAGCAAAAACCACTCATGTTATATTGTTATGTAATTCTCAACTACACAATATGATGTTCTTGATCTGCAAGAAGAAAGGGACGGGGAAGGTCTGAATCTTGGTGACTTTAGAGAATCACCATAGATGACCAAATAATCAGAGGTTTCTCCAAGATAATCAATAGTGGGATCACCGTTGTCATACCTTTCCTGCAGAATTGGTTGGGTGGACTTTTTCTTCCTTCCACGTTGTCTGGTAGAAGAAGTTTCTTCACAAAGAGAGTCATAGAGACAATCTTCACACTCAAAATGATCAAAATACTTATGACCTGTCTCTGGATTCTGAAAATAGTATACTGGAAGACCAGAGGGTTTGAAGTATTTGATTGGTGGTTTTGAAGTAAATTCAATCATGTTGATTTGTGAAGGGAAAATGACAGGATGGGTGGAAGATGAGGATTGATCTTTAGGAAAAGTGATTTCAAGCGTTCCATCAGGCTTGGTATGGAAAACAGGGTTGGAAGATTGTACATGAGTGGATTTTTGTTGGGTTTTCTCGTATGCTGTGACCCAAGATTCTGGGAGCAGCTTGAGAAGTTCAGGGCGAGATATCTGGCGAGGGACATGGACACAAGAGGCTTGATTTGGGGCATTTATGGTTAGAAAAAGGGCTTCATCTGTGGAGGTAGGTAGAGACATGTCAAATGCATGATTCTGAAGACAGTAAGCCATTTGGAAATGGAGGGTGGCGGCATATGTTGTGGAGATTTGGGAAGCACCGCCAATTTGAACTTGCACCTTGAGGGCAGAAAGCAGATGAGGATTTGCCAACAGCACGTTGAAATTTGGGTAGAAGGTGAACACAACTGTTCCAGCATTTAGAGTGGTTTGAATAGTGGCGATGCATGCATGTTGGTACCGCATAAACCAGGTATCAACCAGAGCAATTCTGGTAAACCTTTTCTGCCATGAAAAGTGACTGCCAGCCGGATTGCTCCAAAATGAAGGTGAGTAAAACCTTGTCGTTGCCACAGACGAGGTAAATCTAGTGGAATTTCTAAAGGAAGTAGTTGCTTAGTTTCTATAGCTGGTATGAAACATTGATCAAACTTAGAGGCTTGGGCATTTTCTTTGACAGAAGTAGGTCTTTTTGTGGAGAAAAGTTGGGTAATAGTCTTTTTTACAAAGGTGACGGGTTTAGAGAAAGAATTATAGAGATTTAGGAAAGGGAGATCAGTAATGGGAACTTTACTATCATCAGGAAGATACTCAAACTCATACAAGTATTCGAGATTAGAAGAGGAAGTAGAGGATTTTCCACTAGTGGAGTGACAAGGAGTAGTAAGAGTAGTACTGGTAGAAAGACGATTCATAGTAAATGAAGAAAATGTAGGATTTCATAAGAAACCCTAACCAAAGAACTCATGTCAAACCATTGAAGAAAATAATAGCGGATGCGTACCTGTCGCCATGGAGGATGAATACCTTGTGTGTGTGGTTGTTCGTCTTCCACCTCCAAAGCCCTACTCTTGATCGTGACCTTTGTCTCACACACGATGGGATGGTATGAGAAAAGAGATTAAGGTTTGGAGTGGGGATTTAACCACATATTTATAGGCCTTGGTTTCATCATAGCTCATCATAATAGATGGAACCCTAATGGGCTTTGAATGGTCTCTACACTTAATAATAAGTCTACATCACTTAACGCACGTGATATAACCCAAATACGCACTAGCAGAGATTTGTCAATTACCCGGTCATATTTATTAGACGATCACAACTCAATGGGTAATACCGACACCACTCAAACCTTATTCGATAATATACAATATCTAATTATATGATCTATGTAGGCCCACCTACAAAAAATTGCTAACAGAAAAAACTAGGTTCTTCGTTTCCTCATACATCAAATCTTTTCCTTTCAAAAGACCAGTATTGGGTTCTTCGCTTGTACTCCGTATTGAATAGGCGACAAACGTACAAGGTAACAATTCACTTATAACTAATTCTATCGCGATACCGCCATTGAAGTGGTTCCACCTTTTCTTCCCTACGATTCTTTTCCATTATTATTAATTTTTTTTGGGTGGTAAAAGATAAGCTTTGTGTTAAAGTACGAGCATCGTTATGATTTAATACGAGCGAGGTAAATCACGAGGTTGACTACCTTACCTAATTGATCAAGATTGTCTTGGTTCACAAGACAGCAAGGCACTCCACCTTGGGGTGTTCACGGTCCGGATCGGATCGGATTTCTATGAATCCAATCCTAATCCACGAGTCACAGTTTTTTTGAAAATGTAATCCATGTCCGGACTAAAAAGTCCCATAGGCCAGTTCCAACCCTTTCCATGAGTCACGGATTGTTTCCGGTTTTACCCACAAATTACAAGTATATATACTCCCTCCATCCCAAATTGCTCGTTCCTTTTGGGGAATCCAACTTTTTAAAGGGACAAAATTATTGTCATAGAATTCCAAAATTATCCTTCAAAACTGTGAAGTTTATTAAATGGTTCTAAATTGTTTATATCTTTCAATATGGATCTAAAAAATTATGCAATATGTATCTTGTTTGATAGATCTCAATTAGTTGTTTTATACAAAGTTTTAAAAATCATGAAAATCATTATAAACTAAAAGATATAAATGATTTAGAAATGACACAAATTTCAAAAACTGTGAAATAAATTGGGAGGGAAATAGTACTTTTTAAGGGTAAAACTGAAAGTTTGGCATATTTTTGGACGGAGGGAGTATAAAAAAGGGAAAATTTCTCTTATATCCCTTCGACTTTACTCTCGTGAGGCCTTTAGGTCAGTTGGGTTTGTTTTCATGTATTTCGTTAGGTCAGTTGGGTTTGTTTTCATGTATTTCGTTAGGTCAATGGGATATGTTTTTACTTCGGGTTATAATCCGAAATTGCTAAAACTCAACGACAGAGAGAGTGTGTGTGTTTTTATTCTCTAGAGTTTATAAAAACAAACACTATATCACATTATGACCTTCCCACCCAAGAAGTTCTTGAAAGCTCAGTAACTGTCCTTGATCTCCTCACAATCCTCAGAGTTTGTCCTAACTTTTTTGAGAATTTATGGAAAAGAATCCGCCAGAAAAAATGGAAAATTGATTTGATCCTGTGGCAAAATTTTGCACTTAGGCTCCGTTTGTTTCAACGTAAAATATTTTTCGGGGTAAAATATTTTTCATGTAAAACAAGTTTGACAAAAAAACTTTTTTTGTTTTTGTTTTTCAATGTTTGGTTGACATTTACCAAATATTAGCCTAATACAATTTCCCAAAGAAACCTATGCGAGAAACGTTGCATGCGTTGAAGAGGGTCAGGCAGATATGGATGAGGGAAAGAAGGCAAAATAGTGATTGTAATGTATAGAAGTTGGGTTCCAAGAGAGAGAGAGAACAGCAGTGGAGATTTTCAAGGGCTTTGAAAAGTTGGTTGCTGGGAGAGAGAGAGAGAGAGAGAGTTGGTTGGGTCGTGGGGGTGGGTGAAATCAAACCACATGGAGGAGAATGGATGGAAAACAACTTACCGAAGTTTTAGACAAAAGTAATTTTACGTCTCTGGGATGAAAATGTTTTACTATGTAAAATATTTTCCAATTATTTAACGTAACCAAACAATGGAAAATAGGTAAAACATTTTACACAAAAATATTTTACGTCCAAACAAACGGAGCCTTAGTTGTAAAAAGGCAAGAACATACTTTTCCTCCTTTTCATCCTCTTCCTCCTGAGCTTTTCCGGCAGCCGTGCTAGAAAATTTTTGGTGATTCTGGATAAGAACTGGTATATGAAGCTTCAGTTAATAGATGGCAGTAAAGGAGAAGAGTTTTTTTTGATACATTTCTTCATCTATCACCCTTGTCTCTACTTCATACCTAGACTTTCAAAATCCTTTATATGGTCTCTGAACTACTGGATTGAAGTGTACGTAGTCCAATTGTTAATGGCAATTAATGTATTGGACGGGAAACATCACATGTGCGCGTCAGGTGCGATTCTTCCCCCAAATCAAAGGGTAAAACCGTAATTACAGGTTCATTTGCATAATAATATGCAGAATAATAAAGCTTGCGGAGTACTGCATAAAGTCGATCGAATAAATCAAGTGGCCCGGTTCCATATTACAACACAGGAATGGAAGTACTAGTGCAAATTGGATTGGTACTGTAAAGTGGAGGATTTTTACTATATTTATATAGGCCACGCAAATTTATAAGGAATACGACAGATTGGTGGAAATGGCTACAACCTACAATACACACCCCCTATTTGGGTGTGTATCATATGCACCTCTATAAAAGTTACGATCGATTAACAAAAGTTACGAATTTTAATAAAAGTTAAGAATTCTTTGTACAAAAGTTACGAGACGCACCAAATATTATGAATCATAGAAAATGTTACAAATCATACTTCTGAAAAAGTTACGAAACACTAAAAAATGTTACGATTGCCAATGAGGTGACACAATATGGACCACATAATGGGTGCATATTGTATACACCTTTAAGTGGTGTGTATTGTAAAATTTTCCAAGATTGGTGGATTGCCAAAGAGGTATTTTCGACCCAGATCCGTTCGGTAATGAACGGTGCAGATCTGTTTGGGTCCGAACAAATCTGGACCGTTGATCGCCGAGCACGGACGGCTCGGATGGGACAACATGCATGCTGTCCCTTAAAAAGGACTCTTTCCTATTTATACAGGAAGGGCCCACTAATTACTCCCTCCGTCCGTTCCAAAATGATAGTCCATTTTAGAACTGCGTGTCATTTTTAACGACTTATATCTTTTAATGTGAACCTCAAAGAATGTGCATTATGGATCTTAGTTTGTTCTATTATACAAAAAATTTAAAATTATAAAAAATATTACAAAATAAAAGATATAAGCCATTGAAAATGACACGCATGACTATCATTTTGGACGGAGGGAGTACAATTTAGGAAGGAATTGGGCTGCCCATATACAAGGGGAAGTCCCAAGTGTACAAAAAAATTATGTACATAAAATGTACGTGCCTACTTTTGGGCCCCATACGAATAATCCAAACCGTTCATTAATCTTTTTTTTTTTTTTTGAGTGGCTCCGCGAAAAATCAGCTCAATCTGATATGCGTAAGTGGTTGATCCAATATTCCCCTGTTTCATCCTGAATCGAAAATTTTAAGATTAATGAACGGTTTGGATTATTCGTGTGGAACCCAAAAATGTACGGGCCTACTTTTGGGTCTCATACGAATAATCCAAACCGTTCAACAAGTTGTGTTCTTTTTATATGTAGGCCATTATTTTTTTTTAATTTGTCCAAATTAACTTTGTGAAAGTAGAATGAAGTAAATCATATTTAAAAAAAAAAATGGTAGGTAACCAATACTATAGATGGTGTTTCAATTTTAAAAAAATTACAAAAATTTAAGTATAAATAAAATAGCAATAAAACTATATCTAGGTAACATTCCAATAATAAAATTAATGTCCAAAAAATATAGCTCCTATTTGTTAACATTCCAATAATAAAATTAATCTTCATTTCAGAAAAAATAAAAAACAAAAAAATTAATTTTTTTATTACAATAATTAATTATATAGGTTCATTCGTGACATTAATAATTTAATTTAGTTTTGTATTTAATTCATTAAGTTAATCTATAATCTAAAAAGAATAATGCACAAGGGCAAATAGGTCAATTGACAGGTTTATATATCATCCACCCAACCTTATACCCCCAGATAAACATCAAAACAAACCAAGTACTATTTTATTCCCATTGTCATCCAAATCAAGTATTATTTAATACCCCTCCATAACTATCACATCAATGTGGGTTCACCCTTACTAACAAATACCCCTTAGGGCCCGATTGGCTGCAGCATTAGAGGGGGTATTAAGTTATACACCCTCCCCTTATCCCGGTCCCACAGTTTTATACTTGGTTTGGCAAAAATTTGGAACTCGGATAACTTAATACCCCCACCCAAATAATACCCCTTCCCCCTCACTAATTAATAACACCCCACCCCCTATTACTAATTTATACCTCCTCATATCCCCTACGAAATTACCCCCATACCCTCCCTTATGCCCCTCCCCTTACCCCCAGTTTTATTATTATTTTTTACTGTTTTTAAAAACAAACCGAATGGAATTTTAAATGTTTTACGAGCTCTTGCGATTTCCTTCGGATAAAAAAATGAAGTACTTTTGTGCATAATTTTTTTAATTTTTTTTGCACCAAATTAAACTACTAATTGAGATCTTTAATTTGATACAAAAAAATTTGAAAATTTTTATACTTTAGAATTTGATATTGTTGGCTTGCTTTGCAATATCCTTCGGATAAAAAAATAAAATATTTTCACACTAATTTTTTTACTTTTTTTTTTTGCACCAAATTAAACTACAAATTGAGATCTTTGACTTGTTACAAAAAAAATTAATTTTTTTTATACTTTAGAATTTGACATTGTTGGGGAATAACATAAAAATTACTAATTAGTTATTATTAAACACGTATAACTAGAAATATTATTGAAATGAATAATAAAAAATTAAACTTCATCCACCCAACTTTAAACTTGGAAATATTATTGAAATGAATAATCCAAACCGTTCATTGATCTTAAATTTTTTTTTTGAGCGGCTCCGCGAAAAATCAGGTCAATCCGATATGCATAAGTGGTTGATCCAATACTCCCCTGTTTCATCCTGAATCGATTTAGGATGAAACAGAGAAATATTGGATCAACCACTTACACATATCAGATTGAGCTTATTTTTCGAGGAGCCACTCAAAAAAAAAAAATTAAAGATTAATTAATGATTCAGATTATTCGTGTGGAACCCAAAAATGGATCCCCCTTGAGACCGTTGCGAAATTCAAACTGATAAGTTTGTGAGTACATTTTATGTTCCTAAAATTCTGCATCCCTTTTTTTTTTGTTTTGCCATGATTTAGGAGAGTGTTAGTGTCAGGTGTTAGATATTAACAAACTACAAGAGTTGACATCATATCATAGGAGTCAAACCCACAAGTCTATGAGTACATTTTATGTTCCTAAAATTCTGTATCCCAGTTGGGTCCGTGTACAAGGTTGACATCTATTCTACATTATAATAATCTCTCCATCCGGATTTGTTAGTCCACAAATATATTTTTTCAAGTCCTAAAATGTTTGTCCATTTTCAATAGTCAAAGCATAACGTATGACAAATTTACTTTTTTGCCCATTTTCTAAAACTTAAAATAACAACACAAAAACTAATTTTTTTTAAAATAATGTGTTTACATTTTTGAATTTTTTTTGCACCGTATTAAAGTTCTCAATGAGATCTATCAAACAAGATCCATATTAATAAAAAAATAATTTTTGCAACTACATTATTTTTTAGTTTAAAAATTGCACGTAGTTTCGTAGTGGACTATCAAATTGGAATGGATGGAGTATTAAATGGAGGGATTGAGGATAAAATAGGAAATTAACAAACTCAAAATATAAAATAGGAATGGAAAAATTGCACATTATTTTTTAGTTTAAAAATTGCACGTAATTTCGTAGTGAACTATCAAATTGGAATGGATGGAGTATTAAATGGAGGGATTGAGGATAAAATAGGAAATTAACAAGCTCAAAATATAATAGAAAAAAAGTAAGAATCCCCAAAACGGATCAACAAATCCGGACGGAGGGAGTACATTATAAAAGGGGATCCACAAGGCAACAACAGCCGCACGACAGAAAACGGCCTGGAGAAATTAGGGTTAATACTTCTCGGCGGATCGTCTCTCTCGTTCGTCCAGATCTATCCACTACTTCTCATCAGAGAGTCTCGTCTCGTCTCCCTCTGGGTTTTGTTCTGGTAAGTCTCGTCTCTGTCTCGTCTCCCTCTGGGTTTTGTTCTGGTAAGTCTCGTCTCTGTCTCGTCTCCCTCTGGGTTTTGTTCTGTTGGAGGGGGTCACTGTGACAAACTTCCTCGTTGTAACCAAACCGGATAATAAACGGTTTATATATTTCATTTCAATTGGTGAAAGTAGCAATCCCTAATCAAACATGAAGCGTAGTCATTCTGAGACGTTCCCAGGTTTAACGATCCCTGTCCCATTGTCAAATGGGGGGGGAGGAGGAGGAGGAGATCAATACCTGTATATCATATTGCAATACACTTTTGGGAAGTACTGGTATTCCTTCCACAGGATTAGGGTTTCTGACTTGATGGTTTCGAGCTCTTCTAAGAGGAGTCATAGTCATGGACATGAAAAGCCCCAAAAATTACCTAAACCTATCCTCAAGTTGCCCTCCGATCGCTATCCAATTTTTATGGGCTTTTTCTCCGCCGGGTCCAAAATTTATATGTTTGGGGGTGAGGAACTTTGCACGGGAAGGAGGGGATTGGCTTATCGGAATTGCTATGTCTTCGACACCTGCCAAAAAAACAACCCTTCTAAGGTGGTTAAGGAAGGACCTCCTATGGTTTTTGGGAAGTATCATCCTGTTGTGTTGGGTCCTCTACATGGTAAATTTTATGTCCTTGATTCAACCCTTGCCTCGAATCATCTTGAGGAATTTGACCCTCAAACAGAGACTTGGACTCCTCTTCCGTCCGCTCCGATTGCTCCCCTTAAGGAGGAGGAGGAGGATTCTTTTTTCCTATTCACCACTATCGCTATGAAGTACAAGGTTGTGTCGCAGGCCATTGTTGGGGATAGAATTCTGTTGTGTACCCAGGAAAAAGGCATCTATGCTTTCCATGTCATCTCGCATACATGGGAGCACTGGAGCTCATTGGATCGTCGTGGTAACGCTAGACTTCCCTATTCCTCTGGTTCCGTGTTTCACCGTGGTTTTTGGTATGCTTTCCCTGCCTCACGGTATGCTGCCCCCCCATACCACCTCCCATACTACCCTTCGGCCTACTATTTTGATGAGGACAACCGACTATTCCGGCCATACCGTGCTCATGGAGTTAGGCGTCCGTCTAGGCTTGTGGATTATCGGACCGACAAGAGAATTGTGCCAATGGGGGACAGAACGTTATTCGTCGTTCGTTCTGGTTATGCTCACAGTGATCGTCCCCCTTATCACATCACTGTTGACATGTGCAAGTTTACCAGATTCAAAGTCAAGAATGGGGGAAAGCCTAAAGATCCCGAGGTTTCGAAACAATACTCTGCAACTTTTTCTCACGAGATGCCTGCTATATTTGAGTTTGTTGCTGCCTGCCTTGTCGTGGCTTCCACTTAGTTTGGATGCTGCTAGAATAGTTTGATACCTAGTTTCATGTACGAAAAACACTTCAGATGGAATAAATGTAACGTCTTTGGTTGCTAAGTTCTTAGAAATTTAGAACCATGTTACTTGTTGTCAAGGCTTCTACGGGAGCATAAGTTTTGGATGGTACCTTGGAAATTATCTACTCGTGTGATGACTTGTCTTTTTGGATTGCAATAATATGACCATTGGATGTTGCATGCTTTTGGGATACTAGTGCTTTTGGTATCTTTTTTTGTCTACATTTCCCCCTTTCCTACACAAGTAGGCGTATTTATAGGCATACTAGTTACAACGCTTCGTGCATAGCACGAGTGTGATGTCCGTGTGTTGTGGCTTTTGTTTATAGTTAGATGTAAAAGTTTGTTTTGCTGTTGGTATTGAATGTTGTTGTAAGGGAAATGCTAACGGGTGCCATAGTGCACCCATTAAGAGTACAAAAAAGTACAATTTAAAAGTATACTTGTACATTAAAGTACATCTTTAAGTGTACTTTAACGTACAAGTGTACTTTTAAAGTGTACTTTTTGTACTAGCGGGACCCATCAAAATGTACTTTTTGTACCCTTAATGGGTGCACTATGGCACCTGTTAGCATAACCCTTGTAATAGTTAAAATGTTCGGTAAAGGAAGTGGAGAAAATTGAGAAGGGTAGTGAGGAATTTTCTTGAGGATTTGATAAATGCCCAAAAGATTATCTGGGATATGGGAGTTTTGAGTGGAAATAGAAAGAAATGTAAAAAGAAGATTATAATTGCTAGTTGGGAAAATTGGCAAAATTGTTGGCAACCCTACGGAGAAGTGAAAGTTTGTTACGGCCTGGAAACACTTTGTGTGTGGTTTTGCACAGCCAAAGTTTAGCCTTCCACGAGTGCACATGCACACAGAAGATAAGTACTGAATAACCCAGGCATATATGCTTGAGTCCTGAACTTCTGTTTACACAAGCGCACATTGCTCTTATTGAATTTTGCTTCGCTGTCTGTGGAAACAGAAGTTCAGGACTCAAGCATATTTGATTCAATAAACAAGAATGCTTGACACTGGAAAAATGCTTAGCCACTCCATCTTGTTGATCAAATGGTCGTGTCATTCTCAATCCAGGTTCCAAAAGAATCAGAGGTAAAAAGGATATTTTCAATTTTGAACTATCCACATATACAAAGAGCATGAGCACTTGTCTCTTTGCGAGAGTTGCCACTAACAACATAGCTAAGAATCTTAGATAAACAAAAACAGGAACCATCGGGAGTTATCTTACTCATGGAGAGATATTTATCAACCAATTCAGCCAACAGCAATGTTGAATCGATTGCAAATTTTGTGGGATGGCTCGACATAGATGTGTACACATCAATTTTGACAAAATTTGCACGTAACATCATGATAGATATAGAACTGACTATTCAAGTGAAAGGGGACTCGGCCCATCCGCCCATGAATCCATCGCAATCAATTCATTAGCTTGTGCAGCATCATTCCATACCTTGTGAGTAATGATGCAGCATTGCAGCACCAAATTGAATATCTGAAAGAAATTAGTTACCCAACAGGAGACAGCCTCAATATCGATGGCATAAACACAGAAAAGTTTTTAAGTCCAAATATCACGAGGTATATAGCAATAGAACATATGCACCTTGCAGATTCATAACATGTTTCATATCTAGGACAAATTAAGTGCAACATCAAACGGTAAATGTAGGTTTGGAAACCAAAAATACATCATGATGGAAAGGCACGTATACTCAGAATCACTAAGAATGGGGCAAGGGAAAAGAGCTTGCAGAAAAGAAAGAAAAAATATCAGAATCACAGGAAGGAAGATTCAATGATTTTACTTGCTCTCAGTTACTCTCTAAGAGAAGGGAGGGTGAAGAGCTTTAGTTTGCAATGGCAAAATGATGATAAGGTGCTGATGCCTAGGTTATCTGCAGCTGCTACTTATTTGTGAGGCTTGTAGAAATTTCTGTGTCTTCTTAAAATCATTTCATACCCTCTTTTATACACTAAAAGATCTGGATCATTATGCTGCTACTTATTTGTTCAAGGCCTTGTGCGTAGCACGAGCTTTATGCCCGTGTGATTTAAGATTAGTGAAACTTTACTGCTCCCATCTTCATAAGGAGTGGGCTCCCGTCAAGCTCCTTAGTTGGGAGAGCAGAATCGCACTCCTAAGGTGGGAGCAACACCACTTTAGGAGCTCCCTGCTACTAAGGTTTAATACGAGGGTCATGATTTGAGATTGTACCAAAATGGAACCAAACCAGTGTTCCAAACCAGTGAAGCAACATGGCTATTTTTTTTTTTTTTGACGTTTGACACTATTTGACAAAGTCATTTCAGCAAAAAGTGGACTTGCTCTAAGGTATCAATTGATTCTCGTTAAACAATAAAATAGTTTATTCACAATCTGCAGGGTCGAAACTCGCTTTTGTATTTTGATGAAATGCTAGGGGGAATTTTATACCTTCAGTATAATTCTTATGGCAATTTTAAATTTTAATGGATTCGCAAATTAAGTTACAAATCTCTAGTGATTAGAAAATTCCGCTTGTCCATATGTCCTTCCGCCCTTTCTTCCGGGTGAAAAAAGTTTAGGAGCAACTATAGATTAAGAGAAATGTGTTGAACCCCCATCAGGATTCAAGAAGTTTCACATATTCATGTATACTTTCCAGTGTATAGGTACCACACATAGTAATGTCAAAACAACACAGCCTATTTCAAATTATAATACAAGAATGCATTAGCAATCTTGAAAAGCGATTTCAACAAAACAGTTTTTTCACTAAGTTCTGGAACACATACCCCCACTGACCAATGGACCAGATGTGGACCCTATAATACAACATTCCAGCTGTTGTTTCGAACGTTGGTAGGTTTCTAGATTATGGTCTGCGCGGCTTAATTTCTTAAATAAAATAAAATAAAATAAAAAACACAGAGGAAAAAAGGGCAGGTGTGAACTATATGGACATTCGGGGTACCTTTTTGGGAACATGTTCCACACTCTTGGACCTCAAAACACAAAGTGCAGATGTAAGCTCAAGCTCAAGGTGGTGAAGGCGAGTTCGTATCTCATTGCTGCTAATACCATTGAGTTTGTTCAAAGCTTCAGTAGAGAGCTGTGTCATTGCAATAGATTCATCATCTGAAGCACCCTTTCCCTCGGGAATTTGATTGTCAATGAAAGAAATTTCGGCCGCTGCACATATTGTGAGAGAAAATTGAGGAGTCACGCTTCCAAATCAGGAACTTAAATTGCGACAGAGACTCAAGACTGGAATACCTTCAAATTCTGAACCCGACAAGCCGGCCCTCTGAATGCTCCAAGTTTGCCACGTTTCTGGCTTTTCTGAGCTCATTGAACCATCAAAATCTGACACGGATCTGCTATGGCTAAGCTTACTACCTGAACTGCTGATATTTATGCCATTATCACAACTGCCTGATGCAAGTCTGCTGCTTCTTCCAAGGTCGGCACTGTCTATAATAAACACCACAAATAACACTTTAGAATCTACAGACATAAAGGCAAAAACTGCTATGGAGAAAAAACAAAAAGAAAAAGAAATCAGTTTTCAAAGTCTAAATGGTAATTCCACATCCAACCACTTCTTTACATCATAAATAGCAACATATCCAGTGTAAATGATTCATGCCCTATTTGCTTCACAGTACGTGATAATCACATCATGAAAGAATCAAAATAACCATCTTACCACCGTAGCTAGATGTTTCAATCTGCGAGTCACCTTCACCATCTTTACTCAATGTACGGGCAAATCCATTGTCCCCTACACCTAATACCAAAAGACAAATTTCTGCGTTTTTCCAATTGAGTCAGTATACCCTCAATCCCAGTTTCTTGTTCATCTCTAGTTCCACTGCAAAAACAAAAAAGCAAAAAAAGAAAGTGATGCAAGAACAATACAAGTCGATCCACACAATCAACAAAGAAAACAAATCATTCACACGACACAAGAACAAAACCCTCACTGCAAAATACAAGACACCTCGTAAAAGATTCTAATTCAGGCAGGTAAAAACAGACAGAGAAAAGAGTCTAGAAATTGCAAAAGATCATCAAATATCGTTTCTAAGGATCCATTTGAATACAGTGACACCGTAGAAAAGACAAATCCATCTCTAACATAAACACTGTTAGTAATTTATGCAAAAACCCTCAGAATAATGTGCACACATAAAAGATGCATATGTACATAGAACACAACATATATATTAAGAGTTCCTAATACAACTCCAACATCATCTCCTCCAGCACGTTAAATCTAACAGTCCAATGAAAATTACTATTGTGAATTTGCGATATAATCTTAAAGCTGAAGGCAACCAATTTAGATTAATTAACCTGCAAATAAAATGTTAATGCTCAAAGAGACTACTTACCTTAACCTTTTGCTCCTTCGGAGCAGATGCAGAAAAGTAATCCTTTGAGAACTGAAAGAAAGAAAAAAGAACCCCAAAATCAATCAAACAGTAGTCTCACGTAAGCACGCTCCAAAAAAAGAGAAATTATTTACATCACTTTCCCCGAGAGAAATTTCAGATATCAGACAGAATCCATTCAATTGTAAATCGATTCCATATCATTTCAGAGTGCAAAGAGAAATCAAGCAATTGGAAGGGATGAGTATACCTCGGAAGTGGAGAAGCTAGGGCATAGCAAGGATCGTTGAATGGTGGATCTCTGGGTGGAGGAGAGAGAATCTGATCTGAGAGTCGATCGATCTTGTGCCGTTGAGTTGATTGGTGGGTTTTGGAGCGGTGGTAGAGACGATCGGTGGGAACAAAGAGAGAGAGAGAGCACAGTTCCATGGAAGAAGCGTCGTGAACCCCAGAAAACAAAACCCTGAACCAGTCCCTGGTGGTCCACGCTGGTGGTGGAGGGCGGTGATGGCGCACGCCGCCTTCTTCTCTCCACTCTCTCTCTCGCGCGCGCGCGCAAAAAGTGAGAAGGGACACAGAGGGCATTAAGACAAAAGTCTGGGAAGGGGTATTAGCAAATGCCAAAAGACTCAATTGCGCCCAAGTACAAAATGCCTAATTACAGCCAATTCAAAAACAGAAATTTCCAATTGAAGGGTAAAATCGTCCAAATTGGCAAATGACCATGCCAATTTTGAAAAAACCCTCTCATATATGGCATCCTTCAGCATAGATAACTCTAAACAAAGGTTCACTTAAGTAGGGTACAGTTGTGCTTTGCCATTAAAACCAGAAAAGCCAACTTAGATTCTTCTCTGAACTTGTAGTATAATTCAGCATCCACTGTCAATTCATCCCAAATAATGGACATTTCAGATTAAAAGTCAGTGGCAGATTGAAAGTTGGGTCAATCTAGCACCTTCTTTCAACAAGGACGTAGCCATGGTAGAGTACTTTTTTGTTTTTTGTTTTGTTTTTCAATGACCCCGAGAAGCATAATAATAGAGCAACTTTCATGTTCTTGAAGAGCAAGTTGACGGAAACACCCAATAATCAAGATTAGGGTTAGTGACAGAGAGAGAAATTTAGAGTTTTCGAGATTTTATAGGAACAAAATAAAAATTATTTTTTGAATTGCTAAAGTAGTACTATTAGAAAGATTTCCCAAGCGCCAAAATTATGGAAAAGTGTGGGGTTGTACAAGAAGCGACGGAAATTCAGCAATTTTGGCCAAAGTGATGATCTTCATTTATATTATTTATCAAAACATAAACACCACAAAAAAAAAAAAAATACAAAAGAGAGTCATAACAGGGTAATTTATAATCTTCACATGTCACCATCTAGCCATGTGCAGTACAGAAATTGAATCAGCAAACTGAGGATTCTATTGGGTTTTCAAATTTTAATGGTGGATTAAAAGATCCTGTTTTTAATTTTTAATCTACAGACTTAGATCCTCTATGCTAAGCGAATTCTTCAAGTTCATATGGTTCTTCAACTTTCATGGATGGCAAGTTTCAGTGGTTGGCTAAGCAAAAGTGGTGATTTATCATTACACAGATACTGCTCTCCCTCTCTCTAGATCTCTCTCATTAAACATTTCTGGACTGAAAATTAAGATTGACGTAAGAAATGACGTCATGTTGCATTTTTAATGAAAGCTCGTACTACGGTCTACAAATTTTGATATTATTCAGGGTACAAAGAAAAAGCCAATTTAGTGGAATTAGGTAGGAAGAACACTTTATGCACTCTATTATGTCTCTCCAACATTAGGGGTTGTGTTGTGTGGAGCCTTTTCCCATAAATGAGCAAGTCCATGAAGATTAACAAGTTCTATAGAGCAAAGAGCGAGCACATACCCAAACACCAAACACAGATCCAGACACACAGTTGTCTTATATGAAGTTGGTTCCATAACATGCGAACTCATATTGTAAGATCCAACCGTTATGAGAGGCGGCGTGTTCGTGTTGGAGGGGTGGTTTCACAACCTGACTTTAGTTGTTCCACTTGGCTTATTGGATGAGTTTGAGTACAGGCTCTGAGTTCGGTAAAAGCGCATGTTGATTAATCATATCGGCTCAAAAGATTTTCATGGACGTTTCTCTTTTGTTATGATCACTGATTTTATTTCCTTTTATTCCAAACTTTTGAAAGATTTGCTAGATAGCCGTAAGTAATGCTAGAGTAAATTACAGACATGTCTCAAATCAAGGGTTCAGGTGTTTGCAAAACAATAAAGACAAGAACAATCTAGGAAAAGGAAAAGACAGTTTTTATTCATTTGGAGTTTATGAATCACGTCTCATCAAACAGTTAATGGGTCTGAAACGCAAATGGCAAAACCGTGCAAGTAGCTCATTACAGCATAAATGATTCTGATACTAAAATTGTGTAATATGCTTTGGACATTTTGGAATGATACCAAAATCTTTCCAAAAGGGAAAAGGTGAAGTGAGAGGCTATTCTGACTAAGCTTCATCTATGGCTTTAAGGGAGCGAAAACAACCACCAAATTATGCCCACCAAAGCTGAATTAGTTGGAGATACCTGCACGAAATAGGAAAATTCAAAATGTTCTTCTTTGTCTAAGCAATGTTTAAATATGTGAAATTTGGATGAAAAAACTGTTCAAGTGTTTGATTAGTAAAGGTTGCTATAGATGTATTATCTTCATTGCCAACATAGGCAAAAACATGTAAGAAAAGCACACAAGGTTTCTTGGTGTTTAACGAGTAAACCACACATGGATTAAGCAATTTGCTTCTACAGTTCCATAATTTCTCGAAAGAGGGACTAAAACACATACCAACACTGACTTCATGCTCTTTCTTGACGGTTGGAATAGTGTCGATCATGACAGCAGTCTCCAAGTTCTGCAAATTTAGATAACCATAAGGACATGAAGTACATCATAAAATTGACCACGTTAGCAAACGTAAGCATAATTAGAGAAATTGAAGGAATGGGCTTTTGGTGCAGTACGTATCGGTTAATGGTTTGGATGGAGCCAGCCAGTGTTAATTGCTTTTCTGGCTGCAATGGCTTCCAATCCACCTGCAGCTCCAATAGCATGCCCATCAAAACAAGGAAATCAAACGAGGCAGCTATAACTTTCCAGTATCAGTATGATTAGGTGTGTCATCTGTTAACAAAGATTCAACTTGTGAAATTTAGATTGACATCCAATTGTTAAGTTGTGGGTGTAAATGTGTAATTAGATTGTATTTGTCTACTTTTGCAATTAAGTTAGTAGTTTAGGTTCATCGTGTAATTTATCTCTTGTACTCTTGTATAAGTACTACGTAATGTGAATAGAACCCTAATTTTTACCTCTCCATAAAATTGTCTGAGTGTTTACATGGTATCAGAGCTCAAGATCTAAGAGCTACTCTGTCACGTGTGAGTTTTCTCCACAGTCGTGAGTTTTTCCACCATCGTTACCCATATACACCATCGTTACCCATAAACCCATACCCATACGCAGTCGTTTTCTCCACAGTCGTGAGTTTTCTCTCAGTTGACTGTTTGAAGCATCTATTCACGTTATCCAGCAACTGTTCCCTTCCGATAACCACTGTACATCCTCCGGCGAGACTCGCCGACCACCGTAGAGAACTCGCCGACGTCCGGCGCCACCGTACGACCTTCGCTGATCTCCAGCGACCCAAGAAACTTCCGGCAAACTCGTTTTTTGACTCAAAATTAACTGGGTGTCTTCGTTAAGGTCCCACAGGACTCGATTAGGACTCGATCTGGACTCGACAGGACTCGTTTGTGGTCTACAACACTTGTTTATGGTTCTTCAACACTCGACTGGACTTGTTTATGGTTCTGCAACACTCGGTTTTGACTGGGTTGACTCATTGACTACATAACAATTGTTTTGGTCTCTAATCGACACTTGACATCCACTGGGTAAGGTTGAACACTTGGTTTTGTTTCTGTTGAGTTGTTTCCAGCACCGTTTATCAATTTTTTATTGATTTCAACATGTCTGACGATTCCAAAGTTGTTCCAACTGAGTCCTCTGGCAGTAAGGAAGTGTCAGGGCAATTCGATAGGCAATTGGAACATGCTCCGCTGGATATTTGTCACATTAAGTTGGATGGTACAAATTATTTGCTTTGGTCTCGTACCTTCACTTTGGCTATTGTAGCCAAAGAGATGTCAGAATTCATAGAGGGTCCTGTCACTCAACCTACAGAGGCTGTTGCTCTTAAGAAATTTAAGTCTCAAAGATCTTTGGTCATGACTTGGTTGTTTAACTCTATGAAAGCTGAAATTCGTCATAATTTTCTGCTCCTTGATACTCCACACAAGATTTGGACTACTGCAGCTCAAACCTATTCTCAGCAGGGTAATGATGCACAGTGTTTTGAGTTGAGGAAGCGACTCCGTAATTTAGATCAACACCATCGGTCTGTAGCTGAGTATTTTGCGGAGTTGAGTGGACTGTGGCAGGAATTCGATTTTTATCAGGGATTTCAGGCTGTTTGTACTGAGGATGCTACTAATTGGTTGAAGAGGTTAGAGAAAGAGCGTATTTATGACTTCCTTGCTGGCCTTGACATGGAGTATGATCCAATTAGAGTGCAAGTGCTAGGTCGTGTTCCGTTTCCGTCTCTGGGTGAAGCTTATGCTATTGTTCAACAGGAGGAGAGTAGGAGGGGAGCTATGGTTCTGCCTTGGTTGCCAGTCCTCAGGGTCAGTTTGGTTCTAGCAGAGGGTTTACTCCTACTTCACAGAGTGGTAAGTCACAGTCTGGTGCTAGCAGTGGGTCTACTGATCGTGAGTTACTTCAGTG
This sequence comes from Vaccinium vitis-idaea, assembly GCA_963854785.1. Classification (NCBI taxonomy): domain Eukaryota; kingdom Viridiplantae; phylum Streptophyta; class Magnoliopsida; order Ericales; family Ericaceae; genus Vaccinium; species Vaccinium vitis-idaea. The sequence goes on along the minus strand of OY978226.1, from coordinate 37,008,993 downwards.
TGATTATTGTCATAACACCGGTCATACTAGGGATTTTTGATGGAAGTTACATGGCCGGCCCCCTCGTGGGCGAGGGGGTGGACGCGGTGGTCGTGGTCGTGGTCGTGGTACAATACGTTCTCAGGCGCAGGCTTATGTCTCTGAGGCGGTTGCTACCTCCTCTACCTCGTCTGACTCTGGATTTAGTATCGGGGCTTAGGTGACTTCAGATCATACTGGTGGTTTTTCTCAGGGGGAGATCCAAGCTCTCAGGCGCCTTATGGCTCAGGCTAATTCTTCATCTACCACAGCTTCCTCTTCCACAACAGCTCCCACTTCATCCTATTTTGCTCACACAGGTATCTCATCAAATGCGTTCACTGCCTCTTCTGCTATCCCTTGGATTATAGATTCAGGTGCTTCAGATCATATGACAGGTTGTTCCTCTGTATTTGATTCTTACTCTACTTGTTCGGGTAAGGATAAGGTCAGGATAGCAGACGGGTTGTTCTCTGCTATCGCAAGGAAGGTTCCATTCACTATTCTCCCTCTATTTCTCTTTCTTCAGTTCTACATATTCCAATTTTTGCCACTAATCTTCTGTCTGTTAGTAGTCTCACTCGTTCTGCAAACTGTTCTGTGACATTTTTCCCTAATCATTGTGTTTTTCAGGAACTGGGCACGGGGAAAGTGATTGGCAGTGGTAGAGCACATGGTGGCCTCTATTTCTTGGAATCTGCACCTCAACCATCTTTGTCATGTGGTCTAGCTCTGCAAGCAGATACGAGTTCAGCCTCTTTTATGTTACATCAGTGGAACCATAGATTGGGTCATCCCTCCTTTGGGATTTTAGAAAAACTTTTCCCTAGTTTAGTTAAACATTGTTCTAGGAGTTAGTTTTTTTGTGAAGCCTGTGAGCTTGGTAAACATAAACGTTCTTTTTATGCACCTATTAATAAAAGGAGTGATTCTCCGTTTACGGTTATTCATTCTGATGTTTGGGGTCCTTCCCCTGTTCCATCTCTTAAAGGTTTTCGGTGATTTGTCACTTTCATTGATTGTTATTCTCGTGCTACTTAGGTGTATTTACTTAAGTCGAAAAGTGAAGTGTTTTCTTATTTTAAATCTTTTCATTCACTGGTTCGCACTCAGTTTGATATGAGTATTAAAATTCTTAGAAGTGATAATGGCACTGAGTATATAGATAAGAGTTTTCGGGCTTTTTTAGATGAAAATGGTATTCTTTTTCAGACGACTTGTGTTGACACTCCGCAACAAAATGGAGTTGCTGAACGCAAAAATCATCATCTAGCTGAGGTAGCTCGCTCTCTGTTATTCACCATGAATGTTCCTAAATATTTGTGGGGAAAAGCCATTTTGACTGCCGCATATCTTATTAACCGCATGTCATCCAGTGTTCTTAACTTTAAAACTCCCCTTGAGTGTCTTCCTAGCGTTTTTCGTGTCACAACTCTTCCCCCACGTGTTTTTGGTTGTGTGTGTTTTGTTCATGCTCCTCATCCCTCAGGTGGCAAGCTAGGTCCTAAAGCCCATAAATGTGTTTTCATTGGGTACTCTCCTACTCAAAAGGGCTACAAATGTTATGATCCTCATTCTAGGAAATTTTGTCTCTTTTTGGGAAACAGAGTTGTTTTTTTCTCCCTCCACTCCATCTCTTCAGGGGGAGCATAGGCAGGAGGAAGAGCTGTTTTATGGTGAGGGGAGCAACTGTTGTATAATCATGGGGAGGGGGAGCAAGAAAAGTCTGGAGAGAAACAAATATCTGCCGAAAGAGCAACTCATGACATATGTGGTGATGATGAGGAATATATACACCGGCTGCAAAGGTCTAACCTCAAGACCTACAGCAGAAAACATAGGAAGACCTCTTGTGTGATACCACCTTGTCAACCACAGTCTCCTGCTCCAGTTCCAGATTCCTCAACTGACTCATCTGGTAATGACTCTTCTCTCATTGAACCTCCTCCTGATAATTCTGATGATCTTCCTATTGCTCTTCGGAAAGGTGTTAGATCATGTACTCAACATCCCATCTCCCAGTTTGTCTCTTATGATCGTTTATCTCCTTCATACCATGCCTTTGTTTCGTCTCTTTCTTCTATATCTATTCCAAAGAATTGGCAGGATGCATTCAGGATACCTAAGTGGAAAGGAGCTATGGTAGAGGAGATGACAGCTTTGAAAAAGAATGGCACTTGGGACCTAGTATCACTTCCGGAAGGGAAGAAACCAGTGGGATGTAAGTGGATTTTCACTGTTAAGCAAAATGTTGATGGTACAATTGAGCGATACAAGGCGAGACTTGTTGCCAAGGGTTTCACTCAAACATATGGTATTGACTATGAGGAGACATTTGCGCCAGTAGCAAAGATGAACTCTGTGCGAGCTCTACTCTCGTGTGCTGCCAATTTGAATTGGCCTCTCCAACAGTTTGATGTGAAGAATGCATTCCTCCATGGTGAGTTAGAGGAGGAGGTGTATATGGCTATCCCCCCTGGTTTTTCTTCATCTCAGACTGAGGGAAAGGTGTGTAGACTGAAAAAGGCTCTTTATGGGTTGAAGCAGTCACCTAGAGCTTGGTTTGGCAGATTTTCGAAGGCTATGTTGAGATTTGGATACAAGCAAAGTCATGCAGATCATACTATGTTCATCAAGAAAGGTATTGGTAAGATTGATGTCCTTATTGTTTATGTTGATGATATAATAATGACAGGCAATGATGTGGATGAGATCCTTAATCTCAAGTCTAGTCTGGCTCAAGAGTTTGAGATTAAGGATTTAGGATCACTGCGATACTTTCTTGGAATGAAGGTGACAAGGTCTGATAGAGGGATTTTTATCTCCCAACGGAAGTATATACTTGATTTATTGGAAGAAACAGGTATGTTGGGTTGTAGACCTGTAGATTCTCCTATTGAGGCAAATCATCAGCTTAGTGGAGACTCAGGGGAGCGCACGGATAAGGAGAGATATCAGCGACTGGTTGGTCGACTGATATACTTAGCCCACACGAGACCGGATGTCACTTATTCAATGGGCGTTGTTAGTCAGTTTATGCATGATCCTCGTACCTCACACCTGGATGCAGTTTATCATATTTTGAGGTATCTCAAATCAGCTCCAGGAAAAGGAATTCTATTCTCTAATCACGGTCACCTACGATTGGAGGCATTTACTGATGCTGATTGGGCTGGTTCTGTGGATGATAGACGCTCTACTTCTGGCTATTGCACTTTTCTTGGGGAAATTTGGTTACTTGGTGAAGTAAGAAGCAATCAGTAGTTGCCAGGTCAAGCGCGGAAGCAGAGGATAGAGCTATGGCTCATGGTGTTTGTGAGCTCTTGTGGCTCCAAACTTTGTTACATGATTTGGGAATTTTTTATAATGGTCCTATAAAACTCTACTGCGATAACAAAGTTGCCATAAACATTGTCCACAATCCTGTTCAACATGACAGAACGAAGCATATAGAGGTTGACAGGCGCTTCATCAAGGAGAAGTTGAGCGAGGGGTTGATATGTATGCCTTTTGTGCGATCTGAGAATCAATTAGCTGATATTTTCACAAAAGGGCTTGGCAGCAAGAGTTTCCACCCCATTGTATTCAAGTTGGGCTTGATTGATATCTTCACACCAACTTGAGGGGGAGCGTTAAGTTGTGAGTGTAAATATGTAATTAGATTGTATTTGTCTACTTTTGCAATTAAGTTAGTAGTTTAGGTTCATAGTGTAATTTATCTCTTGTACTCTTGTATAAGTACTACGTAATGAGAACAGAACCCTAATTTTTACCCCTCCATAAAATTGTCTGAGTGTTTACACCAATCATTGTGATGAAGGCATTAACAACTCTGAACTCGGTGATCACTTCACGCAAAACACCTTCTTATGCAAACAATGCAGATATAGCATGTATGTGTGCTTGCAAATGATAATTTCTTGTCCAAGTGCAGTTTTTCATCGCGTGTATGGCAATTGGATTTAGGTTTCTTACCTTGGTCTCATCTATTTTCATCTCAGATGTGTTCTTAAAGACATTCTTCAGGATGAAAATCCGAGGCCATCTTTCCGAGGATGAATTGCGTGATAACCATCACATGTGCCGGCATAGGGACTCTGATTTTAGTTAGTAGTGCTGATAATCTGGTTCTTATATAAAGTTCTGTTTTGAATACCATTAGTGGATCTGGGGATGGAATGGATGAAATGAATGTGATTACAATATTTGTATGACTTTCGCAGGACAGAGTCATGGAGCATTGCAGTGACCCAAAAACCCAAGGTATAGTTATTTTGTTTCAGATTAGCTGTACTTGTTGGAAACATTTTGTAATATCCAATCAGGTTAGCTGCTGCTTGTGCAAGCAGTGAGAAAGGAAGGGCACTCTAAAGTCTCAAGTGTACCCAAATGGATATCTGCTGCTATAGGACCATGTTTTCCTATAGCAGAAGTCATGTTACATGAATCTGCATCCTCTTGGATGTGATTATGCACAAATTGGCATGTTAGCACGTCTAACAATTCATTTTTGAATGTTGAATTGTCTTTTGGTAGGAGTGCAGTCTTTCTCTTATTGAGCAAATGATGAAGTTTTTTTTTTCTTTTTCTTTTTAATAACGGGATGTTCGGGCCAGCTTTCGCACTTCAGGGCCCTGAAGGTAACAAACCGGGCATAACTAACCGGAAATGAACGAACTTGGGGATAGTAGCCTATTGAGGGCAGCTGTGTTACCTTGGATAAGATTGTACTAGAATTCTGCCTTAGAAGCGACGCGATTCACCTCATCCACCACATGATACACAGCACTTCCCCAAATGCCATCCGTCCATTCGTAAACCACCTTGTACTTTCTGCTCTCTGAACTCGGGAGGGTGCAATGGGGCCCTTTGGGATACCCTGCACAAGACCGAACTGCCTCGAGACTAACACTGCGCTGCAATACGGGTACGTAAAGCCACTGCACAGCGGAGACAAACCCGACCTCTCAACAATTTCTTGCACCCTAGAGTCCGTGACTATCCAGTCATTCAAACGACGACTGTGGGAGTGCAGTCTAAGCACCCCGTGCTGTTTGCTTTCCTTGAACCATAGCTGCATATCAAAAAAAGTAATTAACATCCAGGAAAATACATAGTTTACAAGGAAAAAGAAGCAAAGATGAGAGAATAATGGGCAAGTAATGACCGAGCGGAGGAAAAATCATGTATGTTTGTGTGGAAAATATATGTATGTTCAATATGTATGTATGTTAGTGTGAAAAACCCACAATCTCAAAAGCAGTAGAACAAGTTCCAAACACACACCAAAAGAAACGTATAACACGAATCAACATTTAACAGGAATACTTCAATTCAAATATGTAAATTTCCTTATTTTTCCTCGTTAATTTTTTTCATTTCGTGTGTGAACTATGGCGTTGCAACTTACCTCCTGGAATAAATCTGCTAGTTTTTGGTCCTGAAGTCCCGAATAGGTTGAAGGATTTAGGATATTAGTTCCCGAAATTATTTCGTTTTTTCGGGGTCTTGTACCCAAAATTCTACTAGTTTTGCGGGGATTAATTCCCGTTTGTAGCTAAACCCTTTCGGGACTGCGTGTGAAAACCCGATTCACAGCAAGATTGGGGGCAAAGTTGAAACTTGAAAAACCGAATGCAGGCAAGATTGCAACATTCTCTCTTCCTCCCTTACATGTATGTATATGTATTGTAAGAGAGAGAGAGAGAGAGAGCGAGCTACCGTATAGGTGGAGTGGGTCGCCAGTGGGGTGTTCGCCGTTGAAGGTGGAGTGGTTCGCCGGTGGAGGTGGTGGAGTGGTTCGCCAGTCTTCGTTTGTCTTCGTCTGTGTTCGGAGAGACGGAGAAACAGTTCAACGTTCGGGATTAGGGCAGGGTATATTGGGGACTTTGGGGAATTTTTTGGGTTACATAAAAATGGAATTGGACACCTCATCATGGGTTGCACATAGCAAATGGGCTATGCATAGCAAAAACCGGGCTGCGGATAGAATTTTCCCATAATCATAAAGGCGGGGACAGTGGTCATGAAGGCGGAGTTTTTGGTAGTAGATCTCCCATCCTCCTACAACGCAATTATCGGAAGAACCTGGATGTACGGCATGAGAGCAATCTCTTCAACCTACCATCAGATGATCAAGTGCCCAACTCCAACTGGGATAGAGTCCGTCCGAGGTAACCAGAAGGTGGCTAATCACTACCTGATCTCAACGGTTAACAAAGTTCCAAAGGCACACCTGGTGCAGACAGTCGAAGTGCCACACCAGCCGACCATTGAAGATGTTGGTCGGGACCCTGCCGAGAAAGCAGTAGAAGGCCTAAAGAAGGTGCAAATTGCCAATGATTCGGAGAGGTACTTCTTGATCGGCGAGTACTTGGATGAGCAGGAAGAGGCAGAGCGAGTGCAATTCCTGAAAGATCACATTGACGTCTTTGCCTGGACTCCAGACGAGATGTCAAGGATAGACCCGAACGTTATTTGCCACCACCTCAAGGTAGATCCGCAACACAAGCCCATCATACAAAGATACTATAGGTCAGCCAAGTACCAACTCTAAGAAACTGTGCACCAAAGAAGAAAACATTTAACTGTCTGTTGGTATGAATTCAACTTACTGCATTCCTTGCTACACTTCGTATTTGTGGGAAGATGTGATAAACAGGTAGGTTAGTGGAGCAATTAGCTTCCACATAGTAAAACATAGCATACACCTCTAAGCAAAAATGCAGAAACCACAAGCATAACAACCCACGAACGAGGCTTCAATTAATATTCACTAAACTTGCAAACTATTGAAAGGATGCCTATGCTTTTGGCCGTTTAGGTAGGTCCACGAGCTTGCTACTAAGTGCATATGTAGCGCAACAAGATTGAATACGAAGTAAGTTGAGCTTATGCTTTTGGCCATTTCAAAAAGTTCACTTTCTTCATACTACTAGGCCAATAAGGGGTGGGTTCTAACAAGTGGTATCAGACCAAACTTTTGTCCTCTGGAGGGCTACGTGGCTATGTAAATAGAGGAGTAAAGTAGATGCTCCAGAGAGAACCAAAAGCCTTGGTAATGTACCCTGTGTCCGTGCAGGTACTGTATGGAAGAATGTAACATCCACATCGGTGCTCTCACTCGATGTCCACTTTAACACCTACATTACCGTGAAAATTCCCATTTGCCCTACCCCTTTTTTGTTTATTCCAGTCACTCCCCCCACCATCTTATTTGGGAAGAAGGGCATTTTGGTAATTTCATATACGACACTTGGTGCGGTGGGTGGGAAGGGAGAATAATCCCATGGCTATTAATCTGTTAATCCAAACCAGTTGGATTATTGGATCTATGGATTCTGGCTGAATAATCCCAAAATCCATTAATCTGGAATAATCCATTAATCCAAAACACCCCTTTATTGTCATGATGTCAAACTATTGAAATTCATCTAACTGGAGGCACACGCATAAGCCTTTTCTGGTCAACGGTAGTCTAGGAAACATGCATCAGTTGCAATGCTTTTGAATATACGTCTATTTTCCTTTCAATATGCATGAGTTACAGCCTCTAGTAAAGCCATTTTCCAGTTAGTCAAAAGTATGTACAAGTCCAAATGTCCAATTGTTCTCATGATTAGTAGCTTTGAGTAGAAACAGAATTCTTCGCAATCATAAACTGTTTGATCTTGTGAGTGTAAGCTTTGAAACTATAACTACAAACAGTATGCTAAGTAGAAACCACTTCACTATTTACATGTTGGAAAAGAATAAGACAATGTTTAGTACAATACCAACATGAAAATTGTCAAAAATTTGGCCACAGTTTTTGATGTTCAAAACTGAGGAGGAAAAATAAACACGAAGAGTTACTATGATTGTGGGTGATCTTAAAAAACCTCTGTTTTGCAGGAATTTCATTACAAAAGCCGAAAGGGGAATTACTTTCCAGCAAACCATGTCCAAAAAAAAAAAGGAAGTGCAAGACATTTAGTTTCACAAAAAAGAAACTATGACTCATCACAACAATCTAGGAACACCCTCCAATTCATTCCAATTATGGTTCCACGAACAAAATCAGCTATACCGGAAAATAAGGCACCAAAAGTGTTGATTACCTTAGTTGAAGGAGCACTTGATGTAGTTGAACCTTCTCCAGATGAGCTCTTATTCTAGCAATATTCAACCAAAAAAATAAGTATTAAATAATCAGTAATGAGACCAAATAGGAGAATGACAAAACAAAATCTGCTCAATGCGGTTGATAAGTCGATAAGTACATGATAGTAGGACCAGGCCTTCACTTTCATGGCATAGCGAAGCAGCTCCAATCCACTAGAAAAAAAACCACATTCTTAGGCTCAATTAAAATGATGTTGCATCGATTGAGCAAAGCCGCTCTGCCAATGTGAAGGAGTAGCTTCAATGAACGGAATCACATAAAAGAGGAGAAAGGGAACATACCTGTATCTCTCATATGTTTAAGGAAATATGCCCAGAGTATAATAGCGGCATAATGGAGGTGTATAATGAATTTACAATTCACATGCACCTACACTGGGCAACTTTCATTAAAGGTGATGCCAATTGTATTTTCACCTTTTCAAACACTATAGTTTCAATGTGTTTTTAGCTTGCTTTCTAATTTCCATCCCTTCATGACTGAAGATTTCACACAATGAATCACTGGTAAATTAATCTTTAAAATGAAAATGCAAGAGCACATTCCACTCACAGCCTCTAGAGAACAACCCACATTAATGCAAGAATGGGGATTGAGGATCAATACAAAGAGCTATCCAATAACAACAGTCCCTATTTTTTTTGATCGGCAACAACAGTCCCTATTGAGATGGCCCGATAGCGAACATGGCTAATAATTGGTAGGTCGTTTTCATACCAAAAAAATAATTTTATAAAACTTGGAGTTAACTAAAACTCCGTAGAACAATGGTTAAGACCGAGATCGTCCACAGAGAGCAAAAAGCTAAGCCGCTGTATCTTCAATCAATATCTAATTTAATTCGAGAGAAAGGAAGTTTGGGTTTTGCTTGTTGAACTAAAATTAACTAGAAAAGCGGTAAAGGTTTCAAAAGCCAGGGAGAGAAGGGACTAAGGTTTCCATTCAACCTCCCCAAATAACATAATTGTGATGAAATGTTGTATTCAACATATAACCAGACCACCGCTAGGAAAGAATTCCTATCGATAATCCCCAAAAATATAATCAAGACTCGAACTCCGTATAGACTATCTCAACACGGCACAGATCGTCTCACCGGATTTAACAGGCGGCACGACCCGTCTCACATCGTATAATCTATCTCGGAGACTATCTCGAAGCAAGTAAAGCGATTGTACGACGGTGCTTTGATATCATGAATACAAACATAAAAGATAAATAGGGAAAATAATAACTTTCATAAAAACTATGAATCATCCAAAGTCATACAACTAAATGTTGAATAGAAGCCTTAAAAATCTAAACCATCATATTATTCGGAGAGATATCCTCGTTACCCAAGTCAGAGCATTAGCCGATCATGGAGTTAAACTCCCTTTCCCAGCTGCAGCCTCGTGCGGCTTTCTTTGTTACTCGTGAGATTCCCCCAATCCTTGGAACCATGCTGCCTTTTTATAATCTCTCCACCGAATATTGCCCAATTAGGGGATTCCTAATTACCAAGCTTTCCATATGAGAAGCAAGATTTTCCTTCCACTAGCAATTTAGGGAGCCCATTTCTTTTTCCTTCTCAGCCGTATAAACCATTAGCTTAGGAAAGAAATCCTTTCCTAAACCAAATCCACTTTCTTAATCAATTCAATTCAATTGGGCTCCACCCATCATCCATGTGTAAACCTCTTCCGATTTGAATTTGGCCGATTGCATGAAATAATTCTCAATTTAGCTCCGTGTGTCATTTAATTGCTCTGCAAGCCCAGAAACGAGGAAAACGAGCATCAAACTCCAAATAATACAATAAACAGACGTAAGTAGGATAAATTAGAGAGCGTAAATTGGCACATTTGCACACCTATCAACAATTTTGTACTTCATCAGTTCAACCACTTCAGAATTTAGTAGCAGTCCATCAAGGACATGAACAACCCCGGAGAAATAGGAGTCTTGACAGGTCGTCACATGGTACCTAACCACAATCAACAACGTTCTAGAGGCCTTGACATTTGACAGATCATGTTGGCCAATTTTCTCTAATCACAAATTTATAGCTCTCCCTTGGAAGTACACAGAATCCTGCTCCAACATTAGTCGCAAGACAATCATGGAGGAAAATTCGCAGTCATAATTTCTAATTGTTCAAGTCCAATTGGTCGAATGTGAACACAATTCAGTTGTATACATGTGATCCACAATTTGTATCCTCCCAGGAAATAAACATGCCTCCAAGGGTGGAGATATCCCAAACAAAACGTGTAGGAGATTGACACTTGCAAAAAACTATTGGGTATGTTCGGAAGGGCACGGGACATTCGCGTCTCTTTGTTGCAAGTGTATTATAAGAAAATAAAGACGAGCAAAGTACATAATCTAAATAGGTAACAACATGTACCATTCTACCTATTCTTCCTCCTAAATTTTGCAATGTAGAAACTAGAAACAATCAAAGCGACTGTATGCATGTTTCTACGTCAAGGGAGAAAATATACACAACCACACAACGCCAGTCAGAGAAGGTCAAACCCACATGCAATCCTCTCACGATTTGGTAGTCATGAAAAAACGACCAATTTATTGCAAACAAAAACCCGGACATCTCTCTCTCTCTCTCTCTCACACACACACACACACACACTTTCAAAAACTGTCTTGTAATGTGTTCTGCCATCTCTAATGTCCAAAACTATGCTTTTTAAGACTGCAGTATTCAAAATGTAGGGCACATCCAATCCAAAATTAACATTAAACTACAAATGATTTGCCACTATCTTACGTAGATTCTCCTAATCAAGTACATGTGTTGCACACTCGGGTAAAGGCATGTGTCTCACATGTTTATCCCTTACTAGCAAGATACTCCAATCGGGTGACGAATCCACCTCACAATCTAGCTCCCATGCTCAAGTTATAATCTCCTAGAAACTTTGCCGACATCGAGAAAGAAGCCCGCTCCCAACTAGGATGGAACCTCTCAAGAATATAAATTCCAAAGATACCAATCAACAAAAATCCTGCAGTAAATGACAAAATACTAAATAATATTGAGTCAAACTTAATCAACTACTTAATATAAAGCATAATATTTACTTGTATTTCAACAAAATATGTGCAGTTGACACCAACAACAAATATACATGTCTACTAGGACTAACAACAGTATAATATTGTTTGAGTATCCATATTTCTAAAACCAACTCAATGCGTACCTCAGTTTCTTGCGGGCTTTACTCACGTAGAGCTCAAAGTTCTCCTCCTTTGTCAGTTTCTTTGTCCTGCAGAATTTTCTAAAGAAATCGTGAAGCTTCCGGAGAATCCTAGACTTGTCTAGGGAATACTTGTACATTCTTGGATATTCTTGAACATTGTACAACACTCTAGAAAAGAAGGTGAATGATCTAGAGCACTCTTGTAAATGTTGGACGATTCAAGAACCTCCCACACAATCTAGAAAGCCCCAATTGAGGAGGTGGGAAGATTCTAGAGTTCGTTCTAAAACTCTCCCTAGATGGCCATAAATAGTTGTGGCCTCATTGGGCCAAGGCACCTTAAAAACTTACTTGTAACACTTGTGTACTCTTGCAAGCAATACACTCTTCATTCTCATGAACTAAAGTGTTCTTGTTTTACTCTTCATACACACGAGGATTGCTTTAGCATCACAAACTACGGAGGGCAAAACATTAAATTCAAGTTGTTTTTTCGCATTTTTGGCCAGAATCTTAAAGATGTAAGTAATAATAAAGAACCAAATAAAAATAAACCAGTGCAAGAATGGTTATAGGTTGTCCCATGTTTCTTGTAACAAATCGGCCACCGATGTTGATCGGGGCATAAATGTGCCCATTAACGGTCCCTAAGTTATACTTGTTACATTTATTTTTTATAATATTTGGGGTTTAATGCTTGTTTTCTCGTTTCAGGACTTGCTAAGCCATTAAATGTTATCTAGTGACAAAAGCACACAATCGATTTTAAAATCCAAGCTTGTGGAGAACGATTTTAAAATCCAAGCTTGTGGAGAACTACAATGGCCGGCGACACAACCGTGTACTTCCTACCGATGGTGGAGCAAATTGGTACTGTAAAGTGGAGGATTTTTACTCTATTTATATAGGCCACGCAAATTTATAAGGAATACGACAGATTGGTGGAAATGGCTACAATACACACCCCCTATTTGGGTGTGTATCATATGCACCCCTATAAAAGTTACAAATCGATTAACAAAAGTTACGAATTTTAATAAAAGTTAAGAATTCTTTGCACAAAAGTTACGAGATGCACCAAATGTTATGAATCATAGAAAATGTTAAGAATCATACTTCTGAAAAAGTTACGAAACACTAAAAAATGTTACAATTGTCAATGAGGTGGCACAATATGGACCACATAATGGGTGCATATTGTATACACCTTTAAGGTGTGTGTATTGTAGAATTTTCCAAGATTGGTGGATTGCCAAAGAGGTATTTTCGACCCAGATCAGTTTGGTAATGAACGGTGCAGATCTGTTTGGGTCTGAACAAATCTGGACCGTTGATCGCCGAGCACGGACGGCTCGGATGGGACAACATGCATGCTGTCCCTTAAGGGATAGCACCATCCCCCAATTCATTTTTGGAGGCTAAAAATGACTCTTTCCTATTTACACAGGAAGGGCCCACTAATTACTCCCTCCGTCCGTTCCAAAATGATAGTCCCTTTTTAGAACTGCGTGTCATTTTTAACGACTTATATCTTTTAATGTGAACCTCAAAGAATATGCACTATGGATCTTAATTTGTTCTATTATACAAATTTTTTTAAATTATAAAAAATATTACAAAATAAAAGATATAAGCCATTGAAAATGACACGCATGACTATCATTTTGGACGGAGGGAGTACAATTTAGGAAGGAATTGGGCTGCCCATATACAAGGGGAAGTCCCAAGTGTACAAAAAAATTATGTACATAAAATGTACGTGCCTACTTTTGGGCCCCATACGAATAATCCAAACCGTTCATTAATCTTAATTTTTTTTTTGAGTGGCTCCGCGAAAAATCAGCTCAATCTGATATGCGTAAGTGGTTGATCCAATATTCCCCTGTTTCATCGTGAATCGAAAATTTTAAGGTTAATGAATAGTTTGGATTATTCGTGTGGAACCCAAAAATGGGTCCTCCATTATGAGCTAAGCCAGACCTTTATTGCTCTCATCCCGAGGATCCCCCTTGAGACTGTTGCGAAATTCAGACCAATAAGTCTGTGAGTACATTTTATGTTCCTAAATTTCTGTATCCCTTTCTTTTTTTTTTTTGCCATAGTTTAGGAGAGTGTTAGTGTTAAGGTGTTAGATGTTAACAAACCACAAGGGTTGACATCATGTTGTCCACAAGAGTCGAACCCACAAGTCTGTGAGTACATTTTGGCCTCGTTTGATTCGCAGATTGAAATAGGTGGGATTAATAATCCTGGGATTGTAAATCATTTATTTAAAAAACAATTTTGAAAATACTTTTTGAGAACAATTCGAATATCATCCGAATACTTTCGTAAACAATCCCATCTTTGTCAATCCCACTCAATCCCACCTCCCCCCCTGGGATTATTTAGTACCCCGCATATAGGGATAAAAATAATACCGGGATTAACAATCCTGAGCAACATTTGGGAACCAAACATGGGATAAGCCAAGAAGTGGTATAATTAGTCCTATCCCAGACAGTTAATCCACGAATCAAACGAGGCCTACCAACTTAAGTTACAGTAGGGACAAATTCAATGAGAGAAAAATATGTTCCATGAGCACCTTTGATTGCTTGACTATATTTTAGAAATAATTAAATAAGATGGAATTAAAAAAAGGAGTAAAGAAAACTAGAGGGGCTCATGGGATAATCAATGAGATTATTTGAATACTAGATTAGTTATACTGTGTTTATTTAGAATGGAATAGAAGTAGATAAAGATAATGAACATTATTTTCGACCATTGGATGCGAAGAGAAGTAATCTGGGGGGGGGGCGCGCTAGCTAATACCACCGCCGGTATTAGTTAATCCAAATGGGATACTAAATGGACAAGTAGTATTCTCTTGTCCAGTTCGGTCTTAATCTCATCTGTAAACAAACACGGGACTATGGTAAAAGGGGGAACACATGGGTCCACCATTAATCCCTCTCCTCAAGGGTTGTTTGATAACCAAAATTAAGAACTTAAAACTACATAAATTAATTAATAAGTGATTAAGCAGGTTTGATAACCACATTTTACATTACTTTAAAGACTAAGTGTCTTTTAAAATATAGGCCAAAAAGTTGATTGCCTGTTCCAGTACTATTAACTTAAGGATTTTTTGGTTTTGTCTTTACTCAAAAAAATTTGCTATTATTAATTTTGCTTCGAACTTTTAATGATTATAGGTTCGTCTCGACGAGAGGAATTGAAATTGGGCAGAATTATGACTTTTACCCAAATATTTTGAGAAAAATCCAAGACTAAACTAACATACGGGGAAAAAAGAAAAAAAAAAAAAAAAAAAAGAATAAAGACAAAACTCAAAAGTCTTTAAACTAATGACACTAGAACGAGCTTAGCTTTGGCCTTTGAGCTACTTATTGTGACTGAATTCATGAGTTCTTGCATTCAACCATTTCCTCCACCACCACTGTCGTTGTGTCACCACCATCACTCCCATCGTCGTTGCCACTACCATCGCTACTCCACCATTACCACAAATACTCTTCCGCAGCCGCTGCCGCCTCCACCACCATCACTCCACTGCCGCTATCGCCACTACCGCCAACACTTCACCACTACTACCACCCCAACCCCACTACCACTACTTTCACCATAATCACCACTCCACAACTCTAGCCTCACGTCACCCCAATCACCACTATCATAGATACATGGTAACAATTAGTATACAAAGTAAAAGAGAATCACTATAATTAATGGAACGAAAATTAATTTTTCATTTGTTTTAATTCAGTGCTTAATATATTTACCAAACACTTTTTCAATTTAAAAAATTCAGTTTTCGGTACTTAATTTTTCAGCTTCCAGTTTTACCAAACAGCACCTTAGTCCCCCTCTCTTATCCCACCATTAAATAAGTTAAAAATTGATTAATTATACACATTGACATGAGCTAATTTCCATGAATGATTCAAATGAAGTCCACGGTGAAACTCACTAGTAGCTATTAGCTTGAGGTGCAAACGAGCCAAGCTAAATTTTCCAGTATTCGAGTTCCGCTTGTTTATTGAACGAACATAAAACTCGATCTCAGTTAATTCACTTGATGAACATCTTTAACGAGCTGAGCTTTAGAGTGTTGAGCTCAACCTGTTTAACAAATGTAAAACTTGAACTCGAGCTCAGCTCGATTATTGAACTAGCCGAGATGAGCCTCAACGACCGAACAACTCAGTTCTTTTGCAGCCCTGCCTAGTGGCCCAATCCTACAAGAAGGTAGCATGGTAGAACCCGAGTAATTGGCCTGGTGGTCTTGGCCAACCACTCCGGTTTACTCCCTTTTAAAATCTCAAGTTCGACTATTCTCACCAAGAACTCTTTTCTGTGAGAAATGCCGTAGGGATAAGTCAGAGGTGCATGTAAGCTGCCCTGGGACATCTTATGGTAAAAAATAGAAAACAAGAAAGTCGTAAGATGGATAATTACTTTGTGGACCCATGATCCATTGTTTTCGGTAATATGACTCCATAGAATGATTATTCCATTCGACCTACTTCCCATTCAGTGCCGTGGTAGATGGCACAACTTTGGTTGAGCCCTCACTTTCCCAATGAAAGCCCAGCATCATCGTAACAAGCTCGGTACGCGTACTATGGACAAAGTTACATTTACATTTATGTTTAGATGACACGAGTGATTCGTGACAAATAAGTAGCATGGTAGTACCAAGTGGACTACACCTGAGAATAAGCTGTCTATAAGGCAAGAAAATGACAAAAAATATATATATACAATTTTCTATGCGCTAAAGTGTCTTCAAAAATGTTAAAGGTGCATTGTTTTTTTTTTTTGCCTTAGCATAACCGATATAACATAAATGATAGATAACAAAACCTGTCGCCTCTTTCAGTGAGTAAACTTCAGAAAACATCCATCACTTTTGTTTTACTATCGTCAAATTATATAGCCTCCTCACTCTTACAGCCTATTTGTTTTGGCAGAATGTACCAGCATGTTTTAAGTTATTGACACTTGGGGTATATCCACTCCAAGAAACAATTCTTCCTTGCAACTTATTTCCAAAAATAAGTTTGATCTCGTGGGAATCAATTTTTCCCAAACTAATCAGTGAGTTCTCAAGACAACAAAAGTTGAAACCATTTTAGTGTATGGGAGCTAATTAGAAGCACTCATTCCTGGACTACATCCGGAAACTTAACTCTTGAACTAAAATCGGGTTACTACCAACCAGATAATCGTGAGTCCTTCAAAGTTTTCTTTCATCATCATCATCGCTGTTGATGCCTGTTTCCCGGTAACCTCTGTAGACAGAAACACAGGGTGCTAACACTATCTCCTCCATGGCCAGTTTCCGATGTATTATAAAGTAGAAGGTTTTCAATTATTCATGTAGATTAGAAGAGGTCAATTTACCAGCAAATTAGAGGCGATTGATTAACTAATAAGACAGACCTAGGTCTACACTACTTAACAAACTTCAGGGAAAAAAAAAAAAAAAACCAATAAATTCCCAGAGGTTCGGCATGGTATAATCATTAATAACAAGCCATCCCTGGAAGAAAATATGGAGTACACATGAGGAATTGAGAATCACATACAGGGGCTCAAATTTACCTTGTCTTGCTACAGTGCTGACTCAACTGTCGACACAGAACTTGATTCACTTCTCCTACTTTTATATGTCCTTTCTTTATTAATTCTGCAAGCTGGATAGACCAAAGGGAATAAATTTGAGGTTTAAATTTTACATTGTGACAATAAGATGTTAGGAAATGGGAACCAAAACTCACCTCATCTTCAGTTTCCTCGAGCAGCCTGTGCCACGGAATAGACAATGGTTATCATCATCAACATTTTCCAAATCCTAACACATTGGCACAAAAAAGAATGAGAGAAACCAAGGCCTAATGGTCCAGGTCTCACCTTCCACAATAAGCTGATATATCTTTAGAATAAGCTCAGGCTTCTTGTTTGTCTGTAACAACAATAAAAGAAGTTTCTGAGGAAACCCCAGGCAAGATACCAAATCCTTCGCAGGACAAAAATGTCAATGAAACGTAAACATCATGGCCCGATGGGAAAATAACTTTCAGTACCTTTATCATAGTATATCTAGAACCAAAAATACAAGGCACACCCAGAACCTCAAATTATAAACTGCAATCCAGCGCCACGGAGGACAAAAGCAATGAAAACAGCGAAAATTAGGAATGGCAGGACACTTGGCACAAGCACCATATAGGGTGGGGTGCATCAATTGTCACTTACTACACATCCTATGCTAAAACACAAATAGAGCCTTCATCCAGTTAATTGCACGTAACTATATTTATACCTGCAATAAAGGCACACCACCATTTACGCAAACCTCAACGACCAATTTCCATTCCTCAGTCTTTTGGTGGCCTCCAAAAGACTTTTAACGAAGAAGTAGCGAAGAGCCGCAGACCCTAAAAAACACTTCTGCATTTTCCATTTCATCCAAGAAACAACTGTCTGTGAAAGTGTCCCTTTTGATGCCAAGGGGAAAAGAAATGAAGAAAAAGGGAAGCTAAATATAAGTTCATGAGCCCAATCGAGCTTCACTCAGTTTTTCTCCCCCAAATTAGCTCACAAGGACAAAGAGATTCCGAAAATCCCAACAAGCAATGAACCTCAACCTGACCATGATCATATATAATGTACATTATCATGAACCTCAAAGGTAGGATCATTTTCATCCCACAAATAAGTCAAATGATGGAACAAAAAGTTATCTACTTTCATGTCAATATGTCGTACACATTCAAGAGATGACTGACTGACAAAAATTTATCCACCTCATGTCATAAACATTCAAGAAATGACTGACTGGCGTTTCCTTCATGCCTTTTCTACAACATCTTATTGATCTCAACAATTTTGTCCAGTTGGACAAAATGCCGGACCCTAACAAAAAGCGAATAAGATCATAAAGATCCAATATTATGTCCAATTGAAAAAGAACATCAGAATGAATTCTGGTTATATGACTGAACCATGCATTATTCAAGATGAGTTTATACAATGAAACAATATCATACATACCAGATGTAACGTTATCCCAATCATCAACTTTGACCCATTCTTGTTTGGTTGCATCTATCTACAATATCAAAAAGTATTCGCGAATGGTAGATAAGAATAATGAGCTTAAAAGTCTAAATTATACAACATCTCTGCTCGTATGGTTTCACGAAAAATAGTTGGCAGCAAAAAGGGAATGAATAAGTCATCTACAGTTGTCACTAAGTTGATACAATCATATGTAGAACACTGACTAAAGTCCAAATTTTCGCAAACAGATTTTTCTGCACACTATTTAAACAAATTGCTACAATACATCCCAACACAAAACTACTTCGAAATTATTTGTGGTTGCCACTATTTAAGGCCAGGAAAAAGAAAACCAATTTGGAGAAAGGCTTACCTTTTTAAGTGTGTAGTCTTGCATTTTCTCACAGAGTCCATCCAGAAGTTCAACAACTCTCAGCTCACTGACTCTGTTTTACGATATTTGCACTGTTGCACATGATGCAGTCATAAGAAACTTTTTTTATCAACAGAAGAAGAAAAAGAAGGGGAAAAATTGAGCGAGAAGAGAAGAAGAATATCTACATTGCATAGCGCAAATTGGAGAGATAAAATGCTACAGTGGACAAATGAACATTGGAGCAGATATACATTGAGCCCATTCTCTCATAGCTTTAGCTGTTAGGGTCATTGTTGACTCAAGAAAGTCATCACATTGTCAAATCAATTACAAACCATGGTGTATATTAACTGTGAAAGTCTCAAAATGCTCTAAATACCACGTAATCTCAATCCAGTCACAGAATTAAATTAACTCAACAAACCTAATGCCACCTACTTCTTTCAGTCAATACAAGTTACATTTCCTGGAGTTCAAGTTCATAAAGGTCAAGCTAAATATTTTGGCCTACTCTACCTAACGCAACCTAATTTTTTAGTAGAATTAGATCCAACTAAACAATAAATACGGCATCATATACAATTACAGCCGTATAAATTTAATACCACAAGGTTTGTTCACGATCGTATACCTATAATCAATCACTTTTCCTTTGCGTTGACCTTTTGAGTCCAAGCGATGCCTCATGTCCAAATGATTCCTTGGTTTCTCCTGCATAAAATGTAGAATCACTATATCACTATTTAATAATCGTGTTATCGGGTCGTGTCATATACGTGTTTCGTGTCTGACATAGTCAACCCTAACCCGCTAACTTCGTGTCGTGTTCGGGTCGTGTTATCGTGTCGTGTCATAAATTGCCACCCCTAGTGATGGTAAACTTAGAAGTGTGTTCAAATTAAAGAACAAGCGAACAATGCAGAATATAGATTGAATACTTACGTTTGAAAGTCCAATTTCTAGCTCTTCCTGCAAATCATTTAACATGGAAATCAGATCAAAGATCTACGAACCATGAATAACATGCAAATTATAATATTTTGAGGTGGAGAAATTTTATATAGAAAACTAGACAAGCCTAACGCACTTTGAGGATTCCATCACGACAACAGTGGTAGTCTGGTAGAAGTCTACTCAGCCAAATCTAACACACGGATTAAACATTTTTTTTTTGATCGGCCGCACGGATTGAACATTTAATAGCATCAAAACAATAGTTTGCAAGCTTCGTTTTGCTTAGACACAAGCCTATGTTCTATTAGCATCTAGCGCAATGCAAACCCGAATTGAGTTCGGATATAGTGAAAGTCGAGAATAAAGACATCAGACAGCCCAATATAATGAATTTTACATAAACAAATTTTATCTAACAATCAAACATTTTATGACATTTGTATAAGGATCCATAATATTGGGTGGAATTTTTGAA
The DNA here is from genome assembly GCA_963854785.1 of Vaccinium vitis-idaea. Taxonomy (NCBI): domain Eukaryota; kingdom Viridiplantae; phylum Streptophyta; class Magnoliopsida; order Ericales; family Ericaceae; genus Vaccinium; species Vaccinium vitis-idaea. The sequence continues at coordinate 36,988,729 of OY978226.1, read as the reverse complement.
TCGTCTTAATTCATATAACATGAATTGCATGTTTAGTTCATACAACATTTATGAATGCTTATATAAATGTTACATTGTTATGTTTCTTGTGCAATAGATTGTACTGGATAGGGAGACAGTCAGGTAATTCTTGGGTAGAAAGTAGAAATGAGGGTCCTTCTTTTGTCCACGTCCTGTAGAGTGTAGACTGCAAGAATCGAGTGTAGAGAATATAGCAACTTGGGGGGGGGGGGGGGGGGGGGGCTACGTTAATACCTCATAATGATGTCAATCAATCTAAATAAGCATGTATTAGTTAGGGAGAGTGTATATGACATGCACCCGTTATTTAGTGTATATGACATGCACCCCTGAGTGTATATGACATGCACCCCTGAGTCACTTTGAATTCATTCAATTTTAGATCGAATTAATACATAAACAAAAGTGGATAAAATTCTCTTGGCGGATAAATAAACAAACAACCTTAAGGACTCACTCCTATCAGTGGCCACCAAACATTCACTGGAAACCCTAAGCGGCGAGAGGGGAAAGAAAGATCTGTTACAATACTAATGTCACAAATTGACTAAGTATGCATATATAAGCTCTGCGTACCCCCTCCTAGTAATACGGTTTCCAAGGATGAGTCCTACCCATGAGTTTACATCATTTAGTATTAGAGCTAGCCACCAGGTTGCAATTCGACTTGCGGAGGGGGACCTATAGGCTGGATTAAAATACCTAAAAGTATTCAATATTGGTAGGTGAGTGGAGCCGCTCGCGGAGTGTAGTGTTATGTTACAATACTAATGTCCCACATCGACTAAGTATGGGCTTGGCGTTGCGTATATAAGCTATTGGGCCCCCTCTCCTCTTCTTGTAAGCCGGTTTTTAAGGATGAGCACAACCCATGAGTTTTATCAACATCAGAAAATCTGACCAGAAGAATTATGCAAAGTAGCTTTTCAGTGAAAGTTACAAAAATGAAACTACAAGCCCCACCAATCAAATCGGCAAAACATAATTCAGTTTCCAAAAGGAGATACATAGAAATGTCAATCCAACAACGAAAATCGGAAACAGATCGCTCGAAGTAGAGAGGGAGAGACCAATAGATCTGTTGTGATCGAAACATTGTACATGGAGCTGGGGTTTAGGGTTTACTGCAACAGCGTTACAAGCAGCACATTTATCATCAATGGAAACTGTTAGAATAGTTTGTGTTAAAATGAGTTTGTCCCACATCGGGTAATTTAGTTGTGTAATAAAGCATGAGATAATATAAATAAACGTGTGTGTAGTAAGGTTAATTTAACACCTTTATACACTTCTCTCTTTCTCTCTTCTATTCTAAATAACATGGTATCAGAGCGGGTCCCTCACCCACCTTAGATTCCCGTAACCCTAATCCTTAACAGCCCTTAACAATCGTTGTCATCTACCTTCGTCATCACCACGCCTTCTCTGCGTCATCATCATCGTCGACCCAGAAATCCCCAAATTGCAAAACCCTAATTAACATCCATATCGACACCCAAGCCATCATACTAACCCCAAATCGATATCCAGACCACCATCAAAACCTTAAATCGACCTAAACCGACCACTGTTTGAACCCATTCGAACAAAACCCAGTCCGAAACCCTAAATCGATCGAAACCGACCCTTGTTCGATCTCTTACCCAAGTCGAAACCCTAGTTCGAACCTGTTCTGTTGATTTCGACTCCGATGAAGTGGATTTCGAACATGTATTGTTAATTTCGAGTTCAATCAGACTCGAAATTGGACTGTTGCTACTCGAGTCCATCATGTCTCTGGATTTCCAAGCTGTTCTGTTGATTTCTACTGCCGATTGATGCTCTCTGGATGATATCGATGTTCTCTCACTTTGTAGCTGTCGGTTTCCTTCGTCTGGTATGATTTTTTGATTGGTGTTTGATTGGGATATTTGATGTCAGCAGTGGCAGAGGCCGATATTTCGTTATTTGCTTACCCCCAGATTTGTTTCGTTCAGTTTGATTAAGTTGTTTTTCTCAGTTCAGAAGATTAGTAGTTTGTTGATTGATTTGGTTGTTGGTGATTGGTTCTCTGTGATTTGTTGGCAACATGTCTGAAGAAAAATCTGCACTTGGTTCTAGTTCTGGCTCTATCATTATTGGTAGTTCTTCTAGTTCTTCTCGGCGTCGTGAGAAGGATTCCATTACCTCCATTCTGTTGAATGGAAACAATTATGCTATTTGGTCTCGTGCTGTCAAAGTCTATTATATGGGTGAGAGAAAATTTAGTTATTTGACAGATGGTCGTCCAAAGAAAGATGCTGCGAATTATAGTGACTGGGAATCAGAGGATTGTCATATTCGTGTTGAGTTATGGAATAGTATGGAACCTCAGATCAGTGGCCCTTTGTTTTATCTTGATACTGCCAAGGAAGTGTGGGATCGGGTTGCCAGGATGTATTCAGGTATTAATAACCTCCGTCGTATATATGATCTCCACCATCAGTTCTTTTCTCTATCATTTGGTACTGGATCGTTGGAGGACTACTATGCCAAGTTTCATGGTACTTGTGAGGAGCTTCGGGTTTATGAGCCTATTTCCAGTGATCATCAGGTTATGGCGCGTCAGCGTGAGCGGTTGGAGGTCGCTCGATTTCTATATGGTTTGCCGCTACTTTATGATCCAGTTCGGTCCCAGATACTGGGAGAGCGGGAGTTGCCCTCTCTTGATGAGGTGTTTAGTCGACTTCGCCAAGTTTCTACCTCAGATGTTGGTTCTATTTCTCAGTCACCATCTGATCGTTCTGCTTTAGTGTCAGCGGGTTCTGGTGTTTTTGGGACGAGTAATGGCCGTGGTCGTGGTCGTGGTCATAATTCTGGGTTTAGTAGTCGAGGCCGTGGTGATCGCAATTCTGGTAATACAAGTTATGGTGGTCGTCGTGATTCTGGGTTCAATGATCGTAGTACTAGTCGTGGTGGCAGTAGTAATGGTCGTCCGTCAGGGGGAGGTAGTTCTGGTCGCAGTGGTTCTAATCGTGGCCGTGGTACTCGGGTGTGCACCCATTGTGGGGGTACAAACCATACAGTAGACTATTGTTACAGGCTTCATGGTTATCCCCAGGCTCATCAGGTTGCTCATTCTGAGGATGCTGGACAGTTTCCTCAGTCTTCAGCCGACAGTAGGGTTACTATCTCAGCAGAGGAGTACCAACAGTATCAGCGTCTTATGTCAACTCAGCCTTCCGCTGCTGCCGCTTCTTCCACAGCTACGTTCGCTCAGACAGGTTCCTCTGTTGCTTGTGTTGCATCTTCTTCCTCTCCTTGGGTTATTGATTCTGGTGCTACTAATCATATGACTGGTACTTCTAATATCTTGTCAATTGTCAGTCCATTGATCATAAATCTCATGTTACCTTAGCAGAAGGTTCTACCACTGAGGTTACTGGGTCGGGATCTTTCCCTGTCTCTTCATCTCTTACTTTGAAATCTGTATTACATGTCTCTCGCTTACCTTTTAATCTCATGTCTGTTAGCCAACTTACAAAATCCTTAGATTGTTCCGTCACATTTCTTCCTCATGGTTGTGTGTTTCAGGATCTCAAGACGGGGCGGAAGATTGGTGGCGGCACTGAGCGTGGTGGCCTGTATTACCTGACCAATAATAACCCATCTCCACCAGTTGCCTTTCAGTTATCAGAGTCTGCCTATCAACAACCCTGTCGACTTGGTCATCCATCCCTTCAGAATTTGAAACGTTTAGTGCCATCCTGTGGTTCTCTCAAAGAATTGCAATGTGAAGTCTGTGAACTTAGTAAACATCGTAGAATAACATTTTACCCTAGAGTTGAGCGTCGGGAGTCCAGTCCTTTTCAGTTAGTTCATTCAGACATTTGGGGGCCTATTTCTGTGCCCAATGTTTTTGGTTTCAAGTACTATGTTATCTTTGTTGATGATTTCTCCCGTATTACATATCTTTATCTTATGAAAGCACGATCTGAATTAAAGTCTATTTTTAAGTCCTTTTATATGGAAATCAAAACTCAGTTTAATACTTGCATTCGTATGTTTCGTTCTGATAATGCACGTGAATATTATCATACCCTTTTGTCTCAATTCTTTGATGATCATGGTGTTATTCATCAGTCGTCTTGTGCTCGGACTCCACAACAAAATGGAGTTGCCGAACGCAAGATTCGACATCTGTCTGAAGTTATGCGTGCCATTTTATTTCAAATGCAGGTCCCTAAGTCTTACTGGAGCGATGCAGTCCTTACCGCTTGTTATTTAATTAACCGTATGCCTTCTACTGTTCTTGGCGGTCAGGTTCCTCATGACGTCTTGTTTCCCGGTCAGCCTCTCCACCCATTACCACCCCGGGTGTTTGGGTGCACGTGTTATGTTCATGAATTGGATCCTGACCGAAGCAAACTCGATCCTCGTTCCATTAAGTATATTTTTCTAGGGTACTCTCGTACTCAGAAAGGGTATAAATGTTATTCTCCGTCTTTGCGTCGTCATTTTGTGTGCGTAGATGTTACCTTTAATGAGTCGCTTCCGTTTTATGGGGAGCCTGTCACTACCAATGATTTGTTTGCATCTGATTCTGTGTTCCCTATGGCCGTCCCGTCTGGTATTGTTCCTCCAACTCCGCCAGCAGAGCCACCCCAACCACATCCACCGCAACCTTTGCAGGTATATATTCGTCGTCCCAAACCGCCACTAGTACCATCTCAACCAGGACCATCTCCACCACAGCCAGATCCGCCAGCAGAGCCATCTCAGCCTATTCCGCCATCTTCCCCCCCGTTGCGCGATCCGGTCACAGATGATCGTCCTATTGCTCTCCGTAAAGGTATTCGGTCGTGTACTACACATCCTATAGCTCGGTTTGTTTCCTATAATCATCTCTCTCCGTCTCTTCGGGCTTTTACTACTTCTGTATCTTCTGTTTTTGTTCCTAACACTGTTCAGGGGGCCTTATCTGTCTCTGAGTGGCGGCATGCTATGGAAGAAGAGATGTCTGCTCTTCATCACAATGGTACTTGGGATTTGGTTCCCCTTCCTGCTGGGAAGACCTTTGTTGGCTGTCGTTGGGTGTTCACTGTCAAGTATCTTCCTGATGGCACTGTTGAGCGCTATAAAGCTCGCCTTGTTGCCAAAGGCTACACTCAGACTTATGGTGTTGATTACTCCGAGACATTCTCTCCGGTTGCCAAACTTGGTTCAGTTCGCATCCTTATTTCTCTTGCTGCGAATCTTGGTTGGCCATTATTTCAGCTGGATGTAAAGAATGCTTTTCTCCATGGGGATCTCCAGGAAGAAGTTTATATGGAGCAACCGCCAGGGTTTGTTGCTCAGGGGGAGCGTAATCAGGTCTGTCGGCTTCGCAAAGCTCTCTATGGGCTTAAGCAGTCTCCTCGAGCGTGGTTTGGAAAGTTTAGTGATGCAATTATTCGATTTGGAATGTGTCGTAGTCAATCTGACTATTCATTGTTCTCCCGCACCTCTGATCGAGGAAAAGTATTGCTAATAGTATATGTGGATGATATTATCATTACTGGTGATGATCAACGTGGTATTGATGAGTTAAAGACTTTCTTACATCAGCAGTTTCATACCAAGGATTTGGGTACACTTCGGTACTTCTTAGGTATTGAGGTGGCACGATCCAAGGAAGGTATTAGCTTATCACAGAGGAAGTATGCGTTGGATATTCTTGAGGATACGGGGTTGTTGAACACCAGGCCTGTTGAGACTCCTATGGATCCCAATGTCAAATTATATGTGGATCAGGGGGAGCTACTTCCTAACCCTGATCAGTATCGCCGGTTAGTTGGTAAGCTCAATTATCTTACGATTACTCGTCCGGATATTTCATTTGCTGTTAGTTTGGTGAGTCAGTTTATGTCTGCTCCTTGTCATCCACATTGGGAGACGGTTCTCAGGATTGTGAAGTATCTTAAGTTACATCCAGGACGAGGCTTGTTTTATCGCTCTAGTGGACATTTACGCATTGAGGCTTTTACTGATTCTGATTGGGCAGGAGGACCATCTGATAGGAAATCCACTACCGGGTATTGTGTCTTTCTTGGCGGTAATCTTGTCAATTGGAAAAGTAAGAAGCAGACAGTGGTTGCCCGGTCCAGTGCAGAAGCAGAGTATAGGGCAATGGCACATACAACATGTGAGGTTGTGTGGTTGCGATCACTTCTAGAGGAGATAGGGTTCACTGTGCAATTACCTATGCCTTTGTATTGCGATAATCAAGCAGCCATCCACATTGCTTCTAATCCGGTATTCCATGAAAGGACTAAGCATATCGAGGTTGATTGTCATTTAGTGCGTGAGAAGCTGACTGGTGGTGTGATAGCTACTCCGTATGTGTCTACTAGTGCTCAGTTGGCAGATATGTTTACTAAGTCATTGTTTAAGCCACGGTTAGAGTTGTTATGTAACAAGCTGGGTCTTTATGATATTTATTCTCCAGCTTGAGGGGGAGTGTTAGAATAGTTTGTGTTAAAATGAGTTTGTCCCACATCGGGTAATTTAGTTGTGTAATAGAGCATGAGATAATATAAATAAACGTGTGTGTAGTAAGGTTAATTTAACACCTTTACACACTTCTCTCTTTCTCTCTTCTATTCTAAATAACAGAAACAGCGACTGAGAAAATGGCCAGAATGGTGAGAAGGCAGGCCAATGACTCCACACTCATCTTCGCCATTTCTTTGTTCTTCGTTCCTCTCTCTCTCTCTCTCTTCTCTGTGCCACTGCTTTGGGGCCCAGTTCGTCAACCAAAACCTGGCACAGTCGACAGAATTCGGCACCGCCGTGGATAACGGAGCCTAGTCGTCGTCGGGGGAGTTGACCAGTAAAATGGATTGCAAATCTTGAGACCATCAATACCAAGCTGACCAAATTATACAAAGTGAGGCCCATCTCGGCAATGAACGGCTCGGATTTCATCTTGATAATAGATGGTTCGGATCGGCAAAGTGCCGAGATAAAACCAAAACCGTTGAAAAAAAGACATCGGATGACTTAGAGGCCGCCCTACCGGGCCGACTTACAGGGAGCCGCACTCCAAGCTCCCCCTTTCCCAAAAGAAGTCATTGTTCTTCTTTAGTTATTCACTTTTTAAAACTACACTGCATCAGATTCTAACTCAATTTTATCAAACTATTAGTTCATTATACTTTCATTTTTTATTTAAACATTTTCCAAGTGTTAGATTTTTTTACCGCATCTATTTTAATGGTCATATTTATAATGACTATATTTAAACGGTCATAATGCAACCACTATATTCCAACGATATAGTTTACGAAGTTTTGTGGTGTTATTTATGAATTTCTATGGTCAATAAAAATGGGGCAATGTAAAAAAGACGGATTAAAATTATAAATTATTGTGTTCAATATAGTGTACAAATTTTGGTGACAAAATACAGAAGTGCAACCATACACTAAAATTAAGGGGCGTCAAACCTAACAGGATTCATTGTATTTTATTGCTTGGACAAGTAGTAGTTTAAAATAATAAAAAAAAAAAGGTCAAGTGAATTGTATTTTGTTTGATTGAAAATATACTGTAGAATACTAAGAGCATCTCCACCCCTTACCCAAAGTTTTACTCAAATTTGAGTAAAAACTTTTTACTCAAATTTGAGTAAAAACTTGATTTAGTATGGAGCACTTCAATGGGTAAAAGCAAATCTAGGTATAAATTTGAGTAAAAGCCTCATTAATGGCATTGTTGTAAATTTGAGAGGGAGAAAAAAACCTTTAAAATTTGATGTTGGATTTGGTTCTCACCAAATTTGAATAGCAATATACTCATCCAATTGTTGACCACTCACTAACTGTGTATCTCAGCGGTCATCATGCCGCTGATCTTTCCATCTTTATTTCTAAGCACTTTTATTCATCAGCCAATTATTCTTTTCTAGCTCTCGCTCTACAGTTTCGGCACCTTTATGGCTGTATCTCTGGGACTGGGATGCTGCATTTCCAACCCCAACATAAGAATGATGCGATATTGGATTATTGACAAGCATATCTGTTGGACTTCATAGTTTAAGTAAAGAAACTTGTCTGGAAAACCCTAATTTTTGTACAAAACCCCCCAAATTCGTAGAATTGAAACAAGTTTTGTGTGTGTGTGTGTGTGTGTGTGTGAGAGAGAGAGAGAGAGAATGAGAGAGAGAGAGAGAGAGAGAGTGAGAGAGAGAGAGAGAGAGAGAGAGAGAGACAGATACCTGGTCAAAGCACAGAGTTGTTTGAGCTCGTCCATCTGTTTCGAAATCCCCAATACTCTCCGTCTCAACCTCATCGATCATCGGCGGTGGTCGAGGCGGCGGTGGTGGCGTGCGCCGGGCTTGCCACCGGTGATGGTGGCGTTCGTCGGGCATCGGACGTCGTCCTCTCTCCCTCTGTTATGACTGGAACGAAGAAGAAGTGGAATGAGGGACCGAGGGAGGGGAAAATGGGGAAATTAGAAAGAGAGTATTCTGGGCAGTGCAGGCAAAAATTGCCATGTATGCGTAATTTTTTTTGTTCCTTACCATAATTTGGTCATTTGCCAAACCATGACCATTTTTTAATTATTTTTTGCCCTAAAAACTATAGGGGTGCTTTGGGTAAAAAACCAAAAACCAAAAACCAAAAAACCACTTTTGTCCTTATTCAATTTTTTTTTGCATTCGTTTGTTTTGCATCAAGATTTTGTGGTTTCTGGATTCCTCTCGACGAGACGAATCTAACAAGTATAAAATTATGGTCAAAACTCAATTTTTTTTGAATAAAGCCAAAATAGGTGGATTATTAGTCAATAATCCAAGTATTTCGGCTTTATTTAAAAAAATATTTGGTTTGACCATAAATTTATACTCGTTAGATTCGTCTCGCCGAGAGGAATCCAGAAACCACAAAATGTTGACGTGAAACTAATGAATGCAAAAAAAATTTGAATAAGGACAAAAGTGGTTTTTTGGTTTTTGGTTTTTGGTTTTTTACCCAAAGCACCCCATATGTTTTGGTCATTCTTCCTTTGATCCACAAGATCCTTTGGGCAAACTACAGAGACTATTTTCCCGCGCTAAGGTGCCACGTGTCCGACAAGGAATGACCCACGTGGCAGACAGCTCCCTGCAGCAGCAAGTTCTCGTTTGAGGTTGTCATCAACGGTTTAATTACGAGCACACACTGAACTCGCAAATCTCACTCTCTCTCTCTCTCTCTACAATGGCGACGATTGAACTCGCAAAACTAGGGTTACAATTGGCGCCATTGCCGACAATTTTGCTGCGTAAATCCAGCCCTCGTCGCAGCCGTCTTCAATTTCGGTTCGGTTTTGAGCCCTCTGTCAATCGCAGAGCCGCCTTTCTTCTTCGGCCGCCTTCGTGTTCGCTCGTCGACGAACAACAGAAACAAGGAACAGAAGTGGTTTCGTTGTTTAATGAACAAGAAAATGCACTTGTTGAAGCGCTTATTGGCATTCAAGGCAGAGGCCGTTCTGCTTCTCCTCAACAACTCCAGGTACAATCATCCACTGAATTCATTCTTCGTTTTGTGGTGATTGTTTAAATAGAACCCTCCTTTCCATAATTTTAGTCACTTTTTGGTATTATTACTCTGCAAAATAAATGAACTTTCTTAGGGGTTTGCTTCCTCCTGAGTCTCCGGTTCCAAACTTTTAAGTGTTATTTGGGGCCAGACCATAGGAGCATTTGCTCCGGCTTGAAATGGTGCCCCCGCTGTTGGACGTTGGGTTTGTGGTCCCAGTACTAGCGGTGGTGTGCGTAAGCGGGCCGGACACCTGGTTATCAGAAAAATAATTATAATAAATGAACTTTTAGAATTACCCATTTCAATTATGTGGTGGTAAGTGGTAACTACGACTTCATTACTGTCGTCCGACCCCCGCTGAGTCTTTAGCTTGTGTTCAATATAAAATGATTGACGTTAACTTTGGTTGGTTCATCCGATCAGTTCATCAATGATCAGCAAGTATGATGGTTAGAATGATATTTCTACATGTATTTCGTGTATGTTTCACCGGTTCAGTGAAAGAACCTCGTGTATTGACTTGGCATAGAGGCGTGGTTCTGGGTGTGTCGACCGCATCTTCCCGCCTAACTGGTTATTCTTCTCTTGGGACAAAATTGGTTATTAGACAATAAAAATTCTAAAAGGTGTACCTTTCAAGCTAAATCAAATTCATTTTTCCCTTTTAAATTTTGAATATGAAAAGGAAGGACACAAAATGAATGGACAAATAATTTGAGACATTTAGAAAAGGAGAAGTGGACCAAAATTTGGGATGGAAGTAGGAGTATCTACTCTATGGATTATATGTTGGTGAATGGAAGTTCATGGTACGGTAAAAACAATTTGTGAGAAATATGCCCTCTCTATTGGGTTGATTGAGAGCACGAAGGAAAAATTCAAGAAATGAAACCTTGGATTTGAGTTTGTGAGGAGTATGTATTAATCAGAGCTTCCCGCAGCATGTAAGACATTATTATAATTAGTGTTAATTGACCCCATTCAAGTTTGAAATACCCTATTTGTGTATGCTCAACTTCTTTGTGCCCCATTTATCCAGTTTTCCCCTTCAAAAAAATTGGGCAGAGGGAATAAGGATGAGTTATTATGGTAACCATTCAAAGGCAAAGTATTTTCCTTTTCTTTTTCTTAATCAAGCAAGTGCATGACTAGAATGGGAAGTGGAAAAGACCGTGAGAACGAAAACACTTGGTAACCATTCAAAGGCAAAGGATTTCCTCTTCCTTTTTCTTTTTCTTAATCAAGCAAGTGCATGACTAGAATGGAAAGAGGAACACTGTTTGCTGCTTTCTACGTGGACTGGTAATATCAACAAACTTACATAAATAGAGTTCATGAAAAACAGAAGGATAAATGCTGTGCAGCACTGAAATTCTCACATCATTTCTTTATAACCTTTTCCTCCTTTTTTGTGACAACGAAGCAATTTACTATTCATTTTCAGCCAACAAATCCTTGGACCAGACCAGTCATAAGTGAAATAGCCCCTTAGAAAAGTACTCATTTCTTTGACTTTCATAGGCATGCAACGTGTTCTTGTTTTCCACCTACATTTTCTTATGCAATCTAATGAAAAGATCTACACAGGAGGTCGAGCGAGCGGTGCAAACTTTAGAAGGTTCAGAAGGTGTACCTGATCCGGTTTGCGACTCTTTCTAATTGTTTGGTTTTTTTTCCTTCCTCTTGGGTTTTGCAAGTTTCCTGATTCTAGATACTATAGTGCTTTGGTTTTCTGTGTTCAACTGACTGAACAGGGTCAGAATTACATGTTACAAAATTTCAAATTACTCCTTCATAGTCCTGATAGCATTAAAACAATACACGTTGAGACTAGGGTACAAGCGGCATTTTTACGGGACTGGCCAGTTTTTTTTTTTTTTTGGTCCGTCGGAAAGCAAGGACTGGCCAGTTATGCTTGGCTTGAGGCAACGCTTAATGTTTTTAAACATCTACCAATTTTTTGAAGCCAGTAGCGTAATTAGCAGTCATTCAGTTTTTCTATAACTGTTTGTGCTGAGAAGACAAAATGGAATCTCTTTCAGTGACTGTCTTCTAAAATTTGCAGACAAGCTCTAGTTTGATTGAAGGTCGCTGGCAATTAATGTTCACAACATGACCTGGGACTGCTTCTCCTATTCAGGTTGACTTTATGCTAGTGGTTGAGTTACTACTGTAACCTGATTTGGAGTTACAAGCTCTCGTCCTCTAAAATACTGGTAGGTAGGTGTAGCATAGAAAACAAGATAAATAAAGCAGTATATGATAATTTTAAGTACATGCATCATCAACGATAGCAATAGGATAAACTAGATGAATTTGGATTTTGATATAGCTTTACCGAGTTAAGGAGGCGGGTAATTTTTTCCAGCACATGGTTTTTCTACAAATCACTTTTCACAATGATTACTACCTGCTTTTTGTCCAATTGTAGAGAACTTTTGTTGGGGTTGACTTCTTCAGTGTATTCCAAGAGGTATACCTACGAACAAATGACCAACGCGTGTCCAACATTGTGAGATTCTCTGATGCAATAGGTGAGCTGAAAGTGGAGGTATGACTTCAATGTCGTATTTTTACACTTTCTTTATGCTATAATTTCTTGAACTCATCAGGAGATTTTTTGAGCTGCCTATCACATGACATTTGCATTTTAATTACAGATATAATGAGTGCAATTACCTGCGAAAAGAGAAAATAAATTCCACAAACTGCATCTATGTAAAATTTGTATGGTGATTCTGGCCATAACTCTTATTTAGTTCAACCATTAACTAGGAGCTAGTTTTAGTGTGTTATCAAAAAATGTAATTATATACTGTTTTTTACATAGATATCATATTGACAGTCGTTCTTACTTTCTTCACTATTATTGGTATTTGAATAATACTATTCATCTTCTCTTTCCCCTCAGGCTGCAGCATCAATTAAGGACGGAAAACGAATACTTTTTCAGTTTGATAGAGCAGCCTTTTCGTTAAAGTTTCTTCCATTTAAGGTTCCATATCCAGTACCATTTAGGCTTCTTGGAGATGAGGCAAAGGGTTGGTTAGACACTACATATTTGTCCCGTTCTGGAAACCTCCGTATCTCAAGAGGAAATAAGGTGACTAAACAACTTGGTGTTCCACTAACCCGGTTTTTTTTTTGGCTTTTTTGGATATTTAAGTTAGTGGAATGTGATGGTTTTTTTGAGTTAGTGGAACGATAGCTTCTAGCATTTTTTTAAGGGTAGTTTGTTTGGCTTTTTTGGCTTTTTATTAGTGAAACGTGATGGCTTATTTAAGTTAGTGGAACAAGGTAGCTTTTTTTCTTTTCTTTTTTAAGTTGAAAAAGCCCGAAGTTGAGTTAGTGGAACACCATTTCTGCATATGCGCGTTTGTGTCGCTAGTAAAGAGTTGCTCAAACTTCCATTAAGTATGTGATATGCCTAGGACTAAGGACTACCACCAATGTTGTCGTAGTGCAGGGCACCACATTTGTGCTGCAGAAGAATAATGATCCAAGGCAAATGTTGCTGGACGCCATTTCCAAAGATAAAGGAGTGATAGATGTAATTTCCTTTTAACCCTACAAGGATATAACGCATCTATTAATAAGGTTGCATTTCCATGGTAGTGTTGCTGATATTCTCATCTCTTGCTTGCAGGCAATCGACGACTTTATCTCCTTGAATAAGAACATGGCCAAAGGTGAACCAGAACTCCTAGAGAGAGAGTGGAAAATGTTATGGAGTTCACACGTGCTTTTTACATAACTATGTTATTGGCTTTCCTTTATTTAAGAAAAATTCAGAATTATATTGATTCCTCGAAACCCATTATGGTATACCCACTCTGTCCTAATAGAATGTCCATTTTACACTATTTTGACCTCTCAAAAAATTGTTTATATTTGTTAATTTGTAATGTTTTTTATAGGCAATATGGATCTTATTTGACACATCTCACTTAGTTAGTTCTATGAGCAAGAGTTTTTAAAAACGAAAAGAACATTGTAAATTACAAAATGTGGACAATCTTTTGAGAGGTCCAAATAGTGACAATGGACAATCTTGTTGTGATGGATGGAGTATTATGTTTCTGCTAAACTAGAATATGGCAATGTGACCAGTTGGTGCAGTTCGGCAGACGCCAGCAGATTTATAACCAGGTGATTTCTTGTAATAAACCATTTAAATCTCAATAGACACTGATATGTACACTATATCTGGAGCGCCAATCATAAAAATTTTAGAACCCTTTCTCACATTGCTTGAAAATTTCTTAGCTTATAATTGAGTTCACATCCTCAAGGCCCAGGGGTAAGCCCCGCAAGCCTCGTGGCCTGGGCAACCCCCTGGGCTAGAGAAATTGGAAAAAAAAAAATTCCTGGTTACTTATAAATATTTAGAAGTTTCCATATATAATGCAAAGGAGCTAGTTGGCTCCGTGGTTGTTCTTTGCTACATGTATGATTGTATGCTGGTGGGCGGGTTCAATTCCCGTGACCCTTCTTTTTTAAGTCCTTTCTCTTCCATTTCTATTTCTATTTGTTATTTATGTCTTCTTTTTTCTCCTCCTAATCCACAAATTGGCGAAAAATCAAAGAACACAATTTTACTTTGTTGTAAATTTTGCTTCTAACAAAAACAACAATAATGTGAAGTGATATCTTCTTACATTTGTTTAAAAAAAATCCCAATTGTGGAAAATTAAGAAAACGTGAACGAGCTAACATGGTATAATACTATTTTTACACAAATTATAGTAAGATATGAAGCAAACTAACTTTCTAAGTTGAAGTTAAAAACTTACTTTTTTGATGTAACGAGAATCGAGATCGTGGTAATCATATAGTATTGTACTATTGTTAACCGGGTTATAATTTGATTGTAATTTTTTTGATGTAATTCAAACTAAAAGTATCAAGTAACCTTGGGTTTTTTTTTTTTTCCTGACTTGTATGTCATTTTTTTTTTTACTTAATAGTAAGTGGGCAACCAAATTGAGGTTGGGCTTGGGCAACCCAAATGTCAGGGCCGGCACTGCACATCCTATCCTAGTAGTGACGAGTTCTAAAGCCACGAGGACCACAGATTGTGTTGTTTGAGAAAACCATTCCCCTTAATTAAGTAGAACAGATCAAATTTATATGAAGCCAATTTGAAATAGTTAGATTCGGTATGGTGGTTTTTGTTTGTACCTAATTCCATGGAGGTGTGCCACTAGGCATTTAGATACTACGGCTAATTAAATGTTGCTTTGATTGTTACTTATTCGAATAGAAGGGAATCTTTTGATTGATTGTCATTGGTACAGCGATTATTGTTTGAGCCCTATGCAACAACCCTAAATTGATATGAGTCTATCAGGGACTAAGAGGCCCATATGGGAAAGCTCTTTTGCCTACTGACTGAATGCAGTCACTAAAATACCAAGAGGAAACTTATATATTTAGTTTCCATAAGAGCTTGGCTGGGCAGCCTTTTCTTCTATTGTTCCTTCTAAGATTGAGAAAATCGCTAGGATGGAAATAACGCACCTTAGCCTGTTTCAGGTTTCTTGTCTGTTTGATTAAATCTTTCCTAGTTCCAGTTGATGCATTTGTGAAATAAGCGAGGCATGCCTTATTTCCCTTGTGGATTAAGAGCTTCACATCTGCAATTTTTTCTAGTTTGAGCTGTTCCTTTCATGAGATACAATTTTGCGACCCATTTCCTAATAGCGTAAGTTGCGGAAAAGAATTGGTAACCCAAGATGTATCAGTTCTTTGTTTCCTGGTGGCTGGTGGGATGTCTTCAAGTCTTGTGATCTATGATTGCTTTCCTGATATGTTTTTTAGGTCTCTAATTTTCTTTTTGTTGGTGCTCCCTGGCTATCTATCTTTTTCTCATTATTTTGGTTGATATTAGATAATCTCACCTTTATGATATCGCAGTTTGGAGGAACCTATTCAAGGGACTCTACGATATTGTTGGGATTTAATGGATGAATGAATTAGTTTCTTTTAGTGTTGGTGTGGATGCCATTGTGTTCCCTTGCTATAGATTTCTAGGATCCTTAGGTGTAGATTCCTAAGATTTATCTTCTTCTCAACACTCCTGCATCATCTGTCCTTGTGTGAGATGGAATCACATTTCAAAGGAGGTGTTTGATAGCTTGATATGCAGTGTTTTTGCTTAATTTCCTAATAATACAAGTGGTGTAGAACCAAGGATGAATACGGAAAAGAGAGGATGAAAATCTTGATGTTGTTCAATGTGTAGGGTTTTCATAAGCAATCACATGGACATATCTCTTCTCCAATAAGAAGACTAGTTGCAAAAGGCCTAGATATTATCCAATTAGGAACGATAATAAAAACACCCAGTCAACTTCCTAATTCAGTAATTCCTAAACATTATGAGATTATGGATTCTCCTGATTCGCACAAGCTGGTCCAGACCACCCAGTGTCAAAAAAAAAAAAACCAACTCCTTGATCCGCATCATTAAAGTGGTGGGGTAAAGGAGAAAAATCTCTCTGCAACAACTTGTGTTGATACTTCTCCTGCGTTTATTTGTTTACAATTTTGTTTCTTTCTATAGTTGCATTGTGCCCAATGCTTTGCAGGTGGAAACAGATGGCTGGTTAGAAAATGCTGCAAATGGTCTTATGGGCATGCAGGTTCCATTTCATTATGAACATTACATCAACTATTGTACCCTTCATATGCAGTTCATACACTTCTCTTAATACTAGTAGTGTCATATACTATAGACATACTCAATCTTCTAATGTTGCTGGTTTAGATAGTCAAGCCGAATGGAAAATTGAAGTTTCTGGTCGACATGTTGCTTGGGATTAAATTTTCTATGGATGGCACATTTGTGTAAGTTTCCTCTTACTGCAGTTGCATATGATTAATGTCTAGACCACGACTTCTTGTATTTGGCAAAAACAAGTTCTAACCAAAGAATATGAATCAGCTTTTCTACTTATTTGATTAGCTTTCAAGCTGCATTTTGGTATTGCACTTGTCACTAGCCTGGATAATAGTAAGAGCAAACATTGGATTTATTTGGAGCTTTATGGTCTTACAATGATCATGCTTGGTACCACTGTCTAGGGGTGTAAACGAGCTGAGCTGAGCCGAGCCGAGCTTTGTAGTGTTCGAGCTCGGCTCATAAAGTAAACTAGCCGGAAAATTGAGCTCAAGCTCGGCTCGGTCATAAATGAGCTAAGCCAGGGTAGTTTACCTAACGAGCCTCCTTAAACGAGCATAGCCTATACAATCGAGGCGAGCTTTTGCAAGCTCATTAACTAAACGAGCCTAAAAATCAAGCTCGAACTTGAGCTCGGCACGATTACTAAACGAGCCGAGCCACAAGCTGCACGTGAAAGCTCTGTTTTTTTGTTTTCAGCCCTACCCATGTGGGCTGTGTCCTACCTACGCAACCTTGATACACACATGCATGAAAAGGCAAACAGAGAAAGCAAGAGACTGATACACGCACACAGAATTCAAATTGTATTCTAGACGTGTTTAACTGATGGTGGCATTATCTTTGCATTAGAACAATGAAATGATACAATTCGGTTTCATTACATATGTGAAAAGGTTGTATACATTGGAGCGTTATTCTCGATGAATCGGTAAATTCTTTGGCACAAACTAACTTGTTTTCTGTCAGGAAATCTGGCGCTAACACATATGATGTTACAATGGATGACGGAGCTATTCTGGCTGGCCAATTCGAACTTCCAGTAGAACTGGGAAGCAAGTTCAAATTGGAGTTGCTGTAAGATTCAGGGGTAAAATAATTTAGTGATATAATTATTTATACAAAGTAAACCCTTATGATACTTTATTGACATTTTCAGTTATACTGATGGAAAGATCAGGATTACCAGAGGCTACAACAGAATTGTATTTGTCCACGTTCGCACGGATGGGTCTGATCAAAAGTGAATTATCTCACCGCTCACCTGAAGGAAACATGTAGAGTTTTTCGTATATATATATATAGGGTCTCCTTCTAGTCCGGACCTCCATGATCCAAACATTTTTTTGACGATCCGATCCGTCAAATGTGTTCAGAAGGTGTTTTCAAGGGTCCACGCGGGAAATCTTCAAAAAAAAATACCGGGAAGGGCTTGATCCAAGCAGTTTTTGCAAAAAATATATATTTACAGTTTTTGCGAAAACTACTTGGATCAAGCCCTTCCTGGTATTTTTTTTTTTTGAAGATTTCTCGCGTGGACCCTTGAAAACACCTTCTGAACACATTGGACAGCTCGGATTTTCCAAAAACAATTTGCAAAACAAAAAAAATGCATTTTTTCTTATTCTCGGGAGGTTTGGACTAGAAAATTTGCCTTCTAATACATGCGGAAGAACTGAAATTCGACTGAACTCTGTTCATGCTAGATGTGGAAGATAGAATAGAATGAATGAGGTTTTGGAGATTACAAAGGAGTTTTCGAAGTCAGGAGCTTATTAAATGAGGAGTGATTTTGGTACTCTCTCCATTTTATGACTTTATTGTGTCAAATTACAAGACAGCCGTCAGCCGTTTTCATTTAGTTATTCCAAGTGACAAAATACAGGAGGACTATTAAACGAAAAGGTTGGATATAATAAAGGAAAAAACAGAGTTTGAGTGCTTTTATCCAAAGTACGAGAGGAGATTTGTTCACCCCAGGGGGTATGGTCACCATAGATCAAATTTTGATGATCTAAACCGTCTATATTATTCAAACTGATTTCTTAGAAAATCCTGTGAAAATTCAACTTGATCAATTACCTATAAATTCTCAATCACAGCAGTACATTTTTTGAAGCAAAATACACTGTTTTGATATACTTCTTTTCTTGAGAACTTACAAGTATCTGATTTAGTTGAATTTTTGTAAGGTCTCATAACAAATCAGTCTAGACAATATGAACGGTTCAGATTATCGAAATACAATCTACGATGACCATACCCCTGGGGGTAAACAAAGTACATAACGATTGTCCTCTTAGCAAAGTACATAACGATTGACGATTTCGTTGGTATCTCAGGGTTTCTGGCCAGTCTAATGCGCACACAGCAAAAACCACTCATGTTATATTGTTATGTAATTCTCAACTACACAATATGATGTTCTTGATCTGCAAGAAGAAAGGGACGGAGAAGGTCTGAATCTTGGTGACTTTAGAGAATCACCATAGATGACCAAATAATCAGAGGTTTCTCCAAGATAATCAATAGTGGGATCACCGTTGTCATACCTTTCCTGCAGAATTGGTTGGGTGGACTTTTTCTTCCTTCCACGTTGTCTGGTAGAAGAAGTTTCTTCACAAAGAGAGTCATAGAGACAATCTTCACACTCAAAATGATCAAAATACTTATGACCTGTCTCTGGATTCTGAAAATAGTGTACTGGAAGACCAGAGGGTTTGAAGTATTTGATTGGTGGTTTTGAGGTAAATTCAATCATGTTGATTTGTGAAGGGAAAATGACAGGATGGGAGGAAGATGAGGATTGATCTTTAGGAAAAGTGATTTCAACTGTTCCATCAGGCTTGGTATAGAAAACAGGGTTGGAAGATTGTACATGAGTGGATTTTTGTTGGGTTTTCTCGTATGCTGTGGCCCAAGATTCTGGGAGCAGCTTGAGAAGTTCAGGGCGAGATATCTGGCAAGGGACATGGACACAAGAGGCTTGATTTGGGGCATTTATGGTTAGAAAAAGGGCTTCATCTATGGAGGTAGGTAGAGACATGTCAAATGCATGATTCTGAAGACAGTAAGCCATTTGGAAATGGAGGGTGGCGGCATATGTTGTGGAGATTTGGGAAGCACCACCAATTTGAACTTGCACCTTGAGGGCAGAAAGCAGACGAGGATTTGCCAACGACACGTTGAAATTTGGGTAGAAGGTGAACACAACTGTTCCAGCATTTAGAGTGGTTTGAATAGTGGCGATGCATGCGTGTTGGTACCGCATAAACCAGGTATCAACCAGAGCAATTCTGGAGGTAACTGGTAAACCTTTTCTGCCATGAAAAGTGACTGCCAGCCGGATTGCTCCAAAATGAAGGTGAGTAAAACCTTGTCGTTGCCACAGACGAGGTAAATCTAGTGGAATTTCTAAAGGAAGTAGTTGCTTAGTTTCTATAGCTGGTATGAAACATTGATCAAACTTAGAGGCTTGGGCATATTCTTTGATAGAAGTGGGTCTTTTGTGGAGAAAAGTTGGGTAACAGTCTTTTTTACAAAGGTGACGGGTTTAGAGAAAGAATTATAGAGATTTAGGAAAGGGAGATTAGTAATGGGAACTTTACTATCATCAGGAAGATACTCAAACTCATACAAGTATTTGAGATTAGAAGAGGAAGCAGAGGATTTTCTACTAGTGGAGTGACGAGGAGTAGTAAGAGTAGTACTGGTAGAAAGATGATTCATAGTAAATGAAGAAAATGTAGGATTTCATAAGAAACCCTAACCAAAGAACTCATGTCAAACCATTGAAGAAAATAATAGCGGATGCGTACCTGTCGCCATGGAGGATGAATACCTTGTGTGTGTGGTTGTTCGTCTTCCACCTCCAAAGCCCTACTCTTGATCGTGACCTTTGTCTCACACACGATGGGATGGTATGAGAAAAGAGATTAGGGTTTGGAGTGGGGATTTAACCACATATTTATAGGTCTTGGTTCCATCATAGCTCATCATAATAGATGGAACCCTAATGGGCCTTGAATGGCCTCTAACACTTAAGAATAAGTCTGCATCACTTAACGCACGTGATATAACCCAAATACGCACTAGCAGAGATTTGTCAATTACCCGGTCATATTTATTAGACGATCACAACTCAATGGGTAATACCGACACCACTCAAACCTTATTCGATAATATACAATATCTAATTATATGATATATGTAGGCCCACATACAAAAAATTGCTAACAGAAAAAACTAGGTTCTTCGTTTCCTCATACATCAAATCTTTTCCTTTCAAAAGAGCAGTATTGGGTTCTTCGCTTGTATTGAATAGGCGACGAACGTACAAGGTAACAATTCACTTATAACTAATTCTATCGTGATACCGCCATTGAAGTGGTTCCACCTTTTCTTCCCTACGATTCTTTTCCATTAGTATTATTATTTTTTTGGGTGGTGCAAGGCACTCCACCTTGGGGTGTTCACGGTCCGGATCAGATCGGATTTCTATGAATCCAATCCTAATTCATGAGTCACAGTTTTTTTGAAAATGTAATCCATGTCCGGACTAAAAAGTTCCATAGTCCAGTTCCAACCCTTTCCATGAGTCACGGATTGTTTCCGGTTTTACCCACGAATTACAAGTATATATACTCCCTCCATCCCAAATTGCTCGTCCCTTTTGGGGAATCCAACTTTTTAAAGGGACAAAATTATTGTCATAGAATTCCAAAATTATCCTTCAAAACTGTGAAATTTATTAAATGGTTCTAAATTGTTTATATCTTTCAATATGGATCTAAAAAATTATGCAATATGTATCTTGTTTGATAGATCTCAATTAGTTGTTTTATACAAAGTTTTAAAAATCATGAAAATCATTATAAACTAAAAGATATATCATTATAAACTAAAAGATATAAATGATTTAGAAATGACACAAATTTCAAAAACTGTGAAATAAATTGGGAGGGAAAGAGTACTTTTTAAGGGTAAAACTGGAAGTTTGACATATTTTGATAGTTGTTTTTAGAAATAGGCCCAACGTTTTGGGACATCCCAAAAAAGAAAGAAGGACCAACAATTTTGGACGGAGGGAGTATAAAAAAGGGAAAATTTCTCTTATATCCCTTCGACTTTACTCTCGTGAGGCCTTTAGGTCAGTTGGGTTTGTTTTCATGTATTTCATTAGGTCAATGGGATATGTTTTACTTCGGGTTATAATCCGAAATTGCTAAAACTCAACGACAGAGAGAGTGTGTGTTTTTATTCTCTGAATAGTGATAGAGCCACACACTTTCAACCACACACAATCACACACCCTCTCACATGTGATGGGGCCCACCACATGTGAGAATGTGTGTGGTTGAAAGTGTGTGGCTCTAGCATTTTTGTTATTCTCTAGAGTTTATAAAAACAAACACTATATCACATTATGACCTTCCCACCCAAGAAGTTCTTGAAAGCTCAGTAACTGTCCTTGATCTCCTCACAATCCTAAGAGTTTGTCCTAACTTTTTTGAGAATTTATGGAAAAGAATCCGCCAGAAAAAATGAAAAATTGATTTGATCCTGTGGCAAAATTTTGCATTTAGTTGTAAAAGCAAGAACATACTTTTCCTCCTTTTCATCCTCTTCCTCCTGAGCTTTTCCGGCAGCCGTGCTAGAAAATTTTTGGTGATTCTGGATAAAAACTGGTATATGAAGCTTCAGTTAATAGATGGCAGTAAAGGAGAAGAGTTTTTTTCGATACATTTCTTCATCTATCACCCTTTTCTCTACTTCATACCTAGACTTTCAAAATCTTTTATATGGTCTCTGAACTACTGGATTGAAGTGTATGTAGTCCAATTGTTAATGGCAATTAATGTATTGGACGGGAAACATCACATGTGCGCATCACGTGCGATTCTTCCCCCAAATCAAAGGGTAAAACCGTAGTTACAGGTTCATTTGCATAATAATATGCAGAATAATAAAGCTTGTGGAGTACTACATAAAGTCGATCGAATAAATCAAGTTGTGGTTCCATATTACAACACAGGAATGGAAGTACTAGTGCAAATTGGATTGGTACTGTAAAGTGGAGGATTTTTACTATATTTATATAGGCCACGCAAATTTATAAGGAATACGACAGATTGGTGGAAATGGCTACAATACACACCTCCTATTTGAGGGAAGCGGGGGAGGTGCTGTGCACCCCTCGGCTGTTGGATGAGTTTTGGACGGCTCGGATGTGTTTTGATTTTTTACCGGTAAAAAAAATCAAAATAAAAAAAAATTGCCGAACGCATCCGAGCCGTCCAAAACTCGATCCAACGGCCGAGGGGTGCACAGCACCTCCCCCGAGTCCTATTTGAGTGTGTATCATATGCACCCCTATAAAAGTTACGAATCGATTAACAAAAGTTACGAATTTTAATAAAAGTTAAGAATTCTTTGTACAAAAGTTTCGAGACGCACCAAATGTTATGAATCATAAAAAATGTTACGAATCATACTTCTGAAAAAGTTACGAAACACTAAAAAATGTTACGATTGCCAATGAGGTGACACAATATGGACCACATAATAGGTGCATATTGTATACACCTTTAAGGGGTGTGTATTGTAAAATTTTCCAAGATTGGTGGATTGCCAAAGAGGTATTTTCGACCCAGATCAGTTCGGTAATGAACGGTGCAGATCTGTTTGGGTCCGAACAAATCTGGACCGTTGATCGCCGAGCACGGACGGCTCGGATGGGACAACATGCATGCTATCCCTTAAAAAGGACTCTTTCCTATTTATACAGGAAGGGCCCACTAATTACTCCCTCCGTCCGTTCCAAAATGATAGTCCCTTTTAGAACTGCGTGCCATTTTTAACGACTTATATCTTTTAATGTGAACCTCAAAGAATATGCATTATGGATCTTAATTTGTTATATTATACAAAAAATTTAAAATTATAAAAAATATTACAAAATAAAAGATATAAGCCATTGAAAATGACACGCATGACTATCATTTTGGACGGAGGGAGTACAATTTAGGAAGGAATTGGGCTGCCCATATACAAGGGGAAGTCCCAAGTGTACAAAAAAATTATGTACATAAAATGTACGGGCCTACTTTTGGGTCCCATACGAATAATCCAAACCGTCATTAATCTTAATTTCTTTTTTGAGTGGCTCCGCGAAAAATCAGCTCAATCTGATATGCGTAAGTGGTTGATCCAATATTCCCTTGTTTCATCCTGAATCGAAAATTTTAAGATTAATGAACGATTTGGATTATTCGTGTGGAACCCAATAATGGGTCCTCCATTATGAGTTAAGCCAGATCTTTATTGCTCTCATCCCGAGGATCCCCCTTGAGACTGTTGCGAAATTCAGACCAATAAGTCTGTGAGTACATTTTATGTTCCTAAATTTCTGTATCCCTTTTCTTTTCTTTTTTTGCTATAGTTTAGGAGAGTGTTAGTGTTAAGGTGTTAGATGTTAACAAACCACAATGGTTGACATCATGTTGTCCATAAGAGTCAAACTCACAAGTCTGTGAGTACATTTAGGCCCCGATTGGCTACAGCATTAGAGGAGGTATTAAGTTATACCCCCTCCTTTTATCCCAGTCCCACGAAATAATACTTGGTTTGGGAACAAAATTGGTACCCGGATAACTTAATACCCCCCTCGAAATAATACCCCTCTACCCCCTTTCCCTGGTATAATTTAATAACACCCCCCTTGTTATAAAATTATCCTCCCTAAAATTATCCTCCCTAATTTCTGTATACCCCTTGTTTTTCTTCGTCTATCTAACCCGAACCCCCTTTTTCTTTTTCAACCGTAAACCCTAAAAATTGTTGTGGCTGTTGTGGCAATTCTAGGCGATCGGTCACAATTCCTTTCCTCCACCGTGAAACTCCGGCGACACATTAGATTATCAATCCTCCACTGTGAATCTTAGTCATACTCCGGCTCAGGTATATGTTAAAGTCCGATCTTCTACTCTCTCTCTCTCTCTCTCTCTCTCTCTCTCTCTCTCTCTCTCTCTCTCTCTCTCTCTCTCTCTCTCTCTCTCTCTCTCTCTTCTTCTTCTTCTTCTTCTTCTTCTTCTTCTTGATGGTTGGGTTATTCTGGGTTATTGTTGATGAGTGGGTTATTCTAGGTTCTGTACACGCGTATGTATATGATCAAATGTAGTTTTTCTGGTTTTTCTGGGTTATTGTTGATGGTTACTGCTAAAATGTGTTATGTATATGATTAAATTAGGGTTTGTGTATACCATTGTAAAATTGTAGTTTTTATAGTTTTTCTGGGTTATTGTTGATGGTTTCTGGGTTATATGATTAAATTAGGGTTTCTGTATATCACTACAAAAATGTGTTAGGGTTTCTATATATCACTGCATTTTTCTGTTTCCACTGTAAAGAAAAAGTAGTAATTAAAATGGTGTTAGATTCACGGTGTTTGAAAAATAGCTTATGATGGTGTTAGAAAAAGTAGTAATCCCAGCAGGTTAGATTCATATTCATAGTGTAATCCCACTGTGTTACGAAATGTGACAAATGTTTAAAGGGCAATGATGAGTTCCTGAGCCCATGTGTTTTTTGAACATGCCTACCATGTCACATAAAATGTGTGTGTTTGTTGTTTATAGAAAACTATTGTTATATATCCGTCATATATATATATATATATATATATATATATATATATATATATATATATATAGAGTAAACTTCCGGTCCAAACTCCCTTAACTTCTTAAGTTACGGACCTCATTGATCCCGATCGAATTTCGATGATCCGAACCGTCCAATGTGTTTTAATGGTGTTTTTTAGGGCCCCCGCGAGAAATTATCAAAAAAAAATACCGGGAAGGGCTTAATCCGAGCCATTTTTCACAAAAACTATATATGTACAGTTTTGTGAAAACGGCTCGGATCAAGCCCTTTCCGGTATTTTTTTTTATGATTTCTCGCGGGGGCCCTAAAAAACACCTTTTAAACACATTGGACGGTTCGGATCATCGAAATTCGATCGGGATCAATGAGGTCTGTAACTTAAGAAGTTAAGGGAGTTTGGAGGTGAAGCTCACTGTATATATATATATATATATGCATAAATAATTTATGTTTGCAAACCATTTTTAGGATGGCAAGATTAAATAGAACGCAGTTGAGGAGGATAGAAGAGGAAGAGACTTTTCTGGCTTTAAAAGCCTTTATTACAGCTGCGTTGGGTGTGTTTCGGTTGTACTTCTTTGTTGTGAGTACGATTGTGGAGCCCCGTCCGCAATTGGCTCCGAATCCAAACCTTTACCAACGACAAGTGGATAGAATCAATAGTCTTGTAAGAGGCAATGACTTAGATTGTCACGAACAGTTGAGAGTAAACAGGCATACGTTTTTTACAACTCTGCTTGGCGAGCATATTTGAGAAACATGCGACATGGGAGGAGGCCAACTCTGCTTGGCAAGCATATTTTGACAACCTTGGTGGGGAATGTCCTGACGTTCCACATGTACAAGACTACCCACAACTGCTTCTCCCAATGGAAGATGCCGATCATGATGAGAGAATTGGCGGGACGAACCAAACGTGCGTTCAAAAATTGAAATGGTTCTTATTTGGTGCAATTGTGGCATTTGGGATGCAGTTCGTAGTCATAAAATTACTTAGTCTGTAATTTAGTTGTTTCAATGTGTGTAATATGTAGAACTTATTTGCAATGAATGCAATTCGCATGTCATAGTTTGACATATGGCATTATATAATGCCTTTTTGTAAGCTACTATTGATAATTTTGTAATGAATGCAAGTGATGGTTAAAATTTGAATTTATTTGAAAATTCAACAAGTTGTGTTCTTTTTATATGTAGGCCATTATTTTTTTTTAATTTGTCCAAATTAACTTTGTGAAAGTAGAATGAAGTAAATCATATTTTAAAAAAAAAATGGTAGGTAACCAATACTATAGATGGTGTTTCAATTTAAAAAAAATTACAAAAATTTAAGTAAAATAAAATAGCAATAAAACTATATCTAGGTAACATTCCAATAATAAAATTAATGTCCAAAAAATATAGCTCCTATTTGTTAACATTCCAATAATAAAATTAATCTTCATTTCAGAAAAAATAAAAAATAAAAAAATTAATTTTTTTTATTACAATAATTAATTATATAGGTTCATTCGTGACATTAATAATTTAATTTAGTTTTGTATTTAATTCATTAAGTTAATCTATAATCTAAAAAGAATAATGCACAAGGGCAAATAGGTCAATTGTCAGGTTTATATATCATCCACCCAACCTTATACCCCCATATAAACATCAAAACAAACCAAGTACTATTTTATTCCCATTGTCAACCAAATCAAGTACTATTTAATACCCCTCCATAACTATCACATCAATGTGGGCCCACCCTTACTAACTAATACCCCTTAGGGCCCGATTGGCTGTAGCATTAGAGGGGGTATTAAGTTATACCCTCTCCTCTTATCCCGGTGCCACAGTTTTATACTTGGTTTGGCAAAAATTTGGAACTCGGATAACTTAATACCCCCACCCAAATAATACCCCTTCCCCCTCACTAATTAATAACATCTCACCCCCTATTACTAATTTATACCCCCTCATACCCCTTACGAAATTACCCCCATACCCTCCCTTATGCCCCTCCCCTTACCCCCAATTTTTTTTTTTTTACTGTTTTTAAAAAGAAACCGAATGGAATTTTAAATGTTTTACGAGCTCTTGCGATTTCCTTCGGATAAAAAAATGAAGTATTTTTCACATTAATTTTTTTACATTTTTTTGCACCAAATTAAACTACAAATTGAAATCTTTGACTTGATACCAAAAAATTTAATTTTTTTTATACTTTAGAATTTGACATTGTTGGGGAATAACATAAAATTTACTAATTAGTTATTATTAAACACGTATAACTAGAAATATTATTGAAATGAATAATAAAAAATTAAACTTCATTCACCCAACTTTAAACTTGGAAATATTATTGAAATGAATAATAAAAAAATAATAACTGAATATTTTAATTTTAGATATAACTAATAAAAGGAATTATTTATTAAAAATTATAATTAATTTAATTACTATTGTGTTTATGTATTTTTTTTATCATAAAATCTAATATGACTGTTCATTGGCAAATAAGTCATTTGTCAAGTTTTTACATCATCCACCCAACTTTATCCCCCTTTATCATAAATTCATCCAAACCACATACTATTTAATCCCCCTTCATAAATGTCACATCACTGTGGGTCCACCTTTACTAAATAATACTTCTTACTATCTTATCCCCCTTACTATCTTACTAGCATCAAACCCATGCTATGCACGGAGTCGCAATACACGAAAATTTTTAACTATTGATGAATACGTTCAATATTTAAATGGCCTTGTTTGTTTGTTTGTTAGTTTAGTTTTCCACAAAAATCTTGCCTCGTACCGTGCTACATGATTATATGCTTGGAGCACTTTGATTCCACAATCTAGCGAAAAACCGTGTTATGTACGGGATGAACTAATGTTATCATATACCAATAATTCAAATTTGTATGGCAAGAATAGTGTTATTCTACAAAACACGTGTATTATTTTTGGTATTAAACATATTGATGAGTGATTAATCGATGAAAGTGTGTAATTTTTGGGTATTAATCATGTTGATGATGATTAACCTATGAAAATGTGTATTCTTTTGGGTATTATAAATAATTAATGTTAGAATACTTATACCTTTTTTTTATACTAATAATCCCTCCATTCCTAAAGATAATCCATTGCCAAAAAACCTCTAATTTCTGGATAGAAAAATAGAGCACCTCCGTACATGATTTATACATTTCTTCATATAAAATTAAAGAACTAATTGAGATTTTTATCCAAAAATTGCACGTCGCTTTATAATTAATAGACTACTCTTTTGTGGGATGGAGGTGGAAGAATATTAATTTTAGGTGCTACCTCCGAGTCAAAATCCTGGCTCCGCTCCGTCCCTGGGTATTACTCTCTAATATAAATTCCATGGTATATTTGCTTCAATAGAAGTTCATATGTAAAGCCATTATAGATTTTTTTTTAAAATGAATACCAATTAATAGAAACTGAAAAAAAAAAGTATTACAAACTAACTCACCGTTATCAAAACATGGGTTATTTGTTCATTTGCACCAGGCCAATCATGGCCCTAGCCAAAGTATAAGAACAACAATAACGTTTGCACGGAAATATAATTGGTTGGATTGAGAGACTTAAGAGTTTTTTAGACTAATGGTTGAGAAAATGGGGGATGAACATTTTCATTTTTATAAGTTTTTGATGCATTTGGAATTTAAAACTAATTGAATATTGTTTTTATTTGCAAATGTTGAGTGATTTTTTAAATTATTTTAAAATTTTTAATTAACTAATTAATTGTTTCATTTGTAGAATTTATTGATTGATGAGTATTTGAAATTAAAAATTATTTGACAGATTATTTTCTTTACAAATCTTGAGTGCTGATTCCTTAAATCATGGAACTTGCTTGAAATTTGGAATTACCTACTTATGGTAATTGAATTATTGTCACATGTGTCACTCAAAATCCTATACGACAAACCAATTATTTTATGTCACTTGTCGCGATGAGAGCCTTCCTCACAAAAAGTCATTCTGCTATACTATAGAAGATCCCACCAAAACGTATCCCGCATCCAATCGGAGCCTTACTACCTTATCCTCTTATTATTTAATTCCACAAAACTTATCCATCATCCAATCGGGGCCTTATGTTCCTAAAATTCTGTATCCCTAGTTGGGTCCGTGTACAAGGTTGACATCTATTCGACATTATAATACATTATAAAAGGGGATCCACGAGACCACAACAGCCGCACGACAGAAAACACATCGCGACTGCGGCCTGGAGAAATTAGGGTTTCTACACGGTTAATACTTCTCGGCGGATCGTCTCTCTCGTTCGTCCAGATCTATCCACTACTTCTCATCGGAGAGTCTCGTCTCGTCTCCCTCTGGGTTTTGTTCTGGTAAGTCTCGTCTCTGTCTCGTCTCCCTCTGGGTTTTGTTCTGTTGGAGGGGGTCACTGTGACAAACTTCCTCGTTGTAACCAAACCGGATAATAAACGGTTTATATATTTCATTTCAATTGGTGAAAGTAGCAATCCCTAATCAAACATGAAGCGTAGTCATTCTGAGACGTTCCCAGGTTTAACGATCCCTGTCCCATTGTCAAATGGGGGGGGAGGAGGAGGAGGAGATCAATACCTGTATATCATATTGCAATACACTTTTGGGAAGTACTGGTATTCCTTCCACAGGATTAGGGTTTCTGACTTGATGGTTTCGAGCTCTTCTAAGAGGAGTCATAGTCATGGACATGAAAAGCCCCAAAAATTACCTAAACCTATCCTCAAGTTGCCCTCCGATCGCTATCCAATTTTTATGGGCTTTTTCTCCGCCGGGTCCAAAATTTATATGTTTGGGGGTGAGGAACTTTGCACGGGAAGGAGGGGATTGGCTTATCGGAATTGCTATGTCTTCGACACCTGCCAAAAAAACAACCCTTCTAAGGTGGTTAAGGAAGGACCTCCTATGGTTTTTGGGAAGTATCATCCTGTTGTGTTGGGTCCTCTACATGGTAAATTTTATGTCCTTGATTCAACCCTTGCCTCGAATCATCTTGAGGAATTTGACCCTCAAACAGAGACTTGGACTCCTCTTCCGTCCGCTCCGATTGCTCCCCTTAAGGAGGAGGAGGAGGATTCTTTTTTCCTATTCACCACTATCGCTATGAAGTACAAGGTTGTGTCGCAGGCCATTGTTGGGGATAGAATTCTGTTGTGTACCCAGGAAAAAGGCATCTATGCTTTCCATGTCATCTCGCATACATGGGAGCACTGGAGCTCATTGGATCGTCGTGGTAACGCTAGACTTCCCTATTCCTCTGGTTCCGTGTTTCACCGTGGTTTTTGGTATGCTTTCCCTGCCTCACGGTATGCTGCCCCCCCATACCACCTCCCATACTACCCTTCGGCCTACTATTTTGATGAGGACAACCGACTATTCCGGCCATACCGTGCTCATGGAGTTAGGCGTCCGTCTAGGCTTGTGGATTATCGGACCGACAAGAGAATTGTGCCAATGGGGGACAGAACGTTATTCGTCGTTCGTTCTGGTTATGCTCACAGTGATCGTCCCCCTTATCACATCACTGTTGACATGTGCAAGTTTACCAGATTCAAAGTCAAGAATGGGGGAAAGCCTAAAGATCCCGAGGTTTCGAAACAATACTCTGCAACTTTTTCTCACGAGATGCCTGCTATATTTGAGTTTGTTGCTGCCTGCCTTGTCGTGGCTTCCACTTAGTTTGGATGCTGCTAGAATAGTTTGATACCTAGTTTCATGTACGAAAAACACTTCAGATGGAATAAATGTAACGTCTTTGGTTGCTAAGTTCTTAGAAATTTAGAACCATGTTACTTGTTGTCAAGGCTTCTACGGGAGCATAAGTTTTGGATGGTACCTTGGAAATTATCTACTCGTGTGATGACTTGTCTTTTTAGATTGCAATAATATGACCATTGGATGTTGCATGCTTTTGGGATACTAGTGCTTTTGGTATCTTTTTTTGTCTACATTTCCCCCTTTCCTACACAAGTAGGCGTATTTATAGGCATACTAGTTACAACGCTTCGTGCGTAGCACGAGTGTGATGTCCGTGTGTTGTGGCTTTTGTTTATAGTTAGATGTAAAAGTTTGTTTTGTTGTTGGTATTGAATGTTGTTGTAAGGGAAATGCTAACGGGTGCCATAGTGCACCCATTAAGAGTACAAAAAAGTACAATTTAAAAGTATACTTGTACTTTAAAGTACATCTTTAAGTGTACTTTAACATACAAGTGTATTTTTTGTACCAGTGGGACCCATCAAAGTGTACTTTTTGTACCCTTAACGGGTGCACTATGACAACCGTTAGCATAACCCTTGTTGTAATAGTTAAAATGTTCGGTAAAGGAAGTGGAGAAAATTGAGAAGGGTAGTGAGGAATTTTCTTGAGGATTTGATAAATGCCCAAATGATTATCTGGGATATGGGAATTTGAGTGGAAATAGAAAGAAATGTAAAAAGAAGATTATAATTGCTAGTTGGGAAAATTGGCAAAAATTGTTGGGAACCCTACGGAGAAGTGAAAGTTTGTTACGGCCTGGAATGTGTGTGGTTTTGCACAGCCAAAGTTTAACCTTCCACGAGCACACATGCACACAGAAGATAAGTACTGAATTACCCAGGCATATATGCTTGAGTCCTGAACTTCTGTTTCCACAGACAGCGAAGCAAAATTCAATAAACAAGAATGCTTGACACTGGAAAAATGCTTAGCCACTCCATCTTGTCGATCAAATGGTCGTGTCATTCTCAATCCAGGATCCAAAAGAATCAGAGGTAAAAAGGATATTTTCAATTTTGAACTATCCACATATACAAAGAGCATGAGCACTTGTCTCTTTGCGAGAGTTGCCACTAACAACATAGCTAAGAATCTTAGATAAACAAAAACAGGAACCATCGGGAGTTATCTTAGTCATGGAGAGATATTTATCAACCAATTAAGCCAACAGCAATGTTGAATCGATTGCAAATCTTGTGGGATGGCTCGACATAGATGTGTACACATCAGTTTTGACAAAATTTGCACGTAACATCATGATAGATATAGAACTGACTATTCAAGTGAAAGGGGACTCGGCCCATCCGCCCATGAATCCATCGCAATCAATTCATTAGCTTGTGCAGCATCATTCCATACCTTGTGAGTAATAATGCAGCATTGCAGCACCAAATTGAATATCTGAAAGAAATTAGTTACCCGACAGGAGACAGCCTCAATATCGATGGCATAAACACAGAAGAGTTTTTAAGTCCAAATATCACGAGGTATATAGCAATAGAACATATGTACCTTGCAGATTCATAACATGTTTCATATCCAGGACAAATTAAGTGCAACATCAAACGGTAAACGTAGGTTTGGAAACCAAAAATATATCATGATGGAAAGGCACGTATACTCAGAATCACTAAGGATGGGGCAAGGGAAAAGAGCTTGCAGAAAAGAAAGAAAAAATATCAGAATCACAGGAAGGAAGATTCAATGATTTTACTTGCTCTCAGTTACTCTCTAAGAGAAGGGAGGGTGAAGAGCTTTAGTTTGCAATGGTAAAATGATGATAAGGTGCTAATGCCTAGGTTATCTGCAGCTGCTACTTATTTGTGAGGCTTGTAGAAATTTCTCTGTCTTATTAAAATCATTTCATACCCTCTTTTATACACTAAAAGATCTGGATCATTATGCTGCTACTTATTTGTTCAAGGCCTTGTGCGTAGCATGAGCTTTATGCCCGTGTGATTTAAGATTAGTGAAACTTTACTGCTCCCATCTTCATAAGGAGTGGGCTCCCGTCAAGCTCCTTAGTTGGGAGAGCAGGATCGCACTCCTAAGGTGGGAGCAGCACCACTTTAGGAGCTCCCTGCTACTAAGGTTTAATACGAGGGTCGTGATTTGAGATTGTACCAAAATGGAACCAAACCAGTGTTCCAAACCAGTGAAGCAACATGGCTATTATTTTTTTTTTTTTGGACGTTTGACACTATTTGACAAAGTCATTTCAGCAAAAAGTGGACTTGCTCTAAGGTATCAATTGATTCTCGTTAAACAATAAAATAGTTTATTCACAATCTGCAGGGTCGAAATTCGCTTTTGTATTTTGATGAAATGCTAGGGGGAATTTTATACCTTCAGTATAATTCTTATGGCAATTTTAAATTTTAATGGATTCACAAATTAAGTTACAAATCTCTAGTCATTAGAAAATTCCGCTTGTCCATATGTCCTTCCGCCCTTTCTTCCGAGTGAAAAAAGTTTAGGAGCAACTATAGATTAAGAGAAATGTGTTGAACCCCCATCAGGATTCAAGAAGTTTCACATATTCATGTATACTTTCCAGTGTATAGGTACCACACATAGTAATGTCAAAACAACACAGCCTATTTCAAATTATAATACAAGAATGCATTAGCAATCTTGAAAAGCGATTTCAACAAAACAGTTTTTTCACTAAGTTCTGGAACACATACCCCCACTGACCAATGGACCAGATGTGGACCCTATAATACAACATTCCAGCTGTTGTTTCGAACGTTGGTAGGTTTCTAGATTATGGTCTGCGCGGCTTAATTTCTTAAATAAAATAAAATAAAATAAAAAAACACAAAGGAAAAAAGGGCAGGTTTGAACTATATGGACATTCGGGGTACCTTTTTGGGAACATGTTCCACACTCTTGGACCTTAAAACACAAAGTGCAGATGTAAGCTCAAGCTCAAGGTGGTGAAGGCGAGTTCGTATCTCATTGCTGCTAATACCATTGAGTTTGTTCAAAGCTTCAGCAGAGAGCTCTGTCATTGCAATAGATTCATCATCTGAAGCACCCTTTCCCTCAGGAATTTGATTGTCAATGAAAGAAATTTCGGCCGCTGCACATATTGTGAGAGAAAATTGAGGAGTTTTATCCACGATTCCAAATCAGGAACTTAAATTGCGACAGAGACTCAAGACTGGAATACCTTCAAATTCTGAATCCGAGAAGCCGGCCCTCTGAATGCTCCAAAGTTTGCCACGTTTCTGGCTTTTCTGAGCTCATTGAACCATCAAAATCTGACACGGATCTGCTATGGCTAAGCTTACTACCTGAACTGCTGATATTTATGCCATTATCACAACTGCCTGATGCAAGTCTGTTGCTTCTTCCAAGGTCGGCACTGTCTTTTACAACATAATAAACACCACAAATAACACTTCAGAATCTACAGACATAAAGGCAAAAACTGCTATGGAGAAAAAAGAAAAAGAAATCAGCTATCAAAGTCTAAATGGTAATTCCACATCCAACCACTTCTTTACTTCATAAATAGCAACATATCCAGTGTAAATGATTCATGCCCTATTCGCTTCACAGTACGTGGTAATCACATCATGAAAGAATCAAAATAACCATCTTACCACCATAGCTAGATGTTTCAATCTGCGAGTCACCTTCACCATCTTTACTGAATGTACGGGCAAATCCATTGTCCCCTACACCTAATACCAAAAGACAAATTTCTGCGTTTTTCCAATCGAGTCAGTATACCCTCAATCCCAGTTTCTTCTTCATCTCTAGTTCCACTGCAAAAATAAAAAAGCAAAAAAAGAAAAGTGATGCAAGAACAAGACAAGTCGATCCACACAATCAACAAAGAAAACAAATCATTCACACGACACAAGAACCAAACCCTCACTGCAAAATACAAGACACCTCGTAAAAGATTCTAATTCAGGCAGGTAAAAACAGACAGAGAAAAGAGTCTAGAAATTGCAAAAGATCATCAAATATCGTTTCTAAGGATCCATTTGAATACAGTGACAACGTAGAAAAGACAAATCCATCTCTAACATAAACACTGCTAGTAATTTATGCAAAAACCCTCAGAATAATGTGCACACATAAAAGATGCATATGTACATAGAACACAACAAATATATTAAGAGTTCCTAATACAACTCCAACATCATCTCCTCCAGCACGTTAAATCTAACAGTCCAATGAAAATTACTATTGTGAATTTGCGATATATTCTTAAAGCTGAAGGCAACCAATTTAGGTTAATTAACCTGCAAATAAAATGTTAATGCTCAAAGAGACTACTTACCTTAACCTTTTGCTCCTTCGGAGCAGATGCAGAAAGGTAATCCTTTGAGAACTGAAAGAAAGAAAAAAGAACCCCAAAATCAATCAACCAGTAGTCTCACGTAAGCACGCTCCAAAAAAAAGAGAAATTATTTACATCACTTTCCCCCAGAGAAATTTCAAATATCAGACAGAATCCATTCAATTGTAAATCGATTCCATATCACTTCAGAGTGCAAAGAGAAATCAAGCAATTGGAAGGGTTGAGTATACCTCGGAAGTGGAGAAGCTAGGGCATAGCAAGGATCGTTGAATGGTGGATCTCTGGGTGGAGGAGAGAGAATCCGATCTGAGAGTCGATTGATCTTGCGCCGTTGAGTTGATTGGTGGGTTTTGGCGCGGTGGTAGAGACGATCGGTGGGAACAAAGAGAGAGAGAGAGCACAGTTCCATGGAAGAAGCGTCGTGAACCCTAGAAAACAAAACACTGAACTAGTCCCTGGTGGTCCACGCTGGTGGTGGAGGGCGGTGATGGCGCACGCTGGTTCGCCGCCTTCTTCTCTCCTCTCTCTCTCTCTCTCTCTCTCTCTCTCTCTCTCTCTCTCACGCGCACGAGCGCAAAAAGTGAGAAGGGACACAAATGGCAAAACCGTGCAAGTAGCTCATTACAGCATAAATGATTCTGATACTAAAATTGTGTAATATGCTTTGGACATTTTGGAATGATACCAAAATCTTTCCAAAAGGGAAAAGGTGAAGAGAGAGGCTATTCTGACTAAGCTTCATCTATGGCTTTAAGGGAGCGAAAACAACCACCAAATTATGCCCACCAAAGCCGAATTAGTTGGATATACCTGCACGAAATAGGAAAATTCAAAATGTTCTTCTTTGTCTAAGCAATGTTTAAATATGTGAAATTTGGATGAAAAAACTGTTCAAGTGTTTGATTAGTAAAGGTTGCTATAGATGTATTATCTTCATTGCCAACATAGGCAAAAACATGTAAGAAAAGCACACAAGGTTTCTTGGTGTTTAACGAGTAAACCACACATGGATTAAGCAATTTGCTTCTACAGTTCCATAATTTCTCGAAAGAGGGACTAAAACACGTACCAACACTGACTTCATGCTCTTTCTTTCTTGACGGTTGGAATAGTGTCGATCATGACAGCAGTCTCCAAGTTCTGCAAAATTAGATAACCATAAGGACATGAAGTACATCATAAAATTGACCACGTTAGCAAACTTAAGCATAATTAGAGAAATTGAAGGAATGGGCTTTTGGTGCAGTACGTATCGGTTAATGGTTTGGATGCAGCCAGCCAGTGTTAATTGCTTTTCTGGCTGCAATGGCTTCCAATCCACCTGCAGCTCCAAGAGCATGCCCATCAAAACAAGGAAATCAAACGAGGCAGCTATAACTTTCCAGTATCAGTATGATTAGGTGTGTCATCTGTTAACAAAGATTCAACTTGTAAAATTTAGATTGACATCCAATCATTGTGATGAAGGCATTAACAACTCTGAATTCGGTGATCACTTCACGCAAAACACCTTCTTATGCAAACAATGCAGATATAGCATGTATGTGTGCTTGCAAATGATAATTTCTTGTCCAAGTGCAGTTTTTCATCTCGTGTATGGCAATTGGATTTAGGTTTCTTACCTTGGTCCCATCTATTTTCATCTCAGATGTGTTCTTAAAGACATTCTTCAGGATGAAAATCCGAGGCCATCTTTCCGAGGATGAATTGCGTGATAACTATCACATGTGCCGGCATAGGGACTCTGATTTTAGTTAGTAGTGCTGATAATCTGGTTCTTATATAAAGTTCTGTTTTGAATACCATTAGTGGATCTGGGGATGGAATGGATGAAATGAATGTGATTACAATATTTGTATGACTTTCGTAGGACAGAGTCATGGAGCATTGAAGTGACCCAAAAACCCAAGGTATAGTTATTTTGTTTCGGATTAGCTGTACTTGGAAACATTTTGTAATACCCAATCAGGTTAGCTGCTGCTTGTGCAAGCAGTGAGAAAGGAAGGGCGCTCTCAAGTCTCAAGTGTACCCAAATGGATATCTGCTGCTATAGGACCATGTTTTCCTATAGCAGAAGTCATGTTACTTGAATCTGCATCCTCTTGGATGTGATTATGCACAAATTGGCGTGTTAGCACATCTAACAATTCATTTTTGAATGTTGAATTGTCTTTTGGTAGGAGTGCAGTCTTTCTCTTACTGAGCAAATGATGAAGTTTTTTTTTTTTCCTTTTAATAACGGGATGTTCGGGCCAGCTTTCGCACTTCAGGGCCCTGAAGGTAACAAACCGGGCATAACTAACCAGAAATGAACGAACTTGGGGATAGTAGCCTATTGACTTATGTTGTTTAGGCTGCAAATGCTGAGGACTTATTAGGGCAGCTGTGTTACCTAGGATAAGATTGTACTCGAATTCTGCCTTAGTAGCGACGCGATTCACCTCATCCACCACATGATACACAGCACTTCCCCAAATGCCATCCGTCCATTCATAAACCACCTTGTACTTTCTGCTCTCTGAACTCGGGAAGGTGCAATGGGGCCCTTTGGGATACCCTGCACAAGGCCGAACTGCCTTGAGACTAACACTGCGCTGCAATACGGGTACGTAAAGCCACTGCACAGCGGAGACAAACCCGACCTCTCAACAATTTCTTGCACCCTAGAGTCCGTGACTATCCAGTCATTCAAATGACGACTGTGGGAGTGCAGTCTAAGCACCCCGCGCTGTTTGCTTTCCTCGAACCATATCTGCATATCAAAAAAAGTAATTAACATCCAGGAAAATACATAGTTTACAAGGAAAAAGAAGCAAAGATGAGAGAATAATGAGCAAGTAATGACCGAGCGGAGGAAAAATCATGTATGTTTGTGTGGAAAATATATGTATGTTCAATATGTATGTATGTTCGTGTGAAAAAACCACAATCTCAAAAGCAGTAGAATAAGTTCCAAACACACGCCAAAAGAAACGTATAACACGAATCAACATTTAACAGGAATACTTCAATTCAAATATGTAAATTTTCTTATTTTTCCTCGTTAATTTTTTTCATTTCGTGTGTGAACTATGGCGTTGCAACTTACCTCCTGGAATAAATCTTCTAGTTTTTGGTCCTGAAGTCCCGAATAGGTTGAAGGATTTAGGATATTAGTTCCCGAAATTATTTCGTTTTTTCGGGTTCTTGTACCAAAAATTCTACTAGTTTTGCGGGGATTAATTCCCGTTTGTTGCTAAACCCTTTCGGGACTGCGGGTGAAAACCCGATTCACAGCAAGATTGGGGGCAAAGTTGAAACGTGAAAAACCGAATGCAGGCAAGATTGCAACG
Organism: Vaccinium vitis-idaea; assembly: GCA_963854785.1. Taxonomy (NCBI): domain Eukaryota; kingdom Viridiplantae; phylum Streptophyta; class Magnoliopsida; order Ericales; family Ericaceae; genus Vaccinium; species Vaccinium vitis-idaea. Next base: position 36,950,383 of record OY978226.1, on the reverse strand, counting down.
TTCTCTCTTCCTCCCTTACATGTATGTCTATGTATTGTGAGAGAGAGAGAGAGAGAGAGAGAGCGAGCTACCGTATAGGTGGAGTGGGTCGCCAGTGGGGTGTTCGCCGTTGAAGGTGGAGTGGTTCGCCGGTGGAGGTGGTGGAGTGGTTCGCCAGTCTTCGTTTGTCTGTGTTCGGAGAGACGGAGAAAAAGTTTAAACGTTTGGGATTAGGGCAGGGTATACTGGGGACTTTGGGGAATTTTTTGGGTTAAATAAAAATGGAATTTGACACCTCGTCATGGGTTGCACTTGCACATAGCAATTCGGCTATGCATAGCAAAAACTGGGCTGCGGATAGAATTTTCCCATAATCATAAAGGCGGGGACAGTGGTCAATGGTCATGAAGGCTGAGTTTTTGGCAGTAGATCCAAGGTTCTGAATCTCGTACCGGACAAGGTACCGGTTTTTTCATGCTTCTTGGCTAACAGTCCATAGGAAGCTTTTTATAGCCTAATTAATCCAAGTAACATTTCTCTACGGCCGGAGGTCCTTCATGTTGCCTTGGTTCCAAAAGTATCCTTGCAAAACTAGCGCCTGGATCTCACCAAAATTGAAGTCAAAATCGGCTCCGCTGTGAAAGATTTCCGTTGGGTCCCTTGCCGCTCGCCTTGGAGGGATCTGGCCGCCAGCTCAACATCTTCCCTTGGTTCCGCTCTGTCGCCGTCGCCGCCGCCGCCTGTGGTGGTGGCTGCTGCTAGTTCTCTGACGACGACGAGTCGACGACAACACTGGTTGAGGCAGAGGGGCTGAGCAAGAGTGTGGTGACGCTATGTACAATATCACCGGCTGCCAGATAACTCTTGCTGCCGTTGCGACGACGATGGAGGTCCTGTGGTGGCGTCGGCAGTTCGTAAAGCTGCTACTACAACTACACATCGTGCAATTCCTGGGTCAACGGTGGGGGGGAGACAGGTGAATGAACTATTATAATCTTTAATTATTTGATTTGTATTTGCGTGGCGGCCAAATTAGCCGGGAAAGGAAGCTTAGCTTCCATTTGTTGACTTTGTTTTACTTTTATTTTTGTCCGAACTGTTGGTAGGCGAATTGTCGGCACCCGTATCAGTTGGCACATTAGTTGGCCTCCATGATGCTCTCAGACGTGGGTTTAAAGTACCCACCATAGAACCCACCATAGAAACCACCATATAGAAACCCAACTTCCTGAGAGTCTTTTGTGCATAGGTTTCCTTTTGTCTGTAGTGAATTGAGAAAGAGAGAGAGTATAAAAATTAATAATTCCTACATTTAAATTATAATCTTGTTGTGTAAAATAAGAGAGTATAAACAAATCAACAAATAAAGTTATTTCTACTATTTAAATTTAGGGGTGCTAAACGAACCAAAGCTTGAGCTCGACTCGATTTTTTGCTTGTCCAAACTCGTTTACAAATATAAGTCAAGCTCAATCACTTTTTTTTTGTTTGTTTAAGAATTCTAGTCAAGTTTTTTTTTTTTTTTTTTAAAAAAAGAAGAGAAATTCAAGTCAAGCTTGAGCATATGGGTATTTGGCTCGATAGGCTCGTAAACAAGGGTGTCACATCTGGACAAAAAAATATTTCACATGGCAAACCAAAACAAGAGGCCAAACACAAAAATAAAACATGAGATAACGGTATCTCAGTTAAATTAGTCTCTGTAGCTAAAAATCAAAATAAGAGATAACGATATCTCAGTTAAATTAGTCTCTGTAGCTAAAAAAACAAAACAAGAGATAACGGTATCTCAACTAAAATTATCTCTGTATCTACAAAACAAAGCTAGATATAACAATATCTCCACTAAAATAGTATTTGTATCTACAAAAATAAAATAAGAGATAACAGTATCTCGACTAAAATAGTCTCTGTATATGCAAAATAAAACTATATATAACAATATCTCAGTTGAACCAATCTCTGTATCTACAAAATGAAGTAAGAGATCACGCTATCTCAACTGAAACAGTCTTTATTTCTACAAAAAAACAAAGCATGAGATAACAATATCTTCAACAGATCTATAAAAACAAAGCTAGAGATCACAATATCTCATCTTGTACGGTCTGTGCATATTCAATAATAAAGTGGGACTCGCCTTGTGGTCATCAGTGTGCTTAATGATCAATGAAGCTTGTTCGGTGAAGTACTTGTTTGTCTGTCGTGTTGGTGCTATAGATATTGACTGATCGACTTTGATGGCACTACTACATTTTTATATAGAGGAGAGATATCAATATCTCATCTTATATAGTGTCTGTATATGCAAAAATAGAGTATGAAATAATGATATCTCAGTTAAAACAAAACATGAGATAACGGTATCTCAGTTAAAATAATTTGTGTATCTAAAAAAATAAAATAAGAGATAATGCTATCTTAATTGAAACAATCTCTATTTCCACCAAAGCAAAAAAGTGAGATAACGGTATCTCAGCTAAAATAGTCTTTTATCTATAAAAATAAAACAAGACAACTAAAACAATTTCTATTTCTACCAAAACAAAGAATGAGATAACAATATAAAATGGTCTCTATATCTACAACAATAAAACAAGAGATAACAGTATCTCAGCTAAAACAGTCTTTGTATCTGCAAAAAGAGAAAACATTATTTTTACCGCCGGTGAAAACAAATGTTTTCACCAAATCAATCACAGCGGTCCATGTGATTGGGTAGTCAATGTGATTGTGTACTACACAATCACACAAACCGTTGTGATTGACTTGGAGTAAATATTTATTTCCATCGCCGGCGGAAATAACTTGTTCTCCTGCAAAAATAATGTAAGAGATAACGTTATCTCAACTAAAACAGTCTCTGTTTCTAGCTAAACAAAGAATGAGATAATAGTATCTTGGCTAAAACGGTATCTGTATCTACAACAATAAATCAAGAGATAACGTTATCTCGCCTAAAATAGTATCGTTTCTATAAAAGTAAAGTAAAAGATATGCTATCTCAGTAAAAAAAAAAATGTCTACATCCAAAAAATCAATTCAAAAGATAACGCTATCTCGCTGAAACAGTCTACATATATCTAAAAAACATTCTATATCTAAAACAATCTATATCTAAAAAAACAAAGTAAGAGATACCAATATCTCGGCTTGTACAATATTGGTTTATTTCCTAAAAAAAACTACTCCCTCCATCCCCAAAAGTTAGATCTGTTTGGTATTGCGTGCCATCTTAGATTGCTTATATCTTTCTTTTTATAAAATTTTATGTGATTTTGAAAAACTTTGTTTAATAGAACTAATTAAAATCTATCAAACAAGATCTATATTGTCTAGTTTTTGACATTCACATTGAAAGATATAAGCATTTTAAATTGGCATGATATGCAAAAAAAAAATCTAACTTTATGGGGGACAGAGGGAGTAACTGATAAAATCATCCGTATAATTTTTTTTTTCATTTTTTCAAAGCAAAAACAAGAGATAAATATCTTTGACAATCTTATTTTTCTGAAACAATGCAAAACAAGAGATACACTAAATGTACCCTACGGTGTGTGGGACCCAAAGCTGCTGAATTTGTTTAACTAACTTTACAAGTATATATCCTTGTAAAATATTAGCTCATATAGATATTGGTAAGAATTTGATAAATTTTCCGACAGGAAACTGAACGAAGAATTGGTCAAACTTTTACTGATATTGGACTAAGCTAAGTTTTTACAAAGATCTGTAAAAAATGTTTTAAATAAATTGAGCCACTTCGATTGTTTGTGTGGAATACCGAAAAGAGTCCCACACAACCCGCTGTACATTTGGTGTACACCGTGTTTGTAACCATAGTTGGACTGTATAAGACTTTCAGGATTGAATTTAGGAAAATGCTAAAATTAGCCAAATGAGCTGTCATTAAGGTTTAAAAAGTGCACTGACATATGTGTGAAAAGTGTATAAAAATGTGCGTAAAAGTGTAAAATGTATATTGCAAAGTGTTTTTTTTTTTGTGCCTTTTTTATGTTTATTGTCAGACCAGTGGACTGTAAAATAGAAGAAAATTGATTTTTTTTTCGTATAGTAAATTAAGAATTTGAACTAATATATTGGAGTAGTGGCGTAGTGGGGAAAGAACAGCAACAAGACCCATGTGTTGGCATGATAATGACACATTTACAGTAGCATAATGACACGTGTTGGCATATATGTATAAAAGTGGGGCTAATCAATACAATTGTAAACCGTAGGGAAGCTTGGGCTAGAGAGGAGCGAGAGGCAGTGAGGCACGCTCGCAAGACGGGGCAATTTTGTCCTTTTCAGGACCTTAGACAGTAGCATTTTTAGATTAGTGGACATGACACCTTATTGAAACATAGACTAGACTAAATGACTCAATAGGCCCCTACCATTGGACTTTAGACTAATTTGCTGTTTTTCATATTGGTACGGTACGATACCGGACAAGTACCGGTACCGTTTCGGATTTAGCGGTATATATATATTTACATATATAAAAATCCAATTTTTACTCGTATCACCCTTTTTTTTCCCATATGAAAAAAAAGGGTGAAAAGAAATCAGATTAATTATGTTATTAATCAAAAGAAAAAGGGTAATTAAAAGAAATCAAAAGAAATCAGATTACCAAAAGAAATCTTTTTCACTTTGTATTAATAATGTTATTACAATCTTATTGTATAATATCTAGGCTATTTATAACTATCAACTTAACTCCTATTAAGTTGCAAGTTGCAAGTTGCAACCACCAAAAATTTAGAATCAGATTCTCGGAGAACCCAATGGCCAGTACCCATTTCAAATGCCATATAAAAAAGGTAATTTAGTCATTATGTTGTTTTAGGGTTTCCCACAATATAAAACCTCTTCTTTCAGTAGCAGCCTCTCACTTTCCCTTCCACTGTTGCGTGAACACAATGGCAGATCCAGTTTCTCTCTTGCACTTCTCTCTCTCCCCCCATGGCAGATCGAACAGGTATGGGCCGTATGGCTACCATCTCTCTCTCTCTCTCACATTATCTGTTTTTTCCTTTCTTCTCCGGCGTCGACCATCTGCAATTTCTCGGCCGGAACAGCCGGTACCTGTGTACCGTCCGGAATGACCGGAACCGACCGGTATTGAGGACGGGATGGTATTATAAGGTGACGTTACCGTTTTTATCCAAATCCGGTACGTACCGGCCGGTACGGTACGAGATTGACAACCTTGAGTAGATCTCCCATCCTCCTACAACGCAATTATCGGAAGAACCTGGATGTACGACATGAGAGCAATCTCTTCAACCTACCATCAGATGATCAAGTGCCCAACTCCAACTGGGATAGAGTCCGTCCGAGGTAACCAGAAGGTGGCTAATCACTACCTGATCTCAACGGTTAACAAAGTTCCAAAGGCACACCTAGTGCAAACAGTCGAAGTGCCAGACCAGCCGACCATTGAAGATGTTGGTCGGGACCCTGCCGAGAAAGCAGTAGAAGGCCTAAAGAAGGTGCAAATTGCCGATGATTCGGAGAGGTACTTCTTGATCGGTGAGTCCTTGGACGAGCAGGAAGAGGAAGAGCGAGTGCAATTCCTGAAAGATCACATTGACGGCTTTGCCTGGACTCTAGACGAGATGCCAAGGATAGACTCGAACGTTATTTGCCACCACCTCAATGTAGATCCGCAACACAAGCCCATCATACAAAGATACTATAGGTCAGCCAAGTACCAACTCTAAGAAACTGTGCACCAAAGAAGAAAACATTTAACTGTCTGTTGGTATGATTTCAACTTACTGCATTCCTTGCTACACTTCGTATTTGTGGGAAGATGTGATAAACAAGTAGGTTAGTGGAGCATTTAGCTTCCACATAGTAAAACATAGCATACACCTCTAAGCAGAAATGCAGAAACCACAAGCATAACAACATACGAACGAGGCTTCAATTAATATTCACTAAACTTGCAAACTATTGAAAGGATGCCTATGCTTTTGGCCATTTAGGTAGGTCCACGAGCTTGCTACTAAGTCCATATGTAGCGCAACAAGATTGAATACGAAGTAAGTCAAGCTTATGCTTTTTGGCCATTTCAAAAAGTTCACCTTCTTCATACTACTAGGCCAATAAGGGGTGGGTTCTAACAAGTGGTATCAGACCAAACTTTTGTCCTCTGGAGGGCTACGTGGCTATGTAAATAGAGGAGTAAAGTAGAGGCACCAGAGAGAACCAAAAGCCTTGGGAATGTACCCTGTGTCCGTGCAGGTACTGTATGGGTCACATAGACTTGCTATCCCATATCAACCAGCCAAGGAAAGTTAATAGTCCACATCGGTCGTAGAGTACAACAAGGACATTGAAAAATCCTATTTTGCTAGCAATCAAATAATCAAGCAATAATAGGAACAATAAATAAATAAATAAACGATGAACGGGCGATATACGTGGAAAACCCCGAATAGGGTCAAAACCACGGGAAGGAATCAAAACACTAAAAATACCATTGTGCGATTACAATCGACCTATACTTACAATTGAAACTTCTCTCAATTGACCCAAGAACCGATTGCCGAATCCACATTCATCGCACCAAGTGTTTGATTGCCGCAAGCCTTGAATCCTCAAGCCTTCCAAGATACTTCCAGAAATCCACCGGAAGAGCCAACGAATGGTTGATTAAAAAGTTGAATAAACTTCTTGGAGTATTTGATTATATTGCCCAATTCTTCATGAAAACTCCAAGACCAAAAAAACCTCCAAAAAGAACTGCTCTCTCTTTGTTTTAATGTCAAAAGTCGGCTGCAAAAAGAGTGTCTCACTCAAACCCTAGCTGCTGCCTTTTATAAGGATATATGCCGCATGCTCAAGCACATGTAGGTTGCTCGAGCACTTCACCAATACTTTGCCAACAGCCCCTTTGCTAGATGCGAAGTAAATATGCGCTTGAGCACTTTGCTTGGACCGGAGAAATCTTGCTCGAAAAAACTTCATAACCCGGAATAGCATCGAACCATAGAAACACCATTACAAATACAACTTGATTCCTTCCACAATCCTAAACAGACGCATCTAAAAATAATGTAAATAAAAAGTACAACTCGATAATAGGGATACACAAAAATGTGTGTTTTGTCGTGAGATTTGCCAACAAAGACAAACTGTGGCCTACGGTCCTAACAGACATTGACCATCCAACTGGGAAAGAATGTAACATCCACATCGGTGCTCCCACTCGATGTCCACTTTAACACCTACATTACCATGAAAATTCCCATTTGCCCTACCCCTTTTTTGTTTATTCCAGTCACTCCCCCCACCATCTTATTTGGGAAGAAGGGCATTTTGGTAATTTCATATACAACACTTGGTGCGGTGGGTGGGAAGGGAGAATAATCCCATGGCTATTAATCTGTTAATCCAAACCAGTTGGATTATTGGATCTATGGATTCTGGCTGAATAATCCCAAAATCCATTAATCTGGAATAATCCATTAATCCAAAACACCCCTTTATTGTCATGATGTCAAACTATTGAAATTCATCTAACTGGTGGCACACGCGTAAGCCTTTTCTGGTCAACGGTAGTCTAGGAAAGATGCATCAGTTGCAGTGCTTTTGAATATACGTCTCTTTCCCTTTCAGTATGCATGAGTTACAGCCTCTAGTAAAGCTATTTTCCAGTTAGTCAAAAGTATGTACAAGTCCAAATGTCCAATTGTTCTCATGATTAGTAGCTTTGAGTAGAAACAGAATTCTTCGCAATCATAAACTGTTTGATCTTGTGAGTGTAAGCTTTGAAACTATAACTACAAACAGTATGCTAAGTAGAAACCACTTCACTATTTACATGATGGAAAAGAATACGACAATGTTTAGTACAATACCAACATGAAAATTGTCAAAAATTTGGCCACAGTTTTTTATGTTAAAACTGAGGAGGAAAAATAAACACTAAGAGTTACATTGTGGGTGATCTTAAAAAACTTATGTTTTGCAGGAATTTCATTACGAAAGCCGAAAGGGGAATTACTTTCCAGCTAACCAGGTCCAAAAAAAAAAAAAAGGAAGTGCAAACATTTAGTTTCACAAAAAAGAAACTATGACTCATCACAACAATCTAGGAACACCCTCCAATTCATTCCAATTATGGCTCCCTGAGAATAAGGCACCAAAAAGTGTTGATTACCTTAGTTGAACCTTCTCCAGATGAGCTCTTATTCTAGCAATATTCAAACAAAAAAATAAGTATTATGGCCCCGTTTGATACGAGGTTTCATTTTGGAGGGATTGGTAATGAGATAGGTTTGAGATTGAGATTGATAATGTGATGGGATTATTAATGAGGAGATGAATCCTTCCTTCATGTTTGTTTTGCACAGGATTAGATCATGGGATTACTAATAACATGTTTGTTTTGCTTAGGATAGGATTGAGTAAAAATAATTTGTTTCCAATTCTAACCTTATTTGGAAACACCATTTTTCATCAGTAGCTCAACAACATGTTTTCATGTCTTTTTTTTTCTTTTCTTTTTTTTTAGATTTCAAATGAAAAATTACATTTTTTTTCCAGATTTTCAATGAAGATTTCTTTGAGCCACGTTTTCTAGTCATTTCTAGATAAAAGGATCCAAGGTAATGATGAAACAATACAAAAAAAATTGAACCAGGTTATTTTAAGTCTTTATCAATTTTTTTTCCTGTGTTAGTTTTCCTAGTTAGGCGCTAATATTTTTTTTGGAGTATTGGATCATGTCAGCACGAGAAATCAGAAAGATTTAAAATATGAACCGTAGGTTTTTGTTTTAATAAAGATAAAATAATAAAAGTTTTTTTTTTTTTTGTCTTTTAAAATGTTAAGCATTAATTGGCGTTGTCAAAAAATGTTGACAAAAAACATTAATTCACGAAAGCATTAAACAACAAAAATAACTGTTTCTGCATTACTAGTAACGAAAGCATCACGAAAATTCACGAAAGCATTTACCAGAGAATTGTGTAGAAGAAGCATGAACGCACTTGACTTGTCTTCACCAACAATTCCCCAATCCCATGGGAGAGGTTTCATAATACCCAACCCCCCTTGGGTTGGCCAATCCCATGAAAATGGGGGATTGCTAGTCCCTTGGGACTGCTAGTCCGGTCCTCAAATTACACACCAAACATGAAAATTAATGGACCCACAGGATTGGTAATCCAATCCCATGCTCCATCTCTCTTATTAAACATGGCCTAAATACTCAGTAATGAGACCAAACAGGAGAATGACAAAACAAAATCTGCTCAATGCGGTTGATAAGTCGATAAGTACGTGATAGAAGGACCAGACCTTCACTTTCATGGCATAGCGAAGCAGCTCCAATCCACTAGAAAAAAAACCACATTCTTAGGCTCAATTAAAATGATGTTGCATCGATTGAGCAAAGCCGCTCTGCCAATGTGAAGGAGTAGCTTCAATGAACGGAATCACATAAAAGAGGAGAAAGGGAACATACCTGTATCTCTCATATGTTTAAGGAAATATGCCCAGAGTATTAATAGCGGCATAATGGAGGTGTGTAATGAATTTACAATTCACATGCACCTACACTGGGCAACTTTCATTAAAGGTGATGCCAATTGTATTTTCACCTTTTCAAACACTATAGTTTCAATGTGTTTTTAGCTTGCTTTCTAATTTCCATCCCTTCATGACTGAAGATTTCACACAATGAATCACTGGTAAATTAATCTTTAAAATGAAAATGCAAGAGCACATTCCACTCACAGCCTCTAGAGAACAACCCACATTAATGCAAGAATGGGGATTGAGGATCAATACAAAGAGCTATCCAATAACAACAGTCCCTATTTTTTTGATCGGCAACAACAGTCCCTATTGAGATGGCCCGATAGCGACCATGGCTAATAATTGGTAGGTCGTTTTCGTACCAAAAAGATAATTTTATAAAACTTGGAGTTGACTAAAACTCCGTAGAACAATGGTTAAGACCGAGATCGTCCACAGAGAGCAAAAAGCTAAGCCGTTGTATCTTCAATCAATATCTAATTTAATTCGAGAGAAAGGAAGTTTGGGTTTTGCTTGTTGAACTAAAATTAACTAGAAAAGCAGTAAAGGTTTCAAAAGCCAGGGAGAGAAGGGACTAAGGTTTCCATTCAACCTCCCCAAATAACATAATTGTGATGAAATGTTGTATTCAACAAATAACCAGACCACCGCTAGGAAAGAATTCCTATCGATAATCCCCAAAAATATAATCAAGACTCGTACTCCGTATAGACTATCTCGTCTCACCGGACTTAACAGGCGGCACAACCCGTCTCACATCGTATAATCTATCTCGGAGACTATCTCGAAGCAAGTAAAACGATTGTACGACGGTGCTTGATATCATGAATACAAACATAAAAGATAAATTGGGAAAATAATAACTTTCATAAAAACTATGAATCATCCAAAGTCATACAACTAAATGTTGAATAGAAGCCTTAAAAATCTAAACCATCATATTATTCGGAGAAATATCCTCGTTACCCAAGTCAGAGCATTAGCCGATCATGGAGTTAAACTCCCTTTCCCAGCTGCAGCCTCGTGCGGCTTTCTTTGTTACTCGTGAGATTCCCCCAATCCTTGGAACCATGCTGCCTTTTTATAATCTCTCCACCGAATATTGCCCAATTAGGGGATTCCTAATTACCAAGCTTTCCATATGAGCAGCAAGATTTTCCTTCCACTAGCAATTTAGGGAGCCCATTTCTTTTTCCTTCTCAGCCGTATAAACCATTAGCTTAGGAAAGAAATCCTTTCCTAAACCAAATCCACTTTCTTAATCAATTCAATTCAATTGGGCTCCACCCATCATCCATGTGTAAAACCTCTTCCGATTTGAATTTGGCCGATTGCATGAAATAATTCTCAATTTAGCTCCGTGTGTCATTTAATTGCTCTGCAAGCCCAGAAACGAGGAAAACGAGCATCAAACTCCAAATAATACAATAAACAGACGTAAGTAGGATAAATTAGAGAGCGTAAATTGGCACATTTGCGCACCATCAACAATTTGTACTTCATCAGTTCAACCACTTCAGAATTTAGTAGCAGTCCATCAAGGACATGAACAACCCCGGGGAAATAGGAGTCTTGACAGGTCGTCACATGGTACCTAACCACAATCAACAACGTTCTAGAGGCCTTGACATTTGACAGATCATGTTGGCCAATTTTCTCTAATCACAAATTTATAGCTCTCCCTTGGAAGTACACAGAATCCTGCTCCAACATTAGTCGCAAGACAATCATGGAGGAAAATTCGCAGTCATAATTTCTAATTGTTCAAGTCCAATTGGTCGAATGTGAACACAATTCAGTTGTATACATGTGATCCACAATTTGTATCCTCCCAGGAAATAAACATGCCTCCAAGGGTGGAGATATCCCAAACAAAACGTGTAGGAGATTGACACTTGCAAAAAACTATTGGGTATGTTCGGAAGGGCACGGGACATTCGCGTCTCTTTGTTGCAAGTGTATTATAAGAAAATAAAGACGAGCAAAGTACATAATCTAAATAGGTAACAACATGTACCATTCTACCTATTCTTCCTCCTAAATTTTGAAATGTAGAAACGATCAAAGCGACTGTATGCATGTTTCTACGTCAAGGGAGAAAATATACACAACCACACAACGCCGGTTAGAGAAGGTCAAACCCACATGCAATCCTCTCACGATTTGGCATTGTCATGAAAAAACGACCAATTTATTGCAAACGAAAACCTAGACATCTCTCTCTCTCTCTCTCACACACACACACACTTTCAAAAACTGTCTTGTAATGTGTTCTGCCATCTCTAATGTCCAAAACTATGTTTTTAAGACTGCAGTATTCAAAATGTAGGGCACATCCAATCCAAAATTAACATTAAACTACAAATGATTTGCCACTATCTTACGTAGACTCTCCTAATCAAGTACATGTGTTGCACACTCGAGTAAAGGCATGTGTCTCACATGTTTATCCCTTACTAGCAGGATACTCCAATCGGGTGACGAATCCACCTCACAATCTAGCTCCCATGCTCAAGTTATAATCTCCTAGAAACTTCGCCTACATCGAGAAAGAAGCCCGCTCCCAACTAGGATGGAACCTCTCAAGAATATAAATTCCAAAGATACCAATCAACAAAAATCCTGCAGTAAATGACAAAATACTAAATAATATTGAGTCAAACTTAATCAACTACTTAATATAAAGCATAATATTTACTTGTATTTCAACAAAATATGTGCAGTTGACACCAACAACAAATATACATGTCTACTAGGACTAACAACAGTATAATATTGTTTGAGTATCCATATTTCTAAAACCAACTCAATGCGTACCTCAGTTTCTTGCGGGCTTTACTCACGTAGAGCTCAAAGTTCTCCTCCTTTGTCAGTTTCTTTGTCCTGCAGAATTTTCTAAAGAAATCGTGAAGCTTCCGGAGAATCCTAGACTTGTCTAGGGAATACTTGTACATTCTTGGATATTCTTGAACATTGTACAACACTCTAGAAAAGAAGGTGAATGATCTAGAGCACTCTTGTAAATGTTGGACGATTCAAGAACCTCCCACACAATCTAGAAAGCCCCAATTGAGGAGGTGGGAAGATTCTAGAGTTCGTTCTAAAACTCTCCCTAGATGGCCATAAATAGTTGTGGCCTCATTGGGCCAAGGCACCTTAAAAACTTACTTGTAACACTTGTGTACTCTTGCAAGCAATACACTCTTCATTCTCATGAACTAAAGTGTTCTTGTTTTACTCTTCATACACACGAGGATTGCTTTAGCATCACAAACTACGGAGGGCAAAACATTAAATTCAGGTTGTTTTTTCGCATTTTTGGCCAGAATCTTAAAGATGTAAGTAATAATAAAGAACCAAATAAAAATAAACCAGTGCAAGAATGGTTATAGGTTGTCCCATGTTTCTTGTAACAAATCGGCCACCGATGTTGATCGGGGCATAAATGTGCCCATTAACGGCCCCTAAGTTATACTTGTTACATTTATTTTTTATAATATTTGGGGTTTAATGCTCGTTTTCTCGTTTCAGGATTTTCTAAGCCATTAGATGTTATCCAGTGACAAAAGCGCACAATCGATTTTAAAATCCAAGCATGTGGAGAACGATTTTAAAATCCAAGCTTGTGGAGAACTACAATGGCCGGCGACACAACCGTGTACTTCCTACCGATAGTGGAGCATAGGAAACTAAAACAATCCTCTTCCTCCCACTTAGGGGGAACAATGGGAGCGGACGGAAGAGGAGTCGAAGTCTCTGTTTGAGGGTCAAATTCCTCGAGATGATTTGATGCTTGATTCTACCGTTGCCTCGAATCATCTCGAGGAATTTGACCCTAGACTTGGACTCCTCTTCCGTCCGCTCCCATTGGTCCCCCTAAGTGGGGGGAAGACGATTATTTTAGTTTCCTATGCTTCCCTATCAGTAGGAAGTACATGGTTGTGTCGCAGGCCATTGTAGTTCTCCACAAGCTTGGATTAAAATCGATTGTGCGCTTCTGTCACTAAAAACATTTAATGGCTTAGCAAGTCATGAAACGAGAAAACGAGTATTAAACCCCAAATAATATAAAAAAAATGAACGTAACAAGTATAACTTAGGGGCTGTTAATGGGCACATCTATGCCCCGATCAACACCAGTGGCCAAGTTGTTACAAGAAACATGGGACAACCTGTAACCATTCTTGCACCGGTTTATTTTTATTTGGTTCTTTATTATTACTTACATCTTTAACCACTCTTGCACCGGTTTATTTTTATTTGGTTCTTTATTATTACTTACATCTTTAAGATTTTGGCCAAAAATGTAAAAAGCCAACCAGAATTTAATGTTTTGTCCACCGTAGTTTGTGAAAATGACGTCGTTTTGTATTAATAACTCAGGGCATTCTGGTTATTTAGTGCTATTATGTTTTTAGGCTTAGTTTTCCGTTTGATTTTAGCAATTGAGTTGCTAAAATCAACCATGATTTTAGCAAACGAATTTAACAGGTGCTAAAATTATGATTTTGAAATCAAAAAATGAAGTGGTTCCGTGTATCGTTTTTCAATTTTTTTCGCACCAAATTAAAGTACTCTCGAGTACTTTAATTTGGTGCGAAAAAAATTGAAAAACGATACACGGAACCACTTCATTTTGTGATTTGAAATATGTATGATTTTAGTAGACTTGTCATCCCTTCGACTTTCCCAATCCCGCAACAAACGAAGGAGAAGAAGAGAAGAGAGGAACGTTTCTATGTTTTGTTGCGTCTTCTTCCTCCCAACTTCGTCGATCAAAGTAAAGTTGTTGTTGGTTCCGTCAAATTAGGATTTCTAGTTGGAGTGTGTTTCTAGTTCCGTCAAATTAGGGTTTCATTTCGTGCGCATCTTTCATCGAAGAAGAACAAGAAGAATCAAGAGCTTTGAAAACCAGGTTAAATCGTTGTTAAACTTTATTATTCTGCAAATTCTTGTCTGAGTTTGGTATTTTATTAGTCAAATGATTACGAATTTCTATGTTGAACCTACTTTCGGTTCTCAATCAAATTAGGGTTTATTAGTATTAACTCGAGATTATATGATGTTCAGTTTTTTTCTCAATGAGTGAATGAGACTCTTAGTGGACTTGTGATGTTGTTATTCTCCTTAACTGCCATCTACTAACTGAAGCTTCATAAACCAGTTTTTATCCAGTATTAACAGATTTTTGTTTCATAAAATTTCATATTTTATAACACTCCAATCTCAACACATAAAATGAAAAGTGATTTTATGAGATTTTCCTAAAATCTATAGGAAAACCACTATATTTTATCAGTTGGGAAAACAACTCCATTTTATCACCCTTCCATAAAATATTCATTTTATGATATTTCTATAAAATGTCCCTAAAATCTATTGGAGAACAAGGCCAAAATGAGTTGCTCCGAGACTCTCCCCTTTGTACTAGGCGTTGAGAGTTAGGGCTCATATATTGATTGCCCAATTTCCTATAGTCTTCATCATCGAAGCTGGAGATGGCAATTCCGTCATTTGGGCGCCATTACTGACCCTTACTACCCAAGTCTCTCTCTCTCTCTCTCTCTCTCTCTCTCTCTCTCTCTCTCTCTCTCTCTCTCTCCCATATATATATATGTATGTATTCGTGTGTGCTTTTTTGATAGTTTTCATCAAATTCAGGTTTTGTCAATGCACTGTGCTCTTGAAAAACACTACATCATTTATTGTATTGAATTGAGCGTCATGACTCATGAGTGAATCTTGTTGGAGTCAAATTCAGTTATGTTAAACCAATCGGAGAGCTCTTGTGACAGTTTTTGTATTTAATGGATATTTGGGACTTTTTATTTTGAAATGACTGTAATTTTAATTGCTTGGATTATTGTTATCTAGACTCCAATTTTGAATCGAGTGAAATGGTTGTAATTTCAATTGCTTGAATTTTTTGACAGATTATGGAAGTAGGAGACAAAGGTAATCAGTGGGAAATTTCAACCGTGGCAGAAAACGGCAATGAAGCTCCAGGTAGCATAAAAGAGCTCTAGCTTAATTTTGGTTTGATTCTATTACTTTTCATAAGCGCCATTATTTCAATTTCAAGGTCCTGTTTGATAGGCCGAAATGGACGTACTTTCCTGCATTTGAATGTGACAACAGATGGGGGGATTTCCTGTTTGTTTGACAATCAATTCAACCAACATAGAATGTTAGATAGATGTGATACTGGTATTGGTATTCTCGCACTGTATTAGTCTTGTGAGATCACTTGTCCTGTGAGAATAAAGTTCCTTCATTAGTAGCTGGACAAAACAACGCATTCGTGCGTTACTTCCAACCATTTGTCATTAGATTATTTTTTTAACAATTTCGAAGCCAAAGGTTCTGTTGAATTTTTAATCATTATACCTGTGTTTTTATCAAACTCTCTGCTGACTTACTCAGCAGTCTCAGCTTTATGCACTTCTTAAAAAAATTCCACATTCCAATCCTTGTACCCTCATTTTGTCATCAAATTTCTTTCTGTTGAGTGTCAAATGCTTTATCTTTTCTTGGTTACCTCCACCATTCATGCGTGTTCTTTTTTTCTCTCTTTTATGCCACCTTTTCCCTCTGACAAAATTTTGGGTTATGTGTACTCTGCATAATAATCTATCGTCTGCTCTGTATATAAGATATTAAAGTAGCTTGTTGCAAATATCCTACCCCTTCCACTATCTTAGAGAATTTTCTGGTTTAGGCTCTAATGCAGTAGATGACGTAAAGAAGAGGTGTTGGGATCAAAGAGAAGCTCTACCAGGGGAGCCTCATTGTGTAATATGTGGGCGCTATGGGGAATACATATGTGATGAGACGGATGATGATATATGCAGCCTTGAATGCAAACAAACTCTTCTATGCAGGGTTGCCAAATCACGGCTCCCAGTTGGTCTCTCACCTCCTAGGAGACTATCCACTACAGATGAGTGCTTTTACGTAAAAGACAATGACGAAAAAGTCGATTCTAAGTCTCTAACTAATGATCAGACTGAGTTGCTAAGAACGAAACTTAAGATTAATGTTAGAGGACATTTGGTTCCGGCACCAGTTTTGTCATTTAGTTCTTGTGATCTTCCTCAAAAGCTCCTCGATAATATAGAAGCGGCAGGATATGAAATGCCAACTCCCGTCCAAATGCAAGCAATACCAGCTGCTTTGGTTGGCAAAAGCCTGCTTGTCTCAGCGGACACTGGTTCTGGGAAAACGGCTTCTTTCTTGGTTCCTATAATTTTGTCTTGCTCAAAGTTGAATCAGGAGAAATTCTCAAATCAGATAAAACCATTGTCGATAGTTCTTACACCAACCAGAGAGCTCTGCATACAGGTGGAGGAACAAGCTAAGTTACTGGGAAAGGGATTGCCGTTTAAAACTGCACTTGTGGTTGGTGGGGACCCCATGGCTGGACAACTTCACCGTATCAATCAAGGAGTTGGGGTGATTATTGCAACTCCGGGCAGGCTTATTGATCTTTTAACCAAACATGACGTAGAATTAGACAGTGTTTCAATTCTCGTTTTGGATGAAGTGGACTTGATGCTTCAGAGGGGCTTCCACGAACAGGTTACACAAATATTTCTGGCTTTGTCACAGCCTCAAGTTTTGATGTATTCTGCAACAATCTCAAAAGAAGTTGAGAAGATGGCTAGCTCAATGGTGAAAGACATAAATGTTGTCGCTGTAGGAAGGCCAAACAAGCCAAACGGGGCTGTGAAGCAACTGCCCATTTGGGTTGAGTTAAAGAAGAAGAAACAAAAGCTTTTTGACATATTGTTGAGCAAGCAGCACTTTATGCCACCAGTTGTTGTATTTGTTGGTTCGAGAATTGGTGCGGATCTACTTTCTGAAGCAGTGGTGGTAAACACTGGAATGAAAGCTTTATCGATCCATGGAGAAAAGCCGATGAAGGAGAGGAGAGAAATCATACAGTCTTTTCTTGTTGGAGAGGTTCCAGTACTTGTGGCCACAGGGGTTTTGGGTCGAGGAATTGATCTATTGGGGGTGAGACAGGTTATAATTTTTGATATGCCCACTTGTATAAAAGAGTACGTTCATCAGATTGGAAGGGCATCCAGGCTGGGGGAGGAGGGTTCAGCAATTGTCTTCGTAAATGAGGAGAATAAGAAAATATTTCCGGAATTGGTTGATATTTTGAATTCATCTGGAGCTCCTATACCTAGGGAGCTTAATTTGCGATACACGAAAAGTACTTTTCCGTTAGGTACGGGCCAGAAGAAAAGGAAGCATAGTAGCTGAAGTTTCAGGTGGAGGATGAGGTTCGAATGAGGTTTATTGGCCACCCACCCTCTTTTCGCACTGCGTAGATTTTAGATCAGATATCCTCTGTAGGGTTGATGGTAACTGTTGTTGACCATGAAGCATAGACACTGATACCCGACACGGACATGGCACTTTACGGATGTGGGGATATGAGAAAATTCAAAAAAATAGGAAACGGATACGGCTAGGATACGTTAGGTTAAAAGACATTTTCATAGGTTTTTAGCAGTGTATTACCCATAATAACAAGAACAGTGCTGCATATTTGTCTTATGCAATATGGTTGTGTGTAAGTCTACGTGGTTACTCGCTCAATTATTGAAGTATTATTTTACCAAACACCAAACACGTGTATGATCCAATAAAATGTTCAAAAAACATTAAGAAAGGGGATACTTCTCATATCAGTACGTCTCTCCTTCCGGAATTTAAGTTAACTGCAGCAAATCTATCTTTTTTAGTATTCCTAACAATTTTACTCTACTACTCACTAGGCAATAAGTGTCAAAAACTTAATTTCATAAAAGCTTGGATACGTGACTTAAAAGTATCCAAAAAGTATCCGTTACTTCGAGAATTTTTATAATTATCGATACTTTTGGGATATGTATTCCACAAGTATCGGTATCGGATATGATACAGACACATCTCCCATCTAAAAGTATCGGTGCTTCATAGGTTGTTGATTAAGAGACATTACCGGTGTGCACTTCTCCTTTTTGAGGTATAATGCCTGGCGGAAGATGTTTCAAAGTTCCATCAAGTGGCTTTATTCAAGAACTTTGAAACATCTTCCACCAAACATTATTTGAGAAAATGGCAGGGAGGATTTTAGCTTACGATTTTAGCATACTTTTGGAAGGTAACAGATTACTTGAGTTTCAGAAATCAGTTTTGGCATTTATCATTTTCTTATCTCAATCATAGTTTAGGAAAACGCTACTAAATCAAGTTGACAGCATCTTTTCAGTGATTTCAAAAACAAAAAAAAACTGTTCTTTTTAAAGTTATTTAAAAAATAAAATTTGCAAATTAAACTTCCTGCAACTTCATGTTTTGCAACACTAATTGTCCTTGGATGCAGGATATAATCACGCAGACCATAAACACTGCCACCGGAGCCAAAGCTAATAACTTCTTAGCCTCATGCATTCTTAATGAGTGTTTGAAAGCATTTGAGCAGTTGCAAGCGAATGCTGGGTGGTTACGCACCCCAGAGATTTTATAGGACTTGATAAATAGCCACTCCAAGTTGGAGAGTTTACCAATGGAATCTGGAATACTTCCTGTAAACATGATGTAAGTATGTAACCCAAACAAAGTTTGCTCAAACCTGGACTGTTCACAATACCAAGAGGTATGTTTCCTGGTGTAGAGTTTCCATCAACAGCGAACCAAGTGATTGGTGGAGATGTCAGAATACAAACTTTAAAGAGGGCAATGACCCTGTAAAGCAATTGCTACCCAAATCCACCATTTCTATGTTGGAACAATTAGATAGTAAATCAAGGAAGTTTATCAAATCATCGCCGTTACTATCTCCCAGTTCATTACTGTAGCAAACTAATGTTTGCATGTCACAAAGGTTTCCTAAATTTGTTGGAAGGGTCCAGTAAAAGAATTCAACATTGTAAGTCTCAAAGCATTGCCTATTGAGGAGGGAGTAAGGCCATGGAATTGGTTGGTGGCAGCATGAAACTGTTGTAGCCAGGTTTGGAAGGTTCAAGCCCAAATTTTGGGGAAGGCTTCTCTCCAATCGGTTATTAGTCACAGGAATATAAGTGAGGGAGGAGATATTGTAAAGAGAAGTTATGAACTGTACCGGAAAAGTTGTTAAAGTAGTATATAAGGATCTCCAAACTTTTTTTTTTTATTTAAGAAAATGAAACGTATATTCATAAAATACCGAGCACAGCACACTTGAGAGCTGAGCGATTTCCAAGTTCCAACGGTGATGTATTAGCTAAAATGATGATGAGTAATATTAGTCAACCATCTAAAGTCGGCTTTTTGGTAGATAGTTCCTTGTCCTTGGGAAGAAGCAAATAGACACAGCTCGTCGGTCTTGATTGGTGGTGGCATCACACCGGCCTTCTCAAAAGAAACATACGCGAGACTATCAAATCATACGGCTTTGTCCCGGAATATGAATCCCCTTTCTTTCAACCAAAGGGCCTTCAAACCAACCTATCCTCCCGTACGGACAGCCTGGATGGGGGCGGCAGGGCTGCTGCTAGGGCCGGCTCTAGCCTAAAGCTGAACGTGCGGCGGTTTTAAGCCTCCATGAAATTATGCAAAACACAAAAATAAACAATTTTGAATTTAACCAATTTAATCATTCACCATGGCAAATCAAGCAACTCAACAAGTTCAATATAGAGTAATTAAACTAATGAGACAAAACACACGATATACATGGAAACTACTTATGGTCTAATACCCTAAGCTTAAAACCACGGCTTTACTCTACTTATATTTCATAATCCAAAAGGTACAATAAATTGAAAGACAAGGAATTTTACCCAAAAGTCACTTGTAATTTCTAGCTCCAACTCTTGAACTAGCACCCCGTGCTCCTTCTTGAATTCATGAACCCACGAGAATCATCATCTCGATCTCCGCATCTCTACGGCTCTAGATCATCCGGCCAAGTAGACTAGAAGACACTCAAACATGATGAATGAAAAAGATTTGATTTTTATGAAAGTTTTTGCAAAATAAAATCAACCTAGAGTGGATCCATGGAGAGGAAAACTCTAGATTGAAGAAAGATGAGAAGAGCAAGCTCAAATCATCAAGAATATCAAGTTCACAAAAGAGAGAAGGGATGAGATTTTCTCTCTGTAAAAGGGGCTGATTTTCTCTCAAGTAGGTGTGTGAAAATGAAGAAAAAATGGCTTTTATAGTGCTCATTTTCGTACTCCCCAATTCAGCCAATCAAAACAAGACACTAGGCCACTTAAAGAGTCTGGCAGACACGTGTAGACGCGCACAGACGCTCCGATAGGATTTAAACATGTGGCACAATCTCAACAATTAAAGCCACAACCCTGTAGACGCGTGCAGACGCACTAAGTTCAAAACTAAATCCTAATGCCAAAATCATGGGATAGCAAATCCCAAACAAATCACTAATAAGCCAACATTATGCACATTAAAACATGTTATTTTGGATGGCCTAAATGCAAAAATGATATGCATAGATATACCTCGACGGATTGAGCTTTGAAACACTTGTCTTGGCTTTGGCTTGATCAAGAAGCTTGAGATTCTCAAATGGGGCATCTAGACTCAACCCCTAAGTACTCTACCTCCCAAAATCCCAATAGCCAAATTACATACTCCGAAAGACTTGACATAACCCGAAAAATGCCAACAAAACTAACACTCCACACTTTAAGAGAAATTAGGGCCCATTTGCCATATAAGCCAAGTGGGAGTGATTTCCACACCCCTCCAAATTGTTATCCACGCCCCCTTATTTTTCTTTTAGTAAAAATTTGATTAAAAGACCAAAAAAGGGGATGTAGCTATCAATTTGGGATGTGAAAATCAATAACCCTAAAGAACTACTGATTCAAGGCTGATGAAGTATATGTTTCCCTAAACCCAAGGAACACTTAATTTGTGATTTCTACTTAATCTGGACAAAAAAATATAATTAAATTAAGGCTAGTAATTTCATACCCCATTTTAAACATTCCTACTCTTTTTAATTAATTCATGTGAGTTAGCTAAAGGAGGGGAGGTGAGTGTCATTTCAGAAACCTAATGGGAGGTATGTGTTGGTTTTAGAAACCTTAGGGGAGGTTACTGATAATTATCCAAATTCCTTTTCTTTTTTTTTTGCTCAAAAAAAAAAAAAAAGGAAAGGTACGCATCATGCATCAAATGATAGAAAGCTGGTTTTATATCATATCGAGATACTTAGGTCAGTGACGGAATCAGGTTTTCAAGTTGATCGGGCTTGACACTCAGAGTATTAAATATAATCAGACACTAATTTTTTTTAATTAAGCTAGTAGTGAAAACAATGATTGTCGACTGAGCCTTAGAATTATTCGAGGTGCGCTTAAGCTTGCTTAAACACCAAATTTCTATTTTTTTTAACTGATGAGAATGATAGTGATAACATCATAACACCGTTTTTTTTTTTTTTGGAGAAGTGATGACACTGTTCATGAGGCCCAGTGCAGGACATGCAAAAGATGTATAACACTGTTCATGAGTTTAGCTTCACCAAGATGGGGACAGGTTAAAATGGGTATTTCACGAGGGACGAAGGACGAAATTATCGTTCACTCACTCCCTCTTTATATATATGTAAGAAGCAATTCAATTTTCGGCTCAGATAGTTTTGCTTCTTTTCCAGTAATGTAAAGCAGATGATAACAGAGTAGGGTTGCAAATGAACCAAGTTATTCGTAAACAGTTCGGTGTTTGGTTCGTTTTGGGCTCGTTTGAGTTCGGTTTATTAAGATTTTATTCAGCTCAAGTTCGAGCTCCCTAAAAAATTAATAAACAATCTTGAACATTAGTATGTTTGGCTCGGCTCGAGCGCGAGCTCGAGAAAATTACTCCATCCGTCCCAATTTAAATGCTCCCTACGGTTATGCGTGTTTTTTTTAAAACTCTTGTAGTTTTTATTCTATAATGTATTTTATATGCAATATGGATCTTATTTGATAGATTTCAATTAGTTCTATTAGACAATTTTAAAAAACTTTGAAAACATTATCGATAAAAAGATATAGACGTTTGAAAATAGCAAAGATATTCGTAGGGAGCATTTAAAATGGGACGGAGGGAGTAATAAATAAGCCTAAAAGCTGTCTTGGTAGGTAGACTCAATAAAGCTCATTTTATTTTAACAGGAGAAGATTACATTGCTTCTTATTAATTTGAAAGTAATATGCTGATGTACAATACTCAAAAACTATAATTAAATTGTGTCACCATTTCAAAATAGTGCCTTTTATTGTAGGTTAAACATATAGTTAAGACACATGTAGATGTGGAATTAAAAATATCTCTATTATGCAAAGTAGGAATATATGTGTTTGTCGTTGGCTCGTGAAAAAGCACGGGCTCGAGTCAAGCTTCGACTGGCTCGGCTTGTTAACTATTTACTGTGTTCGAGCTCGAGCTCGGTAAAATTTTAACACACAAACTTGAACATAGCGAAGCTCAACTCGGCTCGGTTCGTTTGCAGTCCTATAACTAAGTGCGTGGTAGACACTTAAGGCAGCAATAAGTACAGCCGATTCAATTCTCTTGTTTTCAGACACGCAAAAATAGTGAAACAATGAAGCTAAAGTTCCAACAAGAATTTTCACTCTCTTTTCCATTTTCATTTTCCAAAATCGATCACCCAAGTTCTATATAACAAACATTTCCTTAGTCCTTAATTACTCCTAACTCACTGACTACTCGTGTTTTTCCTTATCAGGAGCGAGTGTACGGTACACCCCTTGAAAAGGGTGTATGGTACGCATCATTATGTATTCTTTTGGTATTTGTTACGTGTGATTTTAGTGCTTGTTACGTACGTATGGTTTTGGTCAAGTTACGAACCATTATGAATTTAATCACTGTTCACATGTCACTATTCGTGATAATCTTGTTACGTATGTCTCTCTTCTTCTTTGTTTCGGTGGTTGAGTTTCTCTCTTTTTTGCCCATTTGGGTGTAGGAATTCTTTTGGGCCTTCAACTACGTATAGCATTTCTCTTTTTTCAATTGTAAGGGTACTCAAACACTCAAACAATTTCTTCTTGTTTTTTTAAACCAAATCCGTGATTAATTGGAATGTCATATTTCTAGCACAGTTATTTCCATATTTTTATTAGTTTCATGAAGTTGTGTTTTCAAATACGACTGTAACCATGATGTGTTTTGACCTTAATGAGTTTTATGTAAAAGAAGATAAGGGCCATCTTTTCTAAAAAGAATTTTTCAATACAGAACTCATTGTAAAAACTGCAACCACATGTTAAATTTGGGTGACATTGATGTACGCATATGCATGGAAGGCGTGTTTGTTAGAGACCTGGGGCAAAAACTGGTAATAAGAAGAACAAAATAGACATCTTCAACGCACGTTAAATACGTTTTCCTTAAGACATAATTTGCCCCCACAAAATTTATAATTTGATGTGCACCAAGTTACAAGCGAATTGCCTCCAAGATACAATAAAGGTTAGCTTAGGACTTTAACCTAGTGCCTTGCTGAGTTTGCACAAACGAAAGAAGACTCGAATCCCTTCAAATTTTTTGAGTCAAACAGGAATCTGAAATTCTATCTATGCAGGACAACAATTCGGTATATGAGTAATGTTTGAGAGCCTTAGAAAAGAGGAAAGATTGCTGGAAAACTTAAAATGGCTGCAACTATGCCGTTTCATAGCGGGGAAGAGAAGTGACTTTTCTTGGAAGAATCATGTCTGTTATGATTTGAATATAACAGTCACACTAACTAACTGCGCGCCACAAATTGACAGAAATAACTGCCACACATATGACAGTTACTACAAACAAAGAGTCATTTTCAAGTTTAAATATAAACCGTCCAATCACACCTCTTGATGTTTTAATCAGTCACAAGCTAGCTGTTATGTCTGTCCGATCGAAATAAACAAGACTACACAAAGGCTTTATAGATATACTGAAAACATCCAACAACTATAAGTATTTTTTGTACATTTGAAAATATCCCAACAGTACTTCTATGGAAACGAGATCCTTTTTTCTCATTTCCTCTATTTCTCTGAATCATCTCTTGACCGCATGCAACCGAAGTTAGAAAGCAGCTAGCTAGTTTCCTTCATTTTTTTGGGACAATTTGAGAAAGTCTACAAAACGCAACAGGATAACAACATGCTTATATGGAAGTGTTTAATCGGAAAATAAAGAGGTTCAGCACAGTACATGAAAAAGAAACATGAAAATGCACCGGACGGTTGAGATCAATTCGGTGCACTATTTACCGAACGGATCTCAACCGTCCGGTGCATTTTCATGTTTTTTTTCCTATATCCTACACTTTCTGGAAAATAAATGGATTGCTAGTTCTCTCAAGTCTCGACTATCAATGGGACATTTGACATAAGCATGTTGTTCAAAATGTTGTGCATGCATGTTGTTGTGTTCCTAGTTCATATGCCTCCTCTTGGTAGATACATACTTCTTGAAGAATACCTATGTCTTTCGATATAGTTTACTCCATAAATACGCATGGATCATGTGTCTTTCAACCTCTAACATTATACTTTAGTTTTGTTTGGGATCTAATTCGGAATAACTTAACATTTTAAAAAAGGAATCATCATCCAAGAATAAGTCTCCCCGGAAGATCAGTAACTTGTTACATCAAATGGCATCTCCAGAGGGGGAAAAAAAAATACAAAGAATAAGTTCAAGGGATTTTTCAATCTCTTAACTTTGGGCATTAAACAATGTAGTTTTGAGGCATCAAATTAATCCCCATTCGACACCAAAACGATGTTGTTTTGGTGCCCTACAAGGAAAACTCACGTATTTACTAGGATTTTTTTTTTGAAGAAAAGAAATAAGAAATTAAAGTTAAAAATAGATTACAACATTTTTTTTTTGTGGATAGTTCAATATAAATTTTATATTGTGTATGGATTTTCACACTCCCCTTATTTATAATCACACTCTCTTTTTTGCTCTCTTGTGATGTAAGTTTAGAATTTTGTCCTTCTAATGTGAAAGAGGATACAAATAAAAGAACAATCCTCTAAATCCACATAACAAAATGACAAAAAAGAGAGCGGCTATAAAAAAGTGGAGTGTCACTTTTGTTAATTCTACTGTGTTCAATTCTCATTGCAGGCTTGTAGCATGCATAGAGAAGAATATAAGTAATTAAGGACAAAGATCCAATGCGAGCTAGGCAAATGTGTAGGGTGCATTGTGACTGATCAAAGAACTTTCTTTCGCCTTCCACTGCTGTAATCCAATCTAGTAAGGCTTCGTCAGCAAATTGTACGCGTGTCTGTGTGGAGAGAGAGAGAGAGAGAGAGAGAGAGAGAGAGAGAGAGAGAGAGAGAGAGAGAGTCCGTAAATGGAAGAGATCTTTGGTCAGTCTACTGAAATGGTCTGAGGCAGGCTTCAAGGTTCTTCCTCTAATTTTTCCTAGACTAGATTGGTTAAGGTTACACAGTATAAATTACTACTTTTTTATTTTTTCGGTGACACTATAAACTACTACTACCATTCTATATAAGAAATAAAACCCAGGCACAAGACAAACAATTAAAACAAGCAAAGAATATTAGTGAGTAATTATTAAGAAAAGGATATATAGCTTTTAAACATATATATACAACCTCTCTAACTTTGGCTAACAAATATAATTAAGAAATACTCCTATGAATCCAAACATATATGTATCTTTTATACATATGTTTGTGAACCATACCAAAAACACAAATTATGATACTAGAAACTCCCTTGTGCAGGAAATACTTATTCAAAGAATGGAAATTAACATATTGGTCATTAATTAATGACCAATATATATCCTGCTTATATATATATATATATATATGTTTGCGCGCAAATTAACTTCAATTTTCAAATTAATTAATTGATGAACTCAATCGATCTGCCAATAATGTTTTTTGCCTTCAACCGACATTGGTACAATTACATCATCGATCATACATAGGAACTACTAATTTATCTCAAACCAGAAAATAAGAAAGAATTAATAGAAGAAGAAGAAGAATTGCAATTGAAAAGGGGTCACATGGTTGGAAATTTAGAGCCTGCCATAAAATAAGGATAGTGATTAAATTCATTAACATGGAATTAGTTAGAGTAGTAACTGACCTTAGAATAGACCGAAATCTTCACATTCTTTTCTTTTAAAATTCTCAGCTCAGCTCAGCTCAACTAGCTACTATTTATATAGCTTCATCAAATTCTTTCTTCTTCTCCTGATCTAATCTGATCGGCATGAATGAATTAAGTCGAAGTAGTTGTCGATCTGGTCCTTACCAAGAGCCGGACATACGTTCTTCCCCACATATGTACAAAATTTTCACGATTTCATTCTCGATCGAGGCAGGCAGGTAGGCATCCAACTAGCTTACTAATTAAAACCAAACCATATCAATCTACATTTTCCTTTTCGTAATCTCAATCACAATATGCATATGCATGTAACACCATCCTCATCAAGAGTACCTTAGCGAAATATATATAAATCCCACATGAAATCAAGCACACTAGCTAAATATCACCCAAAACCAACAAATTAAAACATCCTCCCCTTAATTACCTACTTAATTAAAAAGGAGGCCTTGAACCACCACTTCCACCACCACCACCACCCCATGATCCAAACAAGTCACCTGAAAACGAATAGTTAGGAGTCGCATTCCCTCCCATACCAAAAACAGAAGCACCTCCTCCATCACCTAAATGCCCTCCGCCTCCAGTTACGCTCGAAGACTGCGATGCAGCCGGCTGGACCTGCCCAGCTCCTCCTTCCTCCTCCTCCAACGGTAACCTTTCAAACACCGCATTTGCAAACGACGCAGCCATCAAAACAACCGGGCCCGAAGCCAACAACGGACCCACCACGCTCCCACCCACCACCTGTCCCTGTCCACCTGACAAAAATATCGACAACCCACCAACCCCAGGCGGCGCCGGCGGCGGAAGAACCGTCCCAGACAAAGACAGTATCTCAAACCGGCCGTGTAACGTGACCACGCTCCCAGCAGGGGCCGCCGGCTGACGTAGCGTGACGTTCGAAACGGTTCCGTTTCCGCTGAGGACGCACACCCCTCTCCCTCTCCGTCGTGCGTAAATCGACACGCTCTCGACGATGTCGGCTCCTGCGGTGACTTCGAGCACGTGGGATCGGAGCGCGTTGGGACTGTCTCGCGTGACGATTATGGGAGGCTTGGGCTTGTTTTTGGAGCCGGGTGGACGGCCTCTAGAGCGGCGGGAGGAGGGGGTTGCTCCTCCGCCGGAACTGGTGGCGCCGGTGGGTGTGTCTGTGTCGGTGGTCTTGTGATCTTCGTCGGTGGAATTATCTGAGGGTTGCTGGGTGGTTGTTTGTTGTTGTTGGTGTTGGTGTTGGGGTAGAGATAGGGTTTGTAAGTGTAGCTCCGGTCTAAAGAGCTGGTGAACGTATCGAGAACCTTGACCCGGCTCGAATCCTGCCATTGAACCAACTTGAATGCACACTACTACATACAAATATCTCTTAGCCCTTCGATCTATTCAAGAAAAGTGCGTGCTTTCTTCTTCTTCTTCTTCTTCTTCTTCTTTTGGCTACTCGATCTTCTGGTGTCTGGTGATCTAATTTGGCTCTAGTTTGCAGTAGATCATTGATCAACAGAAGAAGACTTTAAAATAACAATTCGAAGTTGTAAGCTCAGGAAGGAATGAATGATCATGACTCTTACCTTTGCTAGAAATTAATTGCTGGCAAAAATCAGTGATAATTTAATATCACAAAACCCTATATATGTATCCCAAATTTAGATCTTCAGAGTAGCAGAAAAGAAAAGAGACAGAGAATTAGCTAGATCTGACAGCTTAGAGAGAAGATCGCGAAGAGGCATTTTATCACTAGTTCTGCTGAATGGAATTTTTCCCAAGCGGAAAGGGTATTATTAGTGGTACTGTTGATAAGCTCTAGCTAGGCCTTTCTTGGGGATCACAAGGGAAAAAGGTAAAGAAGATAGGAATGGAAGAAAAAAAAAAAGGGAATTTGTAGCTCCTCGGTAAAAACACTTCACCTTTTTTTTTTAAAATAAAATTCCACCTGTGTAAATGAAGAGTCAATAATGAGTGTCAAGTAGTCATGGGCACTGTTTGTTACTACTATATGTCAACAAGTTCACAAAGACCCTATTATTTTGATTATTTATTTAAAAAAACTTAAAATGATTTTCTGATATACTTCTACAACTTTTTATAAGCTAGACTAATATTCAAACGGGTTTTGGAATAAGTTGTAGAGTAACTCAAAATCAAGCTAGTATCAAGATTGACCCTGATCACTCAATACAATCTAATGTGACATCAAAGCAGATAATAAATTCTATATTCGAAATCTAGTGTTTTAGAGTAGCATCACTCGGGAGTAGTTCTTTGTGAAACTAGCTAATACAATTTTGCGATATCAAATAAATTTTTCTAACGCATTAATATTTTGAAACCGTTAACACGAAGAGTACTGGCATTCCATGCCTCAATCTTATATAGAAATCTAATCTAGGTTGTTAATTTTGTGCGTTGAAGTATGTTACAAGGATGGTACTTTTTATTTGAAATACGTACGATCAAGAATAGTCATTGATAAAAAGGGCATTTTAGTTTCTAAATTCCAACCATGTATACTACTCTACTAGCCAAACAAAATTCTAGTCACAACATTATGAATTTCAATTGGCTAAAATTGTGATAAACTCTCTACAAAATGAATCATTAATTGGATTGCTTCCCTCTATGTGTAGATCACAAAATGGAAACTAGCATGTGCATGATGAGTCTATGACATTTCTTCTGTCATGAATCTTAAACGATCTAAATACACGTTTACTTGGTAAAATAATACTAACAGAATTTATCTTGCAACCCCTCCTTTAGCAAAATTAGAGAATGATCCAAATTGTCCTGAAAGACCAAGAAATGGCAATTTCATTTTTTCCCAACAATTATTGTAGCATATATACCAAAATACTACTCCCTTCATCCCTTTTTAAATGTGTTACTTCGTAAATTTAACTTATTAAATAAACATTATCATTATACATTTCACATCAACTTTTACCTCTACTTTCCAAAATTATCCTCCACTTTTACCCATTAACTTTTCAAACCACACACTTATTTAGGAATAACCCAAAATGAAAAGTTAAACACTTAAAAAGGGACAAAGGGATTACGTTATTTATCCGTATTTAAGAGCATTCTCATCAGGCTCAACAAAAATTGGGCCAAATTTAACCTCAAAAACACCTTTTATAAATTAACAAGTCATTTTTTAAAAAACTCACAAAATCAGACTCTCTATTCAGGAAGTCAGGAGAGAGAATTGCTTTAACCTGTGAATAGTGCTTCAAAGGATTTACCGAGTTACTGTAGCAAAGTTATAACTTTTGCAGATTTACAAAAAAATTGTTGAGTCTAATTTTAGGAGATTTTTTTCCCTTTCACTCAACAACTTAGCCATCAGGGAGATTTGCCTCCCCTGATGAGGATGCTCTTAGTAGTATGTGTCCTAGTTAGAAGAAATTAAAGAAGCTATTCCTGTTGACGCTAGCTACAATGGAGTAGACAACTCAAAAGTGACACAAGTACTATATGATAATAAAAATTAAATGAAAAAGTGACAGAGGTATGAGATACTAGCTAGTTTTACTTGAGTAGTGGGGGAGTACTGAATAAATTAAAATAGACAATATGGAAAGAAAAAAAGCATTAGGAGTACATTAATATAGTGGAAAAGGATTTGGAGTAGAGTATTCTATCATTTCTTTGATAGCCGTGTTCTTTGTGTTTCGAACATCAATGATACTTTTCATTATTTTTTTCTTTTCAAGAAGGAATATTTTTCTTTTCTTTTCTTTCCAATGCAAGGCCACAAGCTTTTATTTTTATATGGAAAAAAATAGTAAAATAAAACAATAGTACTAATAAGTATATATTCGCATTAATCTTCCAGTGGACAAAAATGAAAAAAAAAAGAGCAATGACAGAATTAAGCAGCTAGAAGAAACCTGCGGAGGGAGGGGGGGATTTTTGGTAGTACTTCTGACACGCACAGGCACACATGTGCACGTGGTTAGCAGAAGTCACGTGCGGTCAACAGGTCAAAATAGTGGGGAGGTGGTCAGACCACGTGGAGGCTGTCGGGACATCGGAACTTGGTCAACCTTATCTAAATTTCATCCCATGCACCCCCGGCCCATTTCAGCCGGTTTTTATTTGTTTCTCTCCCATTAAATAAATAATATCCCTTAGGTTTTCTTCTCTAAAGTGTGTGTGGGGGTGGGTGTTGATTCG
The DNA here is from genome assembly GCA_963854785.1 of Vaccinium vitis-idaea. Lineage (NCBI taxonomy): Eukaryota > Viridiplantae > Streptophyta > Magnoliopsida > Ericales > Ericaceae > Vaccinium > Vaccinium vitis-idaea. The sequence goes on along the minus strand of OY978226.1, from coordinate 36,919,492 downwards.
TTTAACGGAGGCTGAAAATCCGCCCGTTTTAAAGGCAACCCTGTCGTCTCAGTGCCCCACACTCACTCCGCAAATATCGACAATAAACCGCCCCACTTCTTGTCCCCTTCGAGACTTCCCCCCACCACGAAATATATATATATATATATATATATATATATATATATATAGGAAATATATATAGGAGGTGTAATGGAGACAAACGTTCGTTCGTGTACAGATGTGTGATATATCGTTGATGTTCATGTATAGATGTATGATAATTTGTGGGCCTCGCACGGTAAGTGGACATACCTTATGCACATTGAACAGTTTAAAACACATATGTGACTAGACATATAAATGTGAATGACAATATGTGTCCGTATCATTTTTATTTTTATACAGGATACTTGAAATATGTGAGTCCACAAAATGCACTACGGACTCGCGATAACGTCGTTAGGATTCACATTGTTCGTTTTATAAATTTCTTTGATGACTTCATTTAGACAACAATTTAGATTAGTTGAGTTCACACAATCGCATGAACAAGACAGACTTATTCGAGTATATGCTGAAACTAATCTCCAATCACACTTATTTTCTTTACAAATTATTTAAGTGATTCATGAAAGAACTCTTGTTTGTACCATATCTGGACCGCACACGTGGCAAAAGATTTTTCACACAATTGATCAATGGAAAATCCCTACAATTCAGGAGATGTTTATCCCTACAAATCTTTTTTTAACGGTAAAAAAGAAATTATTAATCAAATGTAAATATTAAAAGAGATTAAAAGGAACAAGAGTAAACGGTATCAAGGCACCCTACTCCTCGACAATCATATGCGTCTCAAAACTTAAAGAGGATAAATTACCTGGTTGGCCGGTGATCAACCAGAGTTAAAGAAACAAAAAGAAGGGAAGAAGAACCATTGTAACATTTGTGTGATGCATAATTTCTTTCAAATATTATTTTTAGTAGGCAGGGAGCGGATGCAAAGATATATACCAAATGAGTTTTTTTTTTAAAAAAGAAGAAATTAAAGAACCAGGGATTGGGGCCTAGATGATCATATCACATGGCACCAGCTCACAGTATCCACCTTTGATTCTCTTCGCATATAATTATTAGGTGGGGCCGGGTCCTGTCCACGTCCCCTCAATCTAGCTTGTTAATTTTGTTTCTTTATACATGTGCATGCATAGAAAACACTTGTGATAAATATGTTAAATTTGGTGAGTCCCCTCTCTACAATTTTAACATCTTTAATTTGAGCAAGTATTTTAGGATCTATTTGGATGGCGTAAATAGAAGATGGGTGAGGTGGGATGGGGTAAATATATAATCCCCCTTCTTCTCCATGTCTATTGTTGGTAATCAAAAGTTTTATCAAACCTACAACTAATCTTGATAATAGAAGTTCATTTTATCTTGAAACATGGTTGTGAAAATTACCAATTGTTATTCCTTCAACTCCCACGCCTATTTAATTAGAACATATACGGAGTCAATGAGGACTTAATAACTTCAAATTTTCAATAGTAGAATGATTAAAATAACTTAACCACCACTTTTCAAAAAAAAAAATAACTTAACCACAATTTACTAGTTCTAATAATTGATGTGTTATCTATGACGCGGTACGTTTCAGACTTTCAGTAGATTGTGCGGTAGATTTCGAATGCCAAAAGGTGAGTTATGAATTATCCCAGTTACATGAAGTTTCCCGTAAATTTTTGTTCTTATCTTACTAAAGTATTGTTATTTGACATATGAAATTCTTTTGTAGCAACCATACCATAGAATTATGGTGTTTTGCACAGTTTATGGAAAAAGTATTATCGATATATCCGAACCATGTCACTGAATCTGGGGGACGTTAAAGTTACCAGTCGAAACGGTGTCATAAGGGTAGAATGGAAAGGGGCACAACCAGTGTCTTAACTGAATTGATCAATTCAAGATGTTATATTGGGGTTGCTCTCTCATAACTGGCGGAAATCGTTGGATGGTATATCTTATATGTTTATGGCATGTTATGTTATATACAAGCTTACTTACGAAGTTTGGTTACAGTTGAAGCCATGAAAAACTAATCATGCCATGATTTTGGCTACAATTGAAGCCATGAGAAACTGATTCTATGACTTATGCTTCCTTGATGAAAAGTTTTTTAAAATTTCATGGTAGATCATGTAACTCTGATAATTCATAATCTCACACAAGCAGTGGCTTATGTCATTGAAATCTTTTCTTTTCAGGTTATCAGAATTAGATGGACGGGCCGAGTATCTATATTATTAAGCTTATGGTTATGTATTGTATAGGGAGAAAATGTAACAAACGTTCCAGTTAGCAAATGCATAGAGGACTTTGGTGATATTAAATATGGCTTCCACAAATATTAATTTATTTAATTCAAGAAAAAAAAAGTAATGATAGATGCCTTTGGTGAGACGGACTCATTGGCCGATCACAATGTTCAAATCCGCTGCATTTGGGTCGTGACAGAGAGGCTGAGATTTCACGAGTTGCAACACTAGGAGAATCTAATTTATTCACTTTTCGAAACTCTCTCAATATTGCATTTCTACTCTTATTGTATTGATTTTATAGTTTATCTTCCTAATATATAAATTTTTTGTTGCCGATTAAAATAAAATGACATAAAAACTTGACCAAAAAAACAAATGATACACTATGTTGGAGATGCAAATGCAGAGCCTAAATAAATACTGTAGTTGCAAAGTTCAGCACCAGCGACGAGCTTTTAAAAGACTTCACTAACCTCAAATAAAATGCTTGTAGTAAATTATTGACAAAAAGTTGATCCTTAGGCTTAGTTTTGCAAAAGATTTTAGCAACTCATTTGCTAAAATCAACCATGATTTTAGCAAATGAGTTGAGTTGCTAAAATCATGGAAATTTCAAATCACAAAATTAAGTGGTTCCGTTTATCGTTTTTTGATTTTTTTTGCACCAAATTAAAGTATTCCTGTTCAAACACCCACATGTGGAGACTATATACACTGCGCTTCAGTATGTGTGACTTTGCACGCTCATGTGAGGGTTTGTGCATTTTGTCTGCAGTCTTAGAATTTTTGAATTCTTGATCATGTGTCAAACAATTGTCTCTGAGCTAGTTGGTGTAATTTACGAGTTTTTTTCGTTTGTCTTTCAATTTCTCCCATCACCTAGTCAGATTTTTTAATTGGTTTTAAAAGCTATCGCTATTGACATAGCTCGATGGAAGAAAATGATTCATGCAGCCGATTCTAATTGATTGAGACATAAGGCTAGATTTGTCGCTTAATCACGATATTAGACAGCCAAAAGTACCGGCCTAATCTCAAACCATAAACTCCAACATATATCAGAATCAAAATCAAAGTCTTCACTGGCATTTTTCATCTAAGTTTTGACGCGAAAATCTTCTTCCTTTAATATACTCCTATTTGTTTCTTCATCCAAACATAGATTTCAGTAGCACTAATTGGGATTTCTTTTGGATAGCAAAATACAATAAGAAAATTTTAGTTTTCAAGTAATTAATAAGTTCTCAAATCTTGGTACCATTTCAGCTGGATTCTCATTTACACAATCAAGAACTGGAAAAAGCTACAATACACACATTTTATTTGGGTGTGTATCATACACACCCCTATAAAAGTTACGAATTTTTTTGTAAAAGTTACAAATTCCTTAATAAAAGTTACGAGACACACCAAAATGTTACGAATCATAGAAAATGTTACGAATCATATTGCTGAAAAGTTACGAAAAACTAAAAAATGTTACGATTGCCGTTGAGGTGGCACAATCTGGACCATACAATAGGTGCATATGATACACTCAAACAAGGGGTGTGTATTGTAGCTATTTCCTCAAGAACTATTTACATTCGATAACAATACAAATGACTTGTTCAAATGAGGTTGACAATCCTACAGGCTACAGTACACTACCCTTATACAGTGACTATCAATAGGCGTCATATGTAAACAAATCTATTACATAGGTACAAAAACAGACAGTTTGTAAAAAATCGCATAATCTATTCTGAAAGCGAATGTTCTGTTTATTTAAGTTGATTTGATGTCATATTTAAATTAGTCATAAGCATTTTAATAATCTCTATGGTCCTCTGCAATCAAACTTTGTGTTTTACTGAAAACGGCTGCAATAACTGGGTTTTTTAATTTTGTTTTTTATAACTTCTAAGCAGTAATTATCTTGGGATATCATTTTCAGAAACAGCCAACCAATAGGTTCAGAAAAAGTAGATAAAAACAAACAGTTTGGGAAGGAAAAGCAATAAGCCTTGTATAGTTTTGGACACCAAACCAAGTTTTATAGTTACATTTTTCGACATCAAATAACAGTTTCTTTTCCGCTCTTGACTCTTTTCATCCCCAGACGTTTCTTTGGTGGAAAAAATTTTCCGGAACACTTTTCCACAATCTCTCAGAAAACCTAATGGTGTGAGGGAGGGTTTCAATTAAATTTTTATGGCGTTTAACATTGCATCCGCAAGTATGGTTTTAGAGAGGTCGCTAAGAATTAATCCAGGGGCACTCCAAACCCAACACAAATAACTACTGTACTAAATACTAAAGCCTGATCTTCACTTGACAACTAAGACATTCACAGCTAGTTCAATAATCGTCATATAAAAATATGCATATAGTAATTAATATTGAATAGGTAATGTCATTATGTTTTGGAGACCCACAGCCCTTGTGAAAGAAAATCATATGTCTTAGTACAATATTATTAAAGGTCCACAATAAGCTTGGCAAAAGTCCCCCCACCCCCAAGCTAGCACCACCAAATGTCTTAATTAGACCAATTAACAAGTGGTAAAATGGATTATAAAGTAGTAAATAAAATTATTATCTTTATTACCCTCGTCAGCACAACTACCCATGTGGTGGACACTATGTATTACCCGTTTGTCGCCTTCCACACGAATCCCTTTTTTTGGTTACCATCGACTGGCCAAGATCCTCTCACTTACAAATTTTAATAGGCTTTATTTTATGGTACTTTATTTTTTTAGCCAAGCTAAACAAGCTTTTCCATAGTTATAATAATATGCGTGGACGACAAGAAGCTGAAATGATTGATTACGGCTACCATTTGAATATTAATTTGAGGATAAAGTAGATGGGCTATATGCGCTACGAATAGAGTCAATCACGCAAGGTTTAATTGAAATAAGTTGCTTATATGGTTAGAGAGTGCTACTTGAAGTAAGCATCTTCTTCTCTTTCTTTTTTTCTTTTTTCTTTTTGAAATTGTCAATTCCATTCAGAAAAATGCCTGAGGGCAGTATAAATTCCATGGACAAACAACAGGGAAGAACCAAAACTATCAAAATCTAGACGGTGGCACCCCTGTCCAAGACAGACCAACAACAAGGTTGGGCTAGGAACCTGTCCACGACCTGCTATTAGAGATCCCGAGGAAAAACAGCTCAAACCCCACCATGTAAGCATCTTCATTGAGCAGACTTATTGGCCGTGTAAGTTGTATTGGTGTTTCATCAATAATTTGCATTTGTTCATTCTCAAAAGCATCTTTAATTAAATTTGCACCTTACTAAGGTTGGGATTTAAAGTGGTATTATGTTTTTACAAACCAACATGCTGGGCCTAAACTTCCTACATAGTGCTCTTAGTTCATCTATCAGTTATGCGACCAAACAAATATTTTGGTCACGTCTAGAGGCGGACGCAGGATTGGAGTCAAGTAGGGGCCGAATCAAGTGTATGAAAATATTCACAAAAACAAAAATATTTTATAAGCAGTTGTCGCTACTTGCGAAGTTCGAATAAGAGACGGAATTGTGTGCATGTGCGTAGCCACCGTTAAATTTTATAAAAGCAACCTAAAAAATGATTGATAACTTAAAATTTTAGGATTTTTTACCTCGATCACAAATAAAAATTTTAAGATTTTTTTTTTACTCAAGGAACTTGCAGAGACCAATCTCATAATTTTTTTTAATTAACCTGAAAAATTAGTATAATACATGAGAATACTTAGGATTGTGCAGGTGCCGGGTTCCCCCCGCACCCCTTAGTATCCCCCCTGGTCACATTTGTTCTAGGATATGTACCAACCCTTTTGATGATTCCACAAAAGAAGTGTGGTCACATAAGAAGATTTATTTCCCACAAGTACTGAATAACTTTTCACGATCTCATCTCGGTGTTGAGGGATGTCAAGTCAAGCTTTTAATTAGCTTTTCAGGGAAGAGCTTAGCAGGCCATATAGAAAGAGTCTCTCCAATCAATCCACCATCTCTCTCTATTTTTTTCCCTCTAAATCTAAATTTTTTTTTTTCAATCCTCTATTTCACCTCTATAGAGATGAGAAGCGACAAAGAGTGTCCTATCAACTCTCTAAAATGGAGAAACCAGCCCTTTATACAAAGGGGGTGTTCTCCAAACATATAGGGTGGATAAGTCCAATCCTTCATTCGGGAGGGTTGATGCCTTGATGGAATACTCCGTGTAATCCTTATATGCTATATAAAGATGAAATAGAGGGGAAAAGGTGAAATAGAAGATGAGTTGGAATTGTTTTTCCTCTATATTTGAAGAAATAGAGGGTAGATTGGAGATGCCCTCGTACGAGCATCTCAAACAGGGAGCCATTTGGATACTCGGCCATAGTAATTGATTTTCAGACCAAAATTCTCCCCTTCCAACAGGGAGCCATTTTGGAAGCCAAAAAATTATTGTTATTTCTTATAAAGTTACGTTGTGATCTAATGGCAGCAATTGAATGATGACTATGATATGTGGGTTATCCAACGGCTGTAAGTAGCTAGTAGCCATAACCATTGGAAATGCTGTAACCTAACCCTCACATTTCTACATTATTTACACACAATCACAAGGGTCCATAATGTATTAGTACTAATTAATTTGCGCAGCTGTGTATCATTAGTAACATAGTTGAGAAGATAAATTCAACGAAGAAACAAGTGGAGGACAAGCTGACAAGGATTTTTTTCACGTTTTCACTTCCACGTAGTAGAAGAGTGAATGCATGACCTGTGAGCCGGTACAAGAAAAGCTAAGTACTTCGTGATCTTGGACACCGTCACGTGGTGCCTCACCGTGCGCTCAAGAACACAACAAACGTGAGTCACCCCAGAGACTCGGGGGTGGATTGGGCCAGTCGAACAAGATCCAAAAAATAAAAGATTGGGCTAGCAGCTGAGTGGGGTTTAGGTGCGCCCACAACACGTGACTCCGTCATCTCATAAGCCAGCCGAGTGGAGCCTACCTCCGACTTATTAACTCTAGCCCACAAGTCCAACACCCAGAAAAAGGGGGAAATGTCTGCACATATTTGAGCGTTATTTAATCGTCGTGTGATTTTCCAAAAAAAAAAAAAAAAAGAGTAGCAAATGGTATTTGTGTTTTTCAATACACCTATTCATTGAAAATAGAAAAAGAAAAGAGAGAACATCTTCCAAGATCCACCACAAATCAAAGAAACAAGAGAAATTGCAGAGTGAAACAAACACCAGAGATATCTAAAAGCAAAACATACAAGGAGACCACATAGCAAGAACACAAAAATAACAGCGAAAAAACTGATTCATTGGGTAAACAATTGTGTAAGTATTAGGTACTGCTAGTCTGCAAGTGGGTGCCTGTGCAGTTTTCAAGGCTCTTTACCCCATGTATGAGGTGTTGGGTTCAAGTCCCATCCTCCCCCTAACACTAATTTCTGACCACTAAAATTCGACTCTCATCTTACCAACCCCTGGGTTGCACTCAGGATTTAAGTCGGGGACTGTAGTAGTAGTAGTGGGTTGTTGCGCTAGTTCCCTCGTAGGTTTACATTGCATGGGTGGGTCCAATGAGTGGCCCCCATAGGGTGGTTCCTATGATATCAACCAAAAATTAAAAAAAAATTGTAGTGCTAGTCTCAATTGGCTGCTATACAACCTTAGAGCATCTCCGGTCTTCACCCATTTTAAGACCCAAATTTGAACTTTAGGCAAAAACCTCAAAAACTTCTCTCCAATGGGTAAAACCCAAAACCTTCTCCATTTTGGGTTTTACCCATTTCTTCCCCCAAATTGGGGACAACCCAGGCCCCCTACCCATTACTCAACTCAACGGCTCTCTCCACCGCATTCTTAAATTACACTTCTGCCATTGATGAAGAACAGAGCACCGCCATCGTCGTCATCACCACCATCGTCATCACAAGTCCAAAAATGAGATTTTGGATGTTTTCAAAAAAATCAGAATAAATTATTAAATTGGGTTGGAACTTTACTCACCAGAGCTCAGGCGGCGACGGTTGCTTCGACCAGCAGTAACGTGTGAGGTCGTCGATGGTGGAGGGGTAGGTGTCAGTGGCTAGTGCTACTATTGTTGCTGCGGCGGGGATGGGGTAGCTGTGGTGGTGGGGGGAGGCGGCGGTTACTCAAAAAAACAATGGCTGTGTTTGGTTAGATAGTTTAGTTTAGTTTCGATGATGTCATCAGGTGTAATGAATGGAGAGAGATAGAGAGAGAAATGAGGGAAATGATGATGTCATCAAAACTAAAACTAAAACTAAACTGAGAAACGAACAAGGCCATTATATTTGGGTAAAAAATCATTTTGGCATTGGAGTGGGGCAAACCCAAATTGAGGATTTACCCAAATTTATACCCAAATATGGGGAAATTTTTGGGTCTAAGGCTGGAGATGCTCTTACCCCTTGACTTTTGAACTCATCTGTTTCATCCACCAATCTAAGATCCTCAAAACCAAACCCACCCCTGTCAACTTGACTAAAGTAGAATCTCTCTCCGTTGAAGTTCTTGTGAAACAGCTTTGCTTATCGACATCTAAAACACTTCAGGATTCATAATACAAGATCACCTGTCCATATCTCCCAGTACTAGGACTCATAACACACATTGGGTCACCATACCCATTGTTTAGATTCGTATGAACCCCAGAACAGAAGCAATCAAAACCCAAACAAGAGTTCTTTCCCTTGTTTTTTCAGACAAGCTTTGCAGCGGGATCCTAACCGAATCTCATTTAGTACTTTACTACTTTTGCACTGACGAATAAGTGCTGCAATAATACTCCCATGGACTTGAGCAGGTGGTGCACCGATTTATGACCGAGTTAACCATGTACATACAACATATGATGCCAGCGGTAGTCTCCTTTCCTCCAATTACAGTAATCCAAAGAGCCCCACACACACAAGAGTATATTCTTATGTTCGAGATTCATTTTAAGCTTAGCAGTCCAGGTCTTATAGTTCTGGTTTTCGAGTAACTAAAGGTTTTTCAGAATTTCTAAGAAGGACAAAGTGAATAAATTAGACTAGGGGGAGACAGAAATATAAGGTCGTAATTATTACTCTAATAAGCATCACATGTACATCAACCAAACCTGAGCTTCTTGTAAAAATACGGGGCTTCCCTTCATCTAACAAACACTAGAGTTTGAAGAGAGTCAACAACAGAGTAAAATGACTCCATCCCCGTTGTTAAGAGAGACGGCTGAAACAAATAGACCTCGTGATGTCCATACCTCAACCCAAGAACACCACAAAATGATAGCAGGTTATTCGTATATAAGGGGACACAAAAAAAAAAAAAAGAGAAACAAAAAATAACATGAGACAAACAAAGCTTATTAATTTGGTATAAGGTCTACAGACTACACTCTAAAGCCATTTTACACAGATACTTATTGTTCCAACTTTCTTTTCAGTAGCATTCACAGCCAGAATACTTCCTCTTCGAGGGAGCCATCATAGGAACATTGAAACTATAAGCTCATAATAAACCAAGTGCCTAAAAGGCCACAAAGATTTTCTCATTGTGCCCTGAACTCAACTTTCACCGTTACAAGCCTGCTAAAAGCATCCGTGCCTGCAATTGCTGGCCCTAAGAGTGTCCAAGTAGAATGCCTTCCAGCAGATTCTCATCTTCACCCCAAGAAGGGAAAAGAATGTAACAAACATCTTCAAAATTCTTGTTCTTACGAGTTACGACATTCCCAAAGATGGATGTCCAGGATATGAGAGTGATCTTGTACGCTTCACAGTTGTAGCCTAATACAACTGTAAGGCAATAGATGATTGGTCTAACTACCAACAAAAAAGAGATGAACAGATCTTCTCAGATATGCAAGTAAGGAAAGAACCAGATAATCTTGCTAGGGCAGTATGTATGCTCATCAAGTCAGTAGTGTCAATAACCCATGCGATGTTAGAGATAGCCAACAAAACCATCAATTTGTCTCAACCTCTCTGTATCATCAACCAACGTATCATAACTACTTTAGTCTGACACTGCATTTTCCCAGGTGAAAGCTGGCATTTAGTTCATGACCCAAATGAGGGAGGGAACGTTGGCATGCTGCATGCATCAAGAGTAAAGTGGTTCTTGCTGAACTAATGAACAAGCCGAGCCAGTAGCTGTTTGGGAAGTGACAGACTGGATGCTACTTCAACAGTATTACTCAGCAGACTTCTTAGATATGATCCTAAAGCGGTATAATCGATGTAGAGAATCAATGTACCACCAGAGGCTAAATGTGCTTTTACAATGAAAAAAGTGTTGGGAACTTGTGTGAAACATTGAGCCCCACAGCAGATAAATAGAAAAAGGCTTGAACCTTAAGATACAATGGGTGGCTCACCACTTAAAAGGCTTAAGTGGATGCGGCTCATTCAATGTATATAAGGTCCAGGTGATGTGGTGTGGCCTCCCTGGATATTCTCCAACGGATTGGGCCTTCGCGCACGTGGGAAGAACTTCAGGCGGACCAGACTCCCAACAAAAAGAACTTCTGAAAAGAGTGAAGGAGATTTTTGACAGAAGACACAAATTGCATGTCAAGTGACTCCACGGCACACATACTTTTAACCATGGTACCCAACCTAGTCACTTCATTAGGAGTTAGGACAAGTCGCTAATGGAATTGCTCCATGAAGAGGCCAATTACATAGTCAGAAAAAAAAAATGTCAAGGAGGCATTTCCCAACTGAAAGGACCAGGCCACCAGGGTGGTTACTAAGTCTGCACAACCTACCTCTTGTATTCAATTTATCCAGATTGAGTTTTGTCTCAGTTGGCATAAAAATAAGTGCCAAAACATATACTCGGGGTCTCTGATCTTTTTGTATTATTTAAGTAATGGAAAGATTGTTCAGAGACAGGAAACATGAGCATATGTGTTGTATACATCAACTATATTGAGCTAGTACTAGTTATTACAATATGCTGATTGAAGAGATGCAACATCAACACAACTGCCTTACACAAACATCTATCACGAGAAATCCACAACTGGACTCCCAGTTGTTTATTGTAATTCTAATGACCAAAAAATCATTTATGATTCGGGTAAATAATACAAAATTACAAAATGGCACTCACTTAAAAACATTCATTCCCCACATCTCGGTTTCTGTCGATAGCAAGCTAACTCACAGATTGCGCCACTTTCCTTAGACTAGTCTTCTGATTTGTTAGTTCTATTCTTGTTTCCATATACCAGACCTGTTTCCTGAAAAACAGTCCAACCAAGTGGCAAATTAATACAAACGTAGAAACACAAACTTAAGTCTGACATGATTCATATGAATCGAATTGTGAGTGATACCTGAGGATCAGGAATGGGTTTTCGTTTCTCGACGTAACGATACGGATCTGAAGCTGCAGCTAGAGCCGCCCTTTCCTGCGGAAGCAAACTCCACTCAATATCACAGTTGAGAATATTCACAAGAGCAAATAAAACCCATGGAATTCTGCTTTAACCCTCAAAACTGACAGTGAAGAAGAAGAAGGACCTGTTGCTGTCGTTTGAGGTCTTGGGATGGCTTGACCCAAAGGAAATAGGCTAGGGTTCCGGCGACGACCCAGGAGGCCAAGTTGGTTCCTCCCCTCAAACCACCCATCGAATTCCCCACGAAAGACCTCACATTTCCCAACGTTCTTTTCCAACTGCTGCTCCCCATCACAAAGACAAACGCAATAACCCAGAATTATATTCTTCTAGCGAAATTCTTCTAGCCTCCCACGGCCAAATCCTAACTGCTAGGTTTTTGTCTGAATCAATTTCTTGCACCCCAATTTTTGCTGCTTTCCCTTTCTGCTTGTGAATTGTGAAACTACAAAAGCTAGAAATTCAATCTCGATGGAATGCGGTGGGCCGGCGGCATACGGTGTCGGGCCTAACATTTGATCCATGCCATAGATACGTTTTAAACACCTTTGGGCTCTTCTGAGAAGTCTACCAGACTGGCCTGTATTTAAACTACAAAAGCCGGGGCCTGTTTTCTCACCCATACATGGATCGGCAGCCCAAATCCTAGAAGCAAGAAGTAATGAGAAAATTAATTCTTTCGTAACCTTTTTTTAGTGTTTAGTTGCCAAAAAAATACTCCTACTTATTGAACGCATATCTTCAATTTGCTCACTGGAAAATACTTTCTAGACAAAAAAGATCTTGCAAAAAAGAAAGAATTCTAGTTTTCTCTAAAGTTCTTCCCAACAGAACAAACACAGAAAAATAATTTTCTTTTTTCTTTTACTTCTGTTATAAATGTTATCAGAACAGATGGATGACCTTGGGGTGTGTACTAGTCTTGAATGTGTTGGTTGAGGTTTGGCTATATAGCAATGTATCGTCCAGCCAAAAGATAGACACAAACAAAAGAGAAAGAAAAGACAGAGAGCAATATACCACTCTGAATAATATTTGAGTAGTCCAGAAGACTAACTTTTCTACATATTTGTGTCCAGCTCTTTACTTACTTTTTAGCTCTCATAATCTGCTTGGTTTTATAACACGTTATCAGCACGAAGCTTTAACCAACTAAGAGAGGTAAATGATTTATACTTGTTGATTTCATATACACTGCTCTATTCATTTCTTTTACATAATATTTATGGAAATAATTATATGAAAAAAAAAGGGGGGAAGATTGTCCTGAAGTACAAATCAGTATAGAATCCTGAAGTATTCTAATCTTAAAATAAAATAGAGTAAATGGGGAAATACCAGAAGAATTTTACCCAACAAATTCTCAACAAAAAAAAAAATGGCAAAATACCTGAAGTATTTTTAGCAACAAGGAGGATGGGTTTTCAAAATTTTGAATCCGCTACACCGCCTCGAACCCGTGACCTCCTTAAGGGAAATCACGAGTTTGGCCACTGAGCTAACCCCAGTGGTTAGTCATATGATAACAAATTTATTTATTTATGGGATTCTCATTATAATCCTACCTAGTAGTTTGCAATTTCTACACATACTTGTAACTTTACTGCCTTAAGAAATCCATATATATGACATGCATGATTGACTTTTGTTTTGGTATGTAGTTAATTCTAGCACCCATATATAAGGCATGATGTGTCATTTTTCTAGTAAAGTGGAAGTTTTTCGAAAGTCAGCAAGAGTAAAAACCATTTTGAATGTTCTGATTCTTGTTAAATGCATGTACATTACATGAGTTCTCTGTAAACTATCAGAGATATATAGGTGTCTGTTTCCCAAACGAAACTTTCAGAGATCACTTGCGTGAATGTTTTTACTTTTGAGACTACCACCATCCGGCTAGCAAAATTATTATCATATATAATTAGTCAATTTTTTTTTTACTTTGTAATTTTCGTTTAACTGTCTGTTTAATAAAAAAAAAAGGGAGTGGGTTGTTAGCCTCATTTATTATCGTATAAAATCAGTCATCTCTTGACTCTCTATTGTTCTGTTTTTAAGATGGAAATTATTTGTCTGATCAAAGTATCTTGTTTTATAGACAATGTCGAACTATACGAAATTGGAATTTGTTGCCCTCGACATTTCGGGAAGAAATTATCTGTCATGGATCCTTGATATAGAGATTCATCTCGATGCAATGGAAATCGGGAGAACGATCACAAATGGTAATAGTGCATCCCTGAAGGATCACGCAAGGGCCATGATCTTTATCCGACATCACCTCCACAAGGACCTGAAGTCCGAGTAAGAGATATGTCAGATCATCAAATCAAAACAATTCGTCTTGACAATGCTGGAGAGTTCACATCTCAAACATTTAATGATTACTACATGTCAATTGGTGTTGATGTTGAGCATCCTGTTGCACACACTCATACCCAGAATGGTTTGGCTGAATCTTTTATTAAAAGACTTCAGCTAATTGCTCGACCATTGCTTATGAAATCAAAATTGCCAGTTTCTGCTTGGGGACATGCTATTTTACATGCTGCATCTCTGATTCATGTTAGGCCAACTGCATATCATAATATTCACCCACACAGCTTGCTCTTGGTCAACAACCGAATATCTCTCACTTAAGAGTTTTTTGTTGTGCTGTGTATGTGCCTATTGCACCACCCCAACGTACTAAAATGGGTCCACAACGTAGGCTTGGGATTTATGTTGGTTTTGATTCTCCATCTATCATTAGATTCCTCGAACCCCTAACAGGCGATGTGTTTAAGGCACGCTTTGAGGATTGTCATTTTGATGAATCAGTTTTCCCACCATTAGGGGGAGATAGGTCGAAGCCAGAAGCTCGACGTGAAATTACTTGGAATGTTTCGGCATTATCTCATCTTGATGCTCGTACTAATCAATGTGAACTGGAAGTTCAAAGGATCATTCATTTGCAAAGGATTGCAAATCAGTTACCGGATGCATTTACAGATGCAAATAAAGTAACCAAGTCTCATATACCAGCTGCCAATATCCCAGCACGGATCGAAATTCCCACAGGACAAATTACTAGTACAACAGCTGATGAATCTAAAGCACGCCAGAAGCGTGGGAGACCTGTTGGTGCCAAAGATAAACTTCCCCGGAAGAGGAAAATCCAAGGCAAACAAATTGAAGTCCCAGAAATAGCTGATACTTCTGAGGGGATCAAGCTAATAAATGTAAAAGCTCATGAAGAGGCTAAATCTGCAAATGAAAGAATGAATTTATCAACATTTCCTCCTACTTCTGAATCTCCCGAAGAGAAATCTCCCGAAGAGTTATTTCCTGAAATGGAACAGGTACCTGAGAATAATGAGATCTCAATACATTATATGAGTACGGGAGAAATGTTGGACAGAAATAAAACCGTTGTCAACAACGCGTTTTCATTTAAGGTTGCTCTTAACATTACTAGAAGTGATGATGAAAGTGAACCACAAACTGTCGAAGAATGTCGACGCAGAAATGATTGGCAAATGTGGAAAGGAGCAATTCAAGCAGAGTTAAATTCTCTTGCAAAGAGAGAGGTATTTGGACCTGTAGTTCAAACCCCTAAAGGAATACAACCTGTGGGATACAAATGGATGTTTGTGCGAAAGCGCAATGAGAACAATGAAGTTGTACGATATAAAGCACAACTTGTTGCACAAGGTTTCTGGCAAAGACCTGGAATTGATTATGAGGAGACATACTCTCCCGTAATGGATGCTATCACATTCAGATTTTTGATTAGCTTGGTAGTTACAGAATGTCTGGACATGCGTCTGATGGACGTTGTGACAGCATACTTGTATGGATCACTAGATGCTGACATATACATGAAGGTCCCCGAAGGATATACTATGCCTGAGGCATGCGGTTCAAAACCTCAAAGTGTTTATTCACTTAAGCTACAAAAATCTTTATATGGGTTGAAACAATCTGGTCGTATGTGGTACAAACGCCTTAGTGACTATTTGTTAAAGGAAGGATATGAAAATGATCCTATTTGTCCATGTATTTTTACTAAGAAATCAAACTCTGGTTTTGCAATTATTGCGGTTTATGTCGATGATTTAAATCTCGTGGGAACTCCGGAAGAGCTCATAAAAACCGCCGAATATTTAAAGAAAGAGTTTGAGATGAAAGATCTTGGTAAAACAAAGTTTTGTCTCGGCCTGCAAATCGAGCATTTGCCAACTGGGGTTCTAGTACACCAGTCGACATATACGGAAAAAGTTCTTAAGCAATTCTACATGGATAAAGCACATCCATTGAGTACTCCTATGGTTGTTCGATCACTTGATGTGAACAAAGATCCATTTCGTCCCCAAGAAGAGGGAGAGGAAATTCTTGGTCCGAAAGTACCATATATGAGTGTCATCGGTGCACTTATGTACCTAGCAAATTGTACACGACCAGATATTGCATTTTCAGTCAATTTATTGTCTCGATATAGTTCAGCTCCTACTCAACGGCATTGGAAAGGAATTAAACACATATTTCGTTATCTCCGAGGAACGGTTGATTTGGGTTTGTTCTATTCAAATGGATCGAAGTCACAATTAATCGGATACGCAGATGCTGGTTATTTATCTGATCCACACAAAGCTCGGTCACAAACAGGATATGTGTTCACTTGTGGTGGCACTGCTATTTCATGGTGTTCTGTGAAGCAGACGTTGACTGCCACTTCTTCTAATCATTCTGAAATTATTGCGATTCATGAAACAAGCCGTGAATGTGTTTGGTTGAGATCTATGATACAGCACATTCGGAAAAAGTGTGGATTATCTTCAATTAAAAATAACCCGACCATATTACATGAAGACAATGCCGCATGTATCACACAGATTAAAGCTGGTTATATTAAAGGAGACAGAACTAAGCATATTTCACCAAAATTCTTCTACACCCATGATCTCCAGAAAAGCGGTGATATTGATGTTCAGCAGATACGTTCTAGTGACAATCTGGCAGATTTATTCACCAAGGCATTACCAACCGCAACATTCAAGAAGCTAGTTAACGGTATTGGGATGCGCCGACTCAAAGACACATCATGCAAAGTTGAGGGGGAGTAATTAATGCTAAAAGATAAACGATTGTATTCTTTTTCCTTTGTCTAAGGTTTTGTCCCACTGGGTTTTCCTTAGCAAGGTTTTAATGAGGCAATCTGTAAAGAGTTTTTCACTATGTACTCTTTTTCCTTCACCTAAGGTTTTTCCCATTGGGTTTTTCCTTGGTAAGGTTTTAATGAGGCATATTTTTTTAGTTTTTGGTCATCCAAGGGGGAGTGTTATAAATGTTATCAGAAACAGATGGATGACCTTGGGGTGTGTGCTAGTCTTGAATGTGTTGGTTGAGGTTTGGCTATATAGCAATGTATCGTCCAGCCAAAAGATAGACACAAGCAAAAGAGAAAGAAAAGACAAAGAGCAATATACCACTCTGAATAATATTTGAGTAGTCCAGAAGACTAACTTTTCTACATATTTGTGTCCAGCTCTTTACTTACTTTTTAGCTCTCATAATCTGCTTGGTTTTATAACAACTTCACCTTTTTTAGAAAATATATTTCTTACATGACATTCTCAAAATTTGATTGAAGCCGAGTGGGAAAAGATCTCCGAATTCAATAGATTAGAGCATCCCTAATGGCATATTCAAAAAGAAAAATATTCAAATTTTGGCATTTGAATACTTAAAAAAGGCTCACAATGGAATTTGAATAAATACTCAAAGTTAGCAACATTTTTTATAAATACTCAAATTTTGGCATTTGGATACTCAAAACTACCAACATTTTCCCACTAATCAAACTTGGATACTCAAAACTACCAACATTTTCCCTTCTTTTGATTATGGACAAAAGTGAACTATTGTAGAGCTTCACATTGCTAACTTTAGAAACCCATTAAATGAATACTCAAAAGGTAATGTGGCAACATTTAAATATTCACATTTGAGTATGTCATTGGTGATGCTCTTAGGCAATCAATTCCAGTGGTAAATTTCCATATAGAATGAAAGAGAGAAATGGCCGTGTGGAAACGAGTAGCTGTAATGCACTCTAGGAGCGTACACCCGTCCGGAAGCTCACCCAGCATGTCCAACTGAACCCATTTTTCTTAGGGTTCAGAATAAATATTTAAGCCCATAGGGATGGAATGGGATGGGTTGAGATTTTAAGCCTATGTACTAAATAGCATGAGTTTGGAACAACAGGAAATGCCAAGCCGCCCCCACTTTTGTGGGGGCTTTCACCCAAACCCAATTTGTCTTTTACTCCTAAATAGACCCAGCACGCGCATGAGTGGATTTTTTGTTTGACGCACGCGCATGTGCGTGTCACATGCTACTTGATTACCTTTTGTACTTCCTGACACTTTATCTCTTCTCACTCTTTCTTTACACGGCACACATACTTTTTCTCTCCTCTCTCTCTCTCAATCTCTTATTTTTGAAACTTTAAATAGTTATAACTTTTAATTTATATATTCAATTTTGAAACAAAATATATATTTAAAACCTACTCGACGACATCTACCAAACAAGATCCATATTGAATATAAAATTGTGTGAAGAAAAAAATAATTTGAGGAGTGTGAATTCTTTCATGTTGGAGGGTGTGAATTTCGCATTTGAGGGGTGTGAATTCTTTAATTTTGGACGCGAATTATGTATTTTGGAGAGTGAGTTGTGTAGAGGATGTGTGAATTGTGCAATTGAGCGATATGAATTCTTTCATTTAGTAGGCTGTGAATTGTTCAAAATGGGTGTGAATTCTTTCATTTTGGAGGGTGTGAATTGTTCAAAAGGATTGTGAATTCTTTCATTTTGAAATGTGTGAATTCTGCATTTGAAGGATGTGAATTCTCTTATTTTGAGTGTGAATTTTGTATTTTTGTGAGTAAGTTGTGATATGTGAATTATGCATTTGAGGGGTGTGAATTTTATATTTTTGTGAGTAAGTTTGATATGTGAATTTTGCATTTGAGGGGTGTGAATTTTGCATTTGAGGGGTGTGAATGCTTTCTTTTTGTAGTGTGAATATAGTATTTTGGAGAGTGAGTTGTGACATGAATTTTGCATTTCACTTACATGAATTTTTTCTTTTGGAGTGCGAGTTGTGTATTTTGGAGTTTGAGTTATGATGTATTTGAAGGGTGTGAGTTCTTTTTCCATTTTATGGTGTGAATTATTTAGAAGGGTATAAAATAACTTTTTTTACATGTACTGAATTTCATATTCACAATGGATCTTATTTGAAAGATCTCATCGAGTAGATTTCACATATATAAGATGAATATATGTAACAAAAGTTATTTATTTTTAAATCGAAAATAAGAGAGGAAAGAGAGAGAGAGAGAGAGAGAGAGAAAAGCTACACGCCTAGTAGCTAGTACACTTATTAATGCACATGTGGATTAGCTGGTAATGTGACAAAAGCTATCCCAATTGCCGAAAACGGGTATTTCCAAGGGAATTGATAATCGCACTCTAAAAATTGATGCATACACTCCAAGCTACAGTGGTTTTCCAAAACTACCCTTTTGCAAGTTTCAATTTTAGTTAATTCAGGCGCTCCTAAATTTTTTTACTCTTCTCCTCTGCCTCCTCTGTTAACGGAAGAAGAAAAAATTGACGCCCACCCAAACCCTAACCTGTAACAAAAACGCTATTGTGAATTAGGTGCTGTAGATCGAGGATTCAAGTTCAGAAGGTAGTTTTTTAGTTCTTTTCCTATGATTTTGTCGGGATTAAGTTATGATTGGGTGGGTTTTTTGTATTTTAAGAAAGGCTGGTTCGGCTAAAAATTTTCGCTGCTTCACAAATCCAGGTGAGAGGGGAACCAAACAGGGGAAAAAACATTGATGCGCTTCAATACATCACCACCACTACCACTACAGGCATAAAATCTTGGAAATTTTCGGATCGGAAAGCTAGTTCAAGCTCGTGATTATTTTTATTTCTTTTTTTAGTAGATTCTCCACGTCGAAACTTACCTTGGTATTTTAATTTTCCATGTTCTAGCTGTAAATTTGTTATGTATATTTTTGAAGTTTTTCTAACCCAACTCTCTCTAACCTAACTTCTCTCGTAAGCCATTTTTTTAGCCGCCTCTCAGCCAGTTGCCGCTGCTTAGGGGGAGGCCGAGAGCCTCACGCCAGTCTCTTGAACATCGGCTACCCTCCCCTCTTCCTTTTTTTTTTTCAATTTTCTAAGCGTTTTGATTAATCTCCCTCCCCAATCCATCCAGCCGCTGCGCCGATCGTTGATTTCTCCTGCTCCGATCTAACATGCAATAGTAGATTTGTATAGATATGGACTATGATTGCTTCTGTCTTTACCATTTGGACTGCTAATGTTAATTTCTAGAAAACAATTACCATTTGTACTGCTAATGCTAACTGCTTCTGACTTTTTCCGTTTGGTTTTGGTTCAACATTCTGTTTGGAGTGCCTTAGTAAATGAGAAGATAATTTGGGGGTGGAGTACCTCTAGTAATTTTTATATTTTCAAAAAGATAGTTTGGTAACTTCATTATATTTTGAAGTGCCTGCATCAAAAAAGGGAGCCCCAAAATCAGCTCCCTATTTCCAATGGGCGCGAGTGAAAAGGGACTTGGGGGGAATGTGTTTGACATGAGGTGGGCTTGGAAGGGAAGCTACTGACAAAATAAGGCCGGCCTATAAGAACCCCATAACTATTGAAGAATTCCAACTTTTTGAGCATTTTAATTGCTTTTTGGGGAGACAATTTTGATTATTAGTACTTCATAGTTCGGGGTATTATGTTTAATAGTTTTGTGAGAACTTAGAACTTTACCTATATTTATTACGGTTGTGAATTTTAATTTGTGATTTTTATGATTATAATTAGTTTATGTATGTGATGCGCTTTAGAAAATAAATGGGCTTGTTCGACAGGCTTGGAAAGTTAAAATTTTAATTGGGTTGGGCGTGGGCATATTAAATGAAGCCTGATTATTAATGGGTTGGGTTTGGGCTTGCACAAATCTCATTATTATCTAGTATAGTCCCGGTCTGACCCCGGCCCAGTCCGGTGTATGTGCACCCCTAATGCACTCCCTCGTAGGGCACCCTATAGTGCACTTTGTGAACTATCGGATTTTTTTTTCAACAGTCCAGATTTCATACAATATTTTTCATCTAGGGTACTGATTTTACCTATAAGAAATTTTGGACCTTTAAAAACGTATCACACTACACCCCCGTAGAGCGGGAGTGCCTTACAGGACCCCTGGATCTGTGTGGGATAGCTATCGATACAAATTTTAGATTGTAGTTTTAAATTCTACTGTAGATTCTAGATTTTAGATTTCAGTAGAAGTGGAAAACATGTTTACCATAGCTGTCAAGTTTATTATAACTGTGAAATTATGATTAAACTGCAATTTTATTGGTACCATTTACTGCAAAAAACTAAAAAAACCAGCTTTTATAAAACTTAACACCGAAAATCTACTCCGAAACCTAGCTTGGTGATTTTAAGAATTTCATTTATGTTTTTAGCTTTTTAAAATATATAGAATCCAAGAAGCTTGAATATTTAGTAAATGCTCCAAACTTGTTTTGAAAAAATAGAATCTAAAAAACTGCAAAAATAATTTTTTGTATACACCCTGTGTCTCCTAACATGTGACTTGTGAGACAGGATACTAATATTTACTGTAAATGAGTCAAATGGAGTTGTAAAAAATATGTGCAGTCGTGTTCGGTTTACAGTAAACCGTTTACTAGTCTAGTTGATCTGAAACAGGTTTTAACTGAATCATTCATAAGTCCAGCTCGAACATTTTGCTTGAACATTTTTCTTTTCCAGCCCCTTTTGAAGTGTATTACTTCGTAAATTCAATTTACTAAAAAGAAATGGTCAAAACAACTTTTACATCAATTTAAAATTTTTCACATTAAAAGAGAGAGTTGCTCCCCAGTCCACTATACCAATTTCCTAACGTCAACAGTCCACTCTATAGTTTCATAACATCAACAGTCCTCACGCGTGTCCAATAGACACAAATACCCCTGCCTTTATAAATTTAGTCCTGAACCTCTGAACGTCATTCTTGGGCCTCTCTCTCTCTCTCTCTCTCTCTCTCTCTCTCTCTCTCTCTCTCTCTCTCTCTCTCTCTCTCTCTCTCTCTCTCTCTCTCGTCGTTGCTCAGCCACTCACCGCATGTCATGGCATTTGACGACGTTAGGGTGGTCGACGTCGTGGAGGATGAGGATTTCACGGCAAATCTGGTTTCTGACGATGTCTTCGTGGTTTCCGTAGATGACTTTGAGGGCGTAGAGTTTTCCGGTTGGGCGGTGGATGACTTTGTAGACAGTGTCGCCGCTGCCAATTCTGTTGAGTCTTTCCAGAGAAGAGAAATTCAGCGGCGATGTGCCGGAGAGCGTTGGGGTCAAGTTTGAGGAG
Source organism: Vaccinium vitis-idaea (assembly GCA_963854785.1). Taxonomy (NCBI): domain Eukaryota; kingdom Viridiplantae; phylum Streptophyta; class Magnoliopsida; order Ericales; family Ericaceae; genus Vaccinium; species Vaccinium vitis-idaea. The sequence continues at coordinate 36,897,323 of OY978226.1, read as the reverse complement.
GAGGAAGATGAGGGACACTATTTTCAAAGTTGTATAGTACAAACTTGTTTAATAGAAAAAGAAAGACAAGCTATGTAGTACACTATTTTCAAAGCTATTTTTAAAGATGTGTAGTACACGAAGCTGTGTAGTACAAGCTGTGTAGCCCGTCATTCATTAATATGACAAATGCTACCGGTGTAGCCCATAGAAAAGAGAAATTGCTACAAGTGGATAACACTGTTAAGTATTGATAAGATAGGTTTTTTTTTTTTTTTTTACTTTCTTTTTTAACAAAAGAAACTCCATTAATGAGGTACCTTTTTGCTTCTACATATAAAATATTTCGATTTATGCATGTATGCATTTGACCCAAGTAATCACATTTTGTTAACCACATCTAATCTCAAATAAGCTTTAAAAAAAAGATATTAGTACAAATAACCATATCCTGTGAGTCTAGATAACCACATCTTTTTATTCCAGATAACCACATCTTATCCCGAGTAGGCTTTAAAAAAAAGATATAATACAGATAACCACATCTTGTTTGTCCAGATAATCACCTCTTGCGATTCTAGATATGGTTATCTGCGCCGGCGACTTTTCCGGCGAAGTTCAATTTTCCGGCGACTTTTCCGGCGATGACGAAATTTCCGGCAAACTTTTTCGGTGCCGGTAACTTCCGGCAAACTTTCCGTCACCGGTGAACTTTTCCGGCAAGAGTATGTTATGTATTAAATTTAATGTGAGGGTATATTTGTCTATTAAAAATGGAGAGTGGTGTTAGTGGTTCTTTTACTTCTTTATAACAAAATAATTGAGTGCGAGCGTGCCAGAGAGAGTTTTAATCTCCTCCCTCAGATTAACTTTGGAAAAACCAAATATAATCAGGCGATTGTGTTTTAATGGTTCAATTACCTCAATTAAGAGGATTTTTCTTTTAAAGTGAAGAAAATGTGAACCAATATACTTAGGAAATTAAAGAACAATAAAGAAACAAGATGCTTCGATTAACAAATCAAAAGGTAACTTACTTCGAACTGCCTTCAACTTCAAAATACAACGTGATGAGAACTTCGAATAGATGATTGTTACAAGAACAATCGAAATTAATCCTAAACTACTCACTAATCTACTTCCCAATCTACTTCGAACTGAGTTCGAAATCCTAAACTACTTGCCAATGAACAAACCAAGCATCATTTCATTTGATAGCTGTTTGTTGAAGATTTGTCCGGGGGGTCTTCACTCTTCAATTTCTTCTATTTATAGATGCTGCTTGCAGTTGAACTTCCCGCCCAATGAATTTGAACTTGGCTTGCTTCGAACTCTAACTTCTACTCTTCAAGTTGGCAGCTTCTTTTTCCTCCACGTCTGAATTTGAATTCTTCCAATTCTTCTCCCAGAAGCTTTGATTTTGTATCTGAACGGCTACTTAAAATAACTCAAATGATTATGAGTTAAGGAGATAACTGCCTTTCAAAACGTACTCCACAACTGCCACTTTGCCTTGTTTCACAAGTTTACACGTGGAGTTTATGTGTTTAACATTTGATATCATGGCTTCGAAGTCAATCTTTATATCAGCAATGGTTCGTAACTGCCAATAACTGCTTTTCTAATTTTGAGAAATAATACGACATCGTATTTACTCATCTTTGTTTTATTAATCCAGTGTGTCTTCATTGACAGATACTTGCCAACGTTTGGCATTTCAGATTACGTGTCAATTAATTATTGGATTTGTTAATTTTATATGTAAACAAGTGGACCTTATACCTTAGAAATTGCAAAAAGGTGGATTAGAGGAGTGTAGACACCCCAATTTTGGATACCCGTGCATGCCCGATGACGAATGAAACGTTTAAACCACCATGGAACTTGTCCAGGAAAATTGGAAACTCAGCCTCACAAGCCGTGCGGCTCCTGTTATAGGCCGTACGGTTCTTCCTTCTTCACACACGCCGTGCGGCTCGCTCATGCAAGCCGTGCGGCTCCCTCATACAAGCCGCGCGGCTAGTGTTGTTATCTCTGAAAAATTCCTGACAGGCCAGCTCAAGGAATATCATCATCTCGCCACCGCCGAATATCATCATTTTTATTCTCTCATTTCGGTTATAAATGGAGGCTCCCTCCTCACAGTAAACACACACAGAAAAACTCCACTATTCCGACGTTACGCCGGAAAACCTTCCAATCAATTTTTTCGTCCGAAATTCTGTCCAAACTTCCCTATAAACTTCGAGCTTGTTCTATTTCATTCGTTTAAAACCTCCCTGTGATCCACCAGTACGTATCAAATCTGTTTCGAACCCGTTTTCAAAGAGTCCAAACCCGAAGAATCCGAAGTTTTCAACCTCCGTTTCGAGTTCCAGAAAGGTATAAGTCGTTTTCAAACTTCGATTTTTCAATCGCGGTTCTCCGAGGGTATCCCGAGTTAGTAACGGTTTCAACGACCATATCTTAACTCGGTAAATCATTTTCAAAATAAAAACCGGCTTTCCGGAGCCGTACCGGGCGATTTTTCTCGATAAACGCACGGTACGATCCGTACCGGGAATGAGTTTCATTTCAATAACTTGATCACAAACAAAAACAATCCATTTTGAGTTGATTTGAAGAAGAAAATCAGATTTTGAACGGATTTTGGGCTCACTGGTCCCAAAACAAAATTTTTGAAAAATAGGTTGCGTGAAAGCCGCGCGGCTTGTAGCATAAGCCGCACGGCCCCTATGCAGGAGCCGCGCGGCTCCCGTTTGAATCAAATTTTTATACTCTGTTTTCCCCTGTTCGTACCCTGTTTCTCTGTTCTTTTCTGCCATTTTCCTGTGTTTATTGCATATTTCACCCTTTGTTTTCTTACTATTACTATTTAGTCCTTTTGTTTAAATTTTATTCCCGTTATGGTTTCAATTAATTTCTTTATTTGCTTGTTTATTTGTCAAAGTTCTTAATAAAATATTTTCTACAAAAATCCCACAAATTATTTAGTAGAGACCGGGAATTTCCCGGGCGAGCGGGGTGCATTTTTCAATAAAAACCTTCCCCGCGCGTAATCTGGCTTCCGAATCCAAAAAGAATCTTTTCGCGGATCAAATCCTTTTCCAAAACGGCATGAGAGTCAACAATCATTCTTAAAACGGTTTCTCGGGTACCAAACATTTTCCAAATTTAAACCCCGGGTGGCGACTCACGTTTTTCTTTAGTTTTTCACATCCGAACTTCGAGAGCGAGCCGCGTGGATCCCACCGTCCACAAGGAGTTATGGAACTAAGAGGTGGACTAGACATGTTACAAAAAGCTATAATGGACCTTAGAGTAATTCTTTATAACTTTTACCCATGCTTTCTAAAATTAGCCTCTACTTTTAACCATTAACTCTTTACCAACTAAATTTTTAAAAGGGTAAAATAATAATTGTGAAAACTTTTACCCATTAGCTTTTTAAAATATATAGTTAATAAGGAGAAAAGTTGGGTGCAAATTTGGTAGGAGCTGAGGTGGTGCTCCTTCGGCACATCTGGGCCGTCCAAAAGTGTGTTGGACGGTCTGGATTAAAACACTCTCTCACCTCTTTCTCTCTCCTCTTCCCCTCTCCTGTTTTTCTCTCCAAATCTGAACCATCCAAATACACTTTGGACAGCTCGGATGTGCCGAGGGGCACCATGTGGTACTCTATTTGTACCCAAGATTTTCTTATTATTAGGGACAACCCAAAATGGAATAATACACTATAAAAAAATGGATGGAACTGGAGTACTTAGTTTGGAAGATTTTGGTAATAAGATGAATAAATTAAATAGTATTTGGTTTGTTTTGTAGTTGAAATGAGGAATAAAGATAAATTAGAGGGTTTGGGGTGGATTAGCATGGGTTAAGGAGAGGTCATCTAGGCAGATTGAATATGGACACCCCCTAGGTTGTCCATAAATAGGGTGGATTGGGCCAGATGGGAAGGGGGGATAGTGTCATCAGACCTCCTTTTTTTTTGCTCCCAAACCATGAATGTAATTGTGGACCCGGGATAAAGAGAGGGGATAAGTCATCCAGCCTCCTCATTGCAGCCAAACGAGCCCTTGGAATTTTGAATACTGTAGTATTTTCTTTTTACTATTTTTTTTATTATGAATCCCTAAAAAACTCAGAATCGGCCCTGTAGCCACTCCCACCTTTTTCCTCTCCATTTTCTTCTCTTCCTCTCAGGCTCTCCTACCTCAATGGTTGCGAGGTGGTTGAGACCTTCTCCTTAGGGAGGAAAGATCTCCCACTCCTCCCATCATTTTTGGATGACGGAGACCAAGATCTAGAGTTCCGAATCTGGGTGCTGGCTCTTGCATGGAGACCTTGGTCGATTTGGTTCGGACAGCTGCTTCCTGAGCTCTCCAACTGCGACAATGAAGGCGTCTGAAGGTAGATGCAGCGGTCATCCAGCGGCTGGAGTGCAATCTGATGGCGATCCTCCATCCACCCACCTCCATGAGCGGAGATCTAGATCCAACATCGACGCTGAACGACTTTTGATTTTGTTTTGTTGTATTTTTGATGTTTTTTTCTCTATACTTTAGTTGAATGCAGTTTATGATTTCCTAAAACAAAGAAGGTTCAAACTTCCTTTTTTTTCTTTTTTTTTAACACAACGAGTGGATCTTGAAAGATCTTTCAAGGATATCAAAATGTCGGTGCATTTTATGTCGGTACATTTTAGACTTTCATAGTGGCCTACATTATTGAAGGAGAAAAGAAAGACATCTTTTCCTTTTCAAATTGAAATGCCGATTCATGCCCCATCAGTCCCAATAGAAGTTTTTAAATCTTGCAAGCTGTGACGCGGTCCTTAATTAACTTCAGAAAATAATTCTAGACCTCCCTAGAGATTACGGGAACAAAATAAGGTTTATTATATCACAATGGCAGCTTTCAGAGCTTTTAGTGAAAAGCTCAAACCACATGAATGGCTGTTATGGCTGTTTTGAGTGGGAGATGACAAAAGCAGAAGGAAAAAAAGAAGCTGAATCATCTCTCTCTCTCTCTAACCCCACTTACCCATCACATTCAACAATTATAACAAGCCTTCAACATTCCAAAATCTAGTAATCCTACTTCCACTATAATTTCTTGGCTTAACTACATCTACGGTCCTTATAAAATAGTCACCATTTCATTATCATCCTTGTAAATTTTATGCTTCAATTTTACCCTTAAACTTTGCGACGAACTTCAATGTTACCCTTTCCGTCCACAAATGGACGGAAATATCCTACGTGGCAAACGGTAGACTGATTTGGATCTTTTTTGACACCGTGGATGGTACACAGGATTCATCTAGTACCAAAATCCAAACACTCTCTCACTCTCAATACGTCTTCCTCACCCACCCACACTTCCCCCAATTGTAAACCCTAAATCCCCAAACCATTCCCCCAAAATCCCACTTGATAACAGCTCTTCTTCCTTCAAGTCAGATGGCTTCAAGCTCAAGCCACTCTCCTCTTCCTCAACTGGTGGTCATGGGTGGCCGGTTTGCAATGCAGATCAAGATCTATTATGAAAACTTCATGGACTAGTGACAATCCTGGAAGAAAAAAAAAAACTCTGGAACGAAGTGAATAGTTCGGCAACGATGCAAGCAAAACCACATGCCTTTCCCTCGCCGCCGCCGGCCACCAACTGATTCCGTTCTTGCCACCGGGCACAAGCTCATCATCAGAAACCGAGTATTTCTTTGAGAGAGATTGTTGGGGGGAAATCTCATTGGACCAACCTCCCACCGTTCGTCATCTCCGAGATCTGCATATTGTCCCATTTTTCATGGCTGATTTATGTACTACAGAGAGATGTGAATAAAATTCGTGACTTTTTCAATTCGGGAATTTCGGGTATAGAGTTTTTTGTGAGAAGTTAGATTTTCTAATCTTGAACCGGATTTCTATTTTATTAGATTTATTTCTATTTTATTAGATTTCAAGGCTGGTGAATAATCAATGAAGCTTTGTTAAAATCTGATGGAAGCAGGAAATGGAAGGGAAAAAATAAGAAAAAAAGAGAGCAAAACGGGAATTTGGGAGATGACAGTGCTCTGTGTTGCTTCCACGGCGTCAACAAATGCTCCACATCACCTCCCGTTTGCCACCTAACAAATTTCCGTCCATTAGTTGACAGAAAGGGTAACATTGATGTCCCTCATAGATTACAAGGGTAAAATTGAAACAAAAAAATTTATAAGGATGAAATTGAAACGGAGACTATTTTATAGGGACCAAATAAGTAGATAAGCCTAACTTCTTTGATTGTCTTTGTTCTTCTTTCCGATTCTCACGACTGACAGGAAATATTTATTCTTGGATTATGATTGGATGATTACAAATAATCCATTACAGCGAATCTAGCCAGCAAAATGCATTATGCTTCCACCCTTGCTCGCAGCTATGACCCAGACTTAGACTAGGTAAACTCCCTGAAATATGTACCGAAGGTGGAAACCTCGACTACCTCCTCAGAACAATGCAACAGAATAGCTAGCAAAATGTATCATGACTAGTATCTTAATTCAGCTGCGAGAGTCGAGGCCACCATTGTACGTCAGACGATCACAGTAGAAAAAGAACATGAATCAGCTGCATTCACAGTAGTCTGCGTTATTTTCTATCTTCGTATTGCATTTGATGCACAAATTGGTGCTTGCATACCGGAAGGCATCCCTCGTGATTTAAGGCACGTTTTACTATTTGAGGAAGCCCATTGTGTACTTGCGTTGTAGGAGAGACATACACCACAACTAATACCAGCGTCTACCCCAACAAAACAACAAGAGAAAGAACAAATGCATGCCTATCCAAATTCAAAATCCTGATAAATTTAATCTTGTGTACAAATCAACAGGAGATGAAACAACAATTTGAGCCAGTACTCAAAAACAATGTGGCCCCCAAGCGCAAAAAACAATGACACAACACAAATTGAAACAGGAGGGAGGACAAGTTTCACTTTCACAACCAGGACACAACACTAGCTCGACATCCGAGGGGTCTCCAGTGGTCACACACAAGACACACACAGAGAGAAAGACACTAAAGTACAATCATGCAAGTTGGCCTAATGTCTTTTCATAGCACATGATTGCAATCTTTATGTATGGACAAGCGATCTCACATGGGTATTGTTCACCTTTGTCCTCCCTTTTGCCTTCTCCGCCTCTTTGAATGTTTGCTTGGGCCTTTATTTCCTCTTAAGATGAAAGACTTGAGATATCTCTTATTGATCTGTTGTATTTCAGGTGGGCATTCACAAGCTGCCCAGCTGCAATGGCAGACATCAAGGATAGCTCACCTGCCAAAACTGATCCAGCTACTATGGTGGCTAAAAGCCTTGCATTCGATCCTGGGGACTCTTTACAACCACCTTTCACACCAAGAAGGTCAAGGCAAGCTGACTGAGATGCCAGTTGAGTACCACCTCCAACTGTGCCCACCTAGGAAAGACAAAACCAAGTATGATACGACGGTATATAAAATAATTTTGAAAAACTCAACCCATAAAATAGTTCTCAAGACTAAAATCCACATTTCACACTTTTGAGTTGCAAAATAAAGTGAGGCTTAACAGAAGAAAATCCTCGTTGTGAGCTACAGCCTCTAACAGAGAGGTACTCGGCCTCAAAAGGTACTCAGATCAGACCATAGCCTTAAGCAAAACAAGAGACAAACGCAATCACGTATCTTTTCTTTTGGTATACAAGGACAACCCATGTATCAGAGTTTCCTGGAACTCCATTCGACAGAGGTTGTATCAAGACAAAATCATAATCAAGAAGAAAGTCAGAAAGTATGTGGGAATATAGGATCACCTCAATGCAAGGCATGGTCACTGAAACATGAAGATCCTTTCCATCATTGACAGCTTCCATCATAGTTATGCAGTGCGAACTCTCAATGTTCTGTGCTGGATCCTGCCCAGTAGCTATGAATACCGCAGAGACTATATTGGCAGCATGGGCATTGAAACCACCAAGAGCACCAGCAACAGCAGACCCAGCAAGATTTTTAAGCATGTTAAGCTCTATAAGTGCAGGTACGGTGGTTTTCAACACATTCCCAACTACCTCTCCACTGATAATTGCCTCGCAAACAACTGACTTTCCACGCCCTTCAATCCAGTTAACTGCAGCTGGCTTCTTGTCCGAACAGAAGTTCCCTGGAGAAAATGATAAATTGGGTTACGACTCAATTAACAGGCCGTTAAATATAGTGTTATAAAAATGAACATCGCTTAAAGGGCTTAACTAGTCAGTCAGTAAAGTGGAACTAGGAATGAAATTTTTTGTAAGAAACTAACGATTATGGAGGTATATTTTCATCAAACAGCCACGTATCAGAAACAAATATTTGTAACCAAAGGGTCAGAAACCCTGAATCTAAGAACAATTAAACTTAATAATTATAATGCAGACCCAATCAGATTTGCATCGAGTCCCAAAGTTTGGGAGAGAGAGAGAGAGAGTTACCAGAGATGCCAATAACATCCATGTCTTGAAAATCAGCTTGGAGGTAATCTAAAACGTATTGAACACCTTTGGACACCATGTTCATCCCCATCGCGTCCCCTGTGCTGCAGCTAAATCTCATGTAAAGATTTCTCCCTGCAATAGAGCACTTAATATCTTGGAGCCTTGCAAATCTGCCCGATCTGTAACAAGAGAAGCCCAAACACTGTTCAAGAAAATGCTAAAAACATCATATACCAATCATAAAAAACGAATCCTGCATACTCGGAACACGTCAAACTTCAAAGCAGAAACAATGAAACGCAAGATAACAAAATCATAAGCAATTCATTGTGCATACAAACATAATTAAAGCATCAGACAACAAGCGCACGAGGCCAACTCCATTCCTTTATTTCTACACGTCATATTCCAGTAAAAATAGAAGCGTTGCAAGTTTATTAAGATTTGGTCAAGTGTCGGTACTTCGTTTTATAAAGGTTTAGGTTCTCCCTTAATTTAGTTGTATAACGTGAGAGCCAAAGAATTTGAACACGCTTGTTACCCTTTTCCCCAAATTAATTCTACATTTATTGAAGAATCAACCTAAATTTAAAAAGAGTAAAACACAGATCAGACACACAGTGCATTCAGTATTTTGGGCGGATATGGACTCCATCTTTTCCAATTAAAATGCCTGCCAAAGATGTGGATTCAAACCATATGAAACTTTTTCCAAATCTATGTCCAACAATGACATAAGTAGTCAGAAATTTATCCACCTGACCTCGTATCTACATTTTCACTGCATTTGTACACAGAACCAACTAATTTTCCATTTTTCCCTCCTTCCCATGATTTGCAGATACATTCAATTGTGAAGAAATATTCAGCATCAAGCATACAACCCATCTCCTAAAACGTGTGAAATTAGCAATCAACGTCATCACATTCTACGAACTAGAACAGACAAAACAAATACTACTACCATTTTAGTATTTCAACCATCAAATGTGGAGAGGCAATAACATTAACATGTCAAATCTATGAAACGTGAGTCATAGCATAAATCGAAAAGAGACATACTTGCTGAAAATTTCGGACAAAGTATCGAAATTAAGAGGATTTTCCAAGAAGAATTTCAACTCGGAAGCTCTCTTGGCCGTAGGAAACCTGACAACAGGAGCTCTAGTCATCCCATCTCTCAAAAGAACACTCGTCGCCCCACCCGAAACATAAATCGCCTTACAACCTCGGTTCGTACTCGCAACCAAGCATCCCTCCGTTGTAGCCATTGGCACCGAGTACTCACACCCGTCCAACAGCAACGGCCCCGCTATCCCAACCGGAATCTGCACATACCCCACAGGCATTTCGCAACACTGTCCAAAAATCGACTCGTAGTCAAATCCCTCCAAAGGCAATCCGCTAAGTGACCTCCCTGTCAGTCTCTGCACCGCCTCGCGGCGAATCGACGCGGCCCGAAGGCGTTTCCCCTTCCCGAGTACCGACTCCAGCGTATACGAAGGAAGCTTACCTTCAACAACCGATTTCACGACTTCTTCGTCCTCCAAGGAAGTAATTACCTGGGGCGGATGATCCATCATGTTCGGAACAAGGCAGGGATCTTGTTCGATGACGCCGGGGGCGGCATCAACGTCGACGACGTCCCAGGATTCAGAGCCGCGCGAGATGAAGGACTGGACGAAGCCAATGCCGAAGAAGCCTAAGAGGTAGATGAAGGAGGCGATGAGGGAGACGATGGCGACGAGTTCGGAGAGAGTGACGATGTGCAGGGGGGTATGGGAGCGGATCTTGTCGCGCCAACGGTGGAGGAGGAAGTAAGAGACGGAGAAGAAGAGAGTGAAGAAAATGGCGTTGGTTAGGTATAGAGGGAGAGGGAGGGCGTCAGAGGCTTTTGGGGTTGGTGATTTCTTACGGTGTTGGTCGTGGTGGAGACGGTGGTTGCTCCCGGTGAAGGCGGCGGTGGTGACGGGAGGTTCCATCCGGATATTCCGGCGGAGGAATTAAATTAGCAGTTAGGAAGGGGAGCAATGAGATTCTTTTTGTTTTTGAAAAGAAATTCAGAGAAGGGGAGGAGAGGAGAAGGAAGGTTACGAGAAATGTGGAGAGGGGTTATTTATATACATGGGGGTGGAGGTGGTGGACAACTGGGCAAGATCGAGTTTTCATTGCCGAGCGGGTACTAGGTGGGGAAAAAATTTTGGATGCCGAGTGGGTATTGCCACTTGGTACCCGAGCGTGATCCGAGCTGTCCAAATGTATTTTGGACGGCCCGGATTGATTCCCTCTCTCTCCTCTCACCCAAACACTCTCTCTCTTCCTTTTCTCTATCTAAAATCCGGACCGTTGAATCACGTTATGGACGGCTCGGATTGCCGAGCGGGTACCACGTGGGCAATACCCACTCGGCACCCAAAAATTTCTCCTACGTGGGTATTCAGCCATCTATTTCGATTTCAGACGGTCTGAATCATAAAAAGAGAAACTGGAGAGCGAGTTACGATTTGGGCCATCCAACATACTTTTAAATGGCCTGGATGCAATGTTTGGGCTCCACGTAGACTCGGCCGGTATAAAAAAAAAATTCGTTGGGCAATATGAGATGCGCTGGCAATGTGTCAATATCCAACGCGTGGCATTTCCACTTGCTAACCGGCCCTCCAGGTGGAGCAGTTCACCCCAACAAATACCATCCGGTAATTTTTTTCGGTATTTTTTATGTTTCATAAGTTTTGGTTTAATTTTTCATAGCAATTAGTATGTAAATTAACGGGTGCTTTGGGAAAAAAGCAAAATAATGATATTTTGGTTTTTTTCTTTTGTCTTTATTCAATTTTTTTTATGCATTTTTTAGTTTTGTGTAAATTTTCGTGGTTTATGGATTCGTCTCGTTGAGACGAATCCAAAAAGTATAAAATTATGGTCGAAACTAATTTTTTTTAAATAAAGCCAAAATCAAACCAATAAATCCATAAACCACGAAAACTTGATGCAAAACTAACAAATGCAAAAAAAAATTTGAATAAAGACGAAACGAAAAAACCAAAAAACCAATTCTGCGTTTTTTTGCCAAAACACCCCTAAGAAAAATGTAGATAGAAGTTGGAAAATTTTCATGTAAAACAACACTATTGACCAAAAAACTAAAAAAATTGATAATTGAAACGGCACTTTATATATATTGGGGTTGATGTGAATCTATAGTTGAAAAATAGTACTTAGAAGCGTTATGTGACTGTACTTCATAAATATGTACAATAATTACTTTACTCGATGCAACAATTTGAATGATTCGGTAGGATGTTTTTTATATTCCTAAACAAAATGGACGGTCTTATTGTGCTTCCTTTGTACACGAGTCAAGCTTCGACTAATTCAATTTCTTTTGAAACTAGTTTAAAACAAATTCATGCTTGCTTGGCTCATTAAATTAAAAAATTAAACTTTCTGCTTACGGACAACACGAATCGTTTGAAACCCAGATGACTCGCGGTGTTTTGGCTAAAAAAGCCAACTTAACTTTTTGTTTTGTCTTTCTTTGATTTTTTTTTTTTTGTGTTTGTTAGTTTTGCATCGATTTTTTGAGTATTATTGGTTTGTCTCGGCGAGAGGAATCCAAAAATGTAAAAGATTATGACTAAAACTCTCAATTTTTTGAATAAGATCGAAATAAGTGCAAAAAATAGTCTTTTTTACTTATTTTTGTCTTTATTAAAAAAAAATTATGATTTGATCACAATTTTTTACTTTTTTTATTCCTCTCGCCGAGATGAACCAATAATACACAAAGTTGATTGAAAACTAAAAAACACAAAAAAAAAATCAAATAAAGACGAAAAAATAAGCCAGCTAACTTTTTAGGCCAAAACACAATAAAGTCTGAGTAGGAATGGAATCTATTTACGGCCGAGGGGTCCCTATAGTGCACAAAATGCACTACACGGTGCAGTGCACATCATCCGGCCGTCTATTTCGACAATGGACGGCTCAAATTTAATCCAAACAATCGACGGTCGGATTCAATTCACTACTCGGATTAAATCCGAGCCGTCCATTATCGAAATGAATGGTCGGATGGTGCACTACACGGTGCAGTGCATTTTGTGCACTGCACCATCCCCCAAGCCATCTATTTACTCCTGTAGACTATAGTAGGAGTACAAATTTTCGGACAACTGCTGTGAGGGCATTGGGTGGAAGAACTTTTAACCCTTTCACATTGAAAATGGGATCTCGGAATCCTGTCGGGTCTTTCAGAAAAAAAAATTCTGTCGGACAGATTGTAGTGTGACATACAGACCATTGATCTCGGTACTTAATAGTTCGGATTTTATTTCGGCAATAGATGACTCGGATTATGCAGGCGTTGAGATGAAATTATGACCATAAATTATGTAATCAACAACTCAGATGTCGCACTACAACATTATAGTACACCTCCGCATTACAAGATCCCCGATTCATTGAACGTGACCCGAAAGTTCCCTTCATAATTTGTCTTCTCTAAATAGTACACTTTCTTTTATGTCGGTCATGAAACTTTTTCTTTCAATTTGACTTTGGGCTACTTATTTCGGCCACCTTTATAGAGGAAATTTTTTGTAGTAAAATTTTAAAAGTTACTCCTAGTAAGTAAATAACAGAAAAAACTACTCGTAATATAAAACACACCGGTGGCGTGCCTATATTGTTTGAGGTTACAATTTTTCACTCATACATAATAACAGACCGGGATAAAGTGAAACTTGGGTTTTGCAAAACCAATTCGAACACGGGGCGGTCTCACTTTATCCCAGTGGGGCCCTTTTGCCATTTTCTTTGTCATCCTCCTTTTGAGTGATGTTATCTTAGTTCACAAATTGTGCACATATGAGTTGGTGGGATCCATTTTGGATCTCATACAAGTAATCTAAGTCGTTCATCAATTTTAAAATAATTTTTCGATTGGTCTACAAGAAAATCAGCTCAATTTAAAAAAATTAAATATTTGATCTAATCTTTCAATTTTCGTCCAAAATTTAAAATCCTAAATTGTGTAGAAATTTTAAATAAAACTTAACTAATCGGATCAAGTAGTTATAAAAATCTGATTGAGCTAATTTTTTTCGAGGCAACTAAAAAAATTATTTTAAAGTTAATGAGTGGCTTAGATCATTTGTATGAAATTTGATTGAGCTAATTTTTTTCGAGGCGACTAAAAAATTATTTTAAAGTTAATGAGCGGCTTAGATCATTTGTATGAGACTTCGAAGTGGACCCCACTGACTCATTTGTGCACAATTTGTACACTACAATAACATCTCTCAATTTAAATTTGTACTGGACAACATTAGCTAATAAAATTCATCTATTTTGTAGAAATACTAGTTTTTACAAAGTATCTTTAGGCACGGACATTCACTAGTACTATTGTATACTCCCTCCGTCCCAATTTAAATGTCCTCTACGGAAGACCGGGCTAGTTTGACTTTAAAAAATAAAATACTTTCGTAATTACTTTTAAAATTTTTTTGCACCGTTCAAAAGATCTCAATGAGTACTTTTGAATGGTGTAAAAATTTTTGAAAAAAAATATTTAGAAATACATTTTCCTTTAAAGTAAAAATGGCACGACTTTACGTATGGGACATTTAAAATGGGATGAAGGGAGTATGTGTTTTTGTGAGAAGGCCCCTAAATATAACAAGTGGCATAATTTAGAATTTCTAAACATAATTGGCCATTTACATCTTGACTCTTATTCTTATACATTGTAACCGCTTCTTATCTCGAATGGGCATTAGCTTTACAAAACCGAAGGAAGCCCAAAAATTAAGAAGTTTAAAAATGTGTTTAATCGTAGACTTTTGTTTTGAGAACCAGGTTTTAGGGGGGAAAACTTCTACTCCTAAAACAAAAAAATAAACCAACCCCAATCTAAAATAAGTGAATTTTATGTTCATGTATGGAAGACATAAAAAATCAAATTTGATTTTGAAGAAAATAAACACCCACTTAAAAATGCTCACATTTTAGAATTCAACAAATAAAATAAGGTTAAAATGATGTAGTTTTGAAAGATTACGTAGTGGTGTTCTCTTTGCACACCCAAAACGACGTAGTTTTGGCCGCGCCTACAACCCCGTAGTGCGGAGGCGCACTACAGGATTCCCGGATCCCACATGATCCGAGTAAATTTATTATTCTGAAAAAGAAATGGGTTTTTGAAGTTAAAATCCAGTGTGTTCAACTCCATTTTTTATTCGAAATATACATACTTTGATTACGTACTTATTAGTATCCGATCTATATAAATTTTTATTTGGTTTCTCAGCCTGTCGATCTCTACAATATGAACGAGTCTGATCGTGAAGGCGGGGCCGAAATGAAGTCGGAAACAGCTAGACTGGACGCTGTGCAGTCCATTGGTAAACTAGAGACAATCGATCTCCTTTTCTACATATATATTTTTTTCTGAAATTAATCATAGTTCTAGAAGAACCTCATGGTAAGCCACATCGATCAAATTGTCCAAGAAGAAGAAAGAGGAATTACTTATGAACTACCATGGAATGAATCTCATAACCTTACTCAAATCGTTAAAATTGTTGAGTAATTAGCTTTGATTATACTTTAACATGCACATAAAAAAATTCTATATTTCTAGATATAAATGCTAAGTCGTGACAGGTTAGCATCATTATAATTTGCGCCGGTCGCCGGCGTGTTTTCATTATGTAATGGCGACAACACAGTGTAATGATGTGCTATCAATAAAATTTTCTTTCTATTGACAAAAAAACAAATGCATTAAGTTTAAAGTAATAGTATTTGCCTTTAAACAAATGCACAGTGTCTGATTTCTTACCAAACAAGTTTTTGTAAAGATACTAACCTAACGACTATTTGAGGCTAGTTGAATAATAAAGCGGTCGACCCCGGTAGCCCGACCAGCTTGCCCAATCCAGCCCGATTTTTTTAGGGTTGGAGAAAAATATTTAGGCCCATAGGGCCGGACTGGGTTGAGATTTTAAGTCCGTTTACTAATTGGGCCGGGTTTGGGAAATTCCTCTAAGGCCCAGCCCGACCCGGCCCGATTTAAATTATATTTTTATTTTAAAACTATATGTATATATGTGTATATTATCGCTGGAACCTAACTCCGTAGGGTTTATTTATTTTGATGAAAGTGACATTGATAAAAATGAATTCAAGTACTACGCATGTAGAGAATACCTTTGAAGTAATAGCAATTTGTTAAGAAAACTTTGAAGTTTTTTTCCCATTAAACTACTGTCTTATAGTAATAACTCATTTTTTTTTTCCCTTTATTTTTATTGTGCTCTACAAGATCAGTTGTAAAAGAAGTGTGATTTTAAAGGAGAGATACTCGAGAGAAGTTTTTTACATGTTAGAGTTCCATCTTTTAAAGCATTTTCATTTATTAGTCTATTTCTAATATTTTTTGGAGAACATAGAATTTTAAGTATATTATTACGGTTGTGAATTGTAATTCTAATCGTTATAGTTGATTGATTTATGTTTATGATATACCAAACTTTAGAAAAATAAATGGGCTTGAGAAATTAAAATTATAACTGGGCTGGGCTTGGGAAAATTAAATGAAGCCCGATTATTAATGGGCTGGGCTTGGGAATAGAAGAATCTCGTTTTATGTAGCATAAGCCCGGTCCAAACTCAGCCCGGCCCGGTGTTTGTGCACCCCTATGTTGATCTTGATCCTCTTTCGGTGGTAGCTAGTAAATTAACTAGTTATTATTTACTATCTCTTGCTATCTTCTATGTACTCCACATATTACTTTATAGGCTTCAGACTGAATTCTCTTTATTGTCTTTTTTTAGATTTTTTTTTTCCCTTTTTAATGCTTCTAGACGAAAAGAATAAAAAAATTAATAATTAAAATGTAAACACAATTCAAGTAAAGTTTTTGTCTTCCTTAAACTTGTTCTCCAATAAATTTTTTTTTGTCTAGAAAATAATTTGTTTTCCGGTGTTTGATTGTAACTTGAAAATGTTTTCCAAAATCACTGACATAGAAAATAACTAATATGACAAAATAATCAAAATATCTATATTTATTTTAAAAAAATTCACATCCTACCCAAATGATAAAATCATAAAAGAATTACCCATGCCTATGAAAATGAACTAAATATGTTCCAAAAATTTAGTACACAAGGGAATATTAACTTCAATTCAATTTTCCACAGTTAATTTTCCAGGACAAAGTTCTTGGTAAAATGACTTGAACTTAAATGTCAAAGCTAATGGTCATTGCCACGTTTGAGTGGCCAAAAATAAACAAGGGGAAGCGAAACGACGTTCATGTACCTTCCAATCCATTTTCTCGGTACCACTTAACATGACAAACTCTTGTCACAGTCCCAAACCTTCGGGCGTTGAGTAACTTAACATGACAGCTCCCTTCAGAAATCATCCACAATTACTCGGTTTGGTATGAATCAGATTTGGGCTATTTTAGGCAAAATTCCAAAACCAGCCTGGGGGATCAAAGAAATATTCAACCAACCGAATGCATACAATCATGGTCCTACCACAGTTTTTCAACATTTTCATAGAAGTTTGCAAGCACAAGTTTCCAATTCATGCTTCCATGCACACCACTGAGTTTTTATGTAGATTGAAACTTATCTCATTCCCCTAAAAAACTGAAACAAAAGTTGAGGCCCCAGAGGCAGATAGTATCCACACAGCAGAAACCTAGAGCTTCACATCTTATCCAGAGTCTTATTTCCCAGAAGAAAAGGTTACATTGAGTAATGACAGTAAATACAGTAAGTTCGATCGAATGCCATATTTCAGATCAACAAGGAAAATACATGCCCATAACATCCATAGAGTAGTAACTTAATGGTACACAATAAGGGGAAACTACAAGTGAATGTAAAGCCCTTTTTATTCCACAATTCCGGCCTGTCTGTAGCTTTCAACGGAATCAACAAGCGTTTCTTCTAATGGTCTGTAACTCCAACCCAGTTTCTGCAATTTTTCTGGCCTGAGCTCTTCTCCTTCGTTTACCTCAATAAATCTGGCGGTACATAAATGAATGAAGTGACTTATTAGCAACAGAGAAAAAACACAATAACAAATGGGGCAAGTTCAGTACACCTTTTTGTTGATGAACTCTAACAACAATTCTAACTAAATGATGCTAATATTTCACCTATATCTCGCATGTTTATACTCAATTCTCCAAAAAAGTAATCTTAGAGAATAAATCCTTTTAGATGGATTTAATATGGAGAAAGAAACTTACTTCTTAGGATAGTTGTAGTTAGGGTAAAGCCTCCTGAGAATTCCCACCATATCTTGTGACCTGATTGCGTGAGCTGTGCATATGTACCTCCCTTTAGCTTCAGGCTTCTCGTATGCCAATAGCAGTGCTTCTGCTACATCGCGTACGTCTATTATATTCCGCAACCTGTTTTCCAGTTCCTCTTGTCCTTCTGTACATGGGACAAAATAACAGTATCAACTACCAAGTGATGAATATGAAATACTTGCAAACTTTAGGATATGGGTGTCGCCTCATGGCAGAGGATTTAAGTGTTGACTCTAAAAGAAAGGTGCAACATAGTTCTTCTTGAGTTATCAACAAACATTCCACTCGCATGATGGTTTACAAATAAAGGACTTAAGTTTTCAAATACAAAACCTAACCATCCACTAAATATTTTACAGAAACTATGGCGAAACTGCAGGAACCTAGACCATGGTCAGGGTGCTCCTCCCGTGATGATTCATTTGGATACTCCATAATGGTCAAGCAAGCCAAAACAAAGCAAATCATGAAGGAAAACGATAGAAAACGGAAAGCAATAACATTATGGGTTCAACATCATAGGACCGTACTTTTTTATTTATCCTTCTGGTATAAGATGGGATCCTTGATTGTTGACAAGTGAGGAAAAAAGGAAAACTTGTACATCTCCAATATGTTCCATCATATGGACCGTGATATCAAGTGTAATTTCTTGGACGTTAAAAATAAAAATCAACAACCATAAGCAAATAAACATGCATAGGTACAGGTAGACACGACATTTAATTCAAACAAAGAATATAGGATTTGCAAGTACAAAATGCTAGTTCTACTGGAGAATGCAGAATAATATAGGTCCAACTCAAGAAGTTACCTTTCAAAAGCTTTATGAGGACCAAACTACTAGAATTAGCTGTTGATTGGAGCATTGGACCTAAAACCATGAATGGACAAACTGACACAACATCAAGCCCGCTTGCTTTCGCAAACTCCATAGCCTCACTTTCTGCTTCTGTTTTTGAAAAACAATACCAATTCTAGGACAGAGAACCAGGAAAGTCAGGAAAAAAAAAACATTGGCACAAAACTATGCTTAAGAAACAAAAACGTGTGATAAGACGAAGAAGACATGCACGATAATAACACCGTATTCATTAGGTTTAAGGGATTACATTAGTTCTTTTGCAGTATTCCTTATCAGACCAACAACTTTCATCCTTAGCTCGACCCTTTGGCCAATCAGGGTTCAAGACAACGGCAGCCACAGAAGATACAAACACCACTCGCTTGACATTTGCTTCAGAACATGCCTTGAGCACATTTAGTGTACCCTTTACAGCAGGCTCAACTAGTTCTACCTGCATCGATTCATTAGATAATATGGTAATAAAAGAAGTCACTCAGCTCAATAAAACATTACGAACTCCATGGAAAATATAGGGTGATTAAGCAATCAGGGTCTACTGCAACTACACGAATCCATGGTAATACATTCAGCAACCTCATTGCTGCTTAGAGAAGAGGTTTGGTCATGTGGGATGAATGTATGGTCTGTGGACATATATGCTACCAATAGAAGAGTCTCACAAATTAGTCTAGACAGTTACAATCAGGACAATATGGAACACTACACACTGGTTCAGAAGTCCCTGAAAATTCAAAGTGCCTAACATGCAAATGATTCAGTAAACAAGTTCCATCATGAGGTATTCTTGCCTCTGGGTTTGGGACGTTGCCGGAGGGAACAGGACTGGCCACATGGAATACACCATCGCATCCTGTGATGGCTGAAGTAAGGGAATTGAAATCCAACAGATCAACCTTGAAGAGTTTCAGGTTCTCCGATGCTCTTTCAAGTTTCATCAAGTGAGCATTTTTCTCACTCTCTGCAAGATACATGCAAAAAGATTTACCAAACATGAGAAATTACATCACGATCAAGGAGAATTCTGCTCAGTAGCGTTTATAAACATGTTATTCTCAAAGGAACCATTTTTCAAGCTTCACCACTTTTGACCTAAGCCCTGAACTGTTTCCAACATATCTGCTAAAGCCTGCTTCGTTTATTGTGCTATATCCTATTTCAGGTGTCATATAGTGTGTTTTGTACCAATTTGCTAACGCTTTTATCCACGGTAAGACCTGTAATTTCATCAAGTAGCTACCTCAGAGCACAGACTCCTGGTTTCAAAAAAAAAAAAAAAAATTGACAGAAAATTGAATGATATCATGTACTGGGGCTTCTAGACAGGCATTTGACAAAATCCTTGAGAAGTATATTTGCAGTAATGGATATTATGGTTTCTGAATTCTAACAAATGGAGAAAGACATCTACTGGATTGCAAAGACAATTTGAACTTCAAAGGAAATATTGAGAGCGAATAAAACAGCACATTGGAATTTAAGTTTTCAGACACTGAACCAGTTTCAATCTGGGATGAATTTTGAGATACTGTCTATCAGTGTCAGTTTGGTTGGCGGACAAATTTGACATAACTACTCAGAGCCTAAAATCAGTGTTCAGGGTTACCATAGTTCGGTTAACAAAAATGAACTACTTACGCCACAGAAAAGAGAGTGACTCTTTAGACTCTTTGTTTAGGAAAAGGAATAAACTTCCCAAGAGACTGACCAATACCAATTACTACTGCTCTACTTGAGTAATACATCGCCAAGAACAAGAAACATGAATCAATCTTTCATCAAGAGATCGAAGACAATTATCAGTAACCATTGACATAAATTGAAATGATCAGATAGCCAGATTATATATTGTAGTATCAGAAACCCGATGAAATTAGAGCAAGAAAAAGAGGGAAGGGGTGGTGAAGCATACGAGGATCTCTGACGGTTCCGTGGACAGTGTATCCCTTGGAGAGAACAAGCTTCACCAGCCAAGAAGCTACATAACCCCCTGCCCCTGTCACGCACACTTTCCCCTTCACCGCCATCCTCTCTCTCTCTCTCTCTCTGTGTGTGTGATTTAAATATCTCCTCGTTATAGCCAGACTACCACCTCATGGTGGATTGGAGTATTTATTAAGTAGGAGTAGTATTTTTTTGAACTGGAAGTCGTTTTTTGAACTGGAAGTCGTTATAGCCTACCACCTCATCGTAAGCAGTGACCACCTTTTGTTCCGAGACGGATTCCCTCAGGTTTACCAATGGACTGCACACTGTGTAGTCCGCCCATTTCCAACTTGATTTCGGCTCTGATTACATAATCTAACTTGTCCTAATTGTAGATCTTGTCAAGCTAAACAATCGCATAAAAATTAATGTTCGTCGAATGCTAATAAATACATGATCGAAGTACATTTGTTGTGAAAAGAAATGGTTCTTGAAGTTAAAATCCAGTGTGTTCAACTCATTTTTTTCAAAAATGTACGTGCTTCGATTAGGCATTTATATCCGATCAGTATAATTGCCTTATGTGGTTGCTCAGCTTGACCATCTCTACAATATGAACGAATCCGATCGTGAAATCAATTAAAAAACAACTCGACTAGAAACCATGCAGTCTACTGGTAAACTAGAGACAATCCGCCTCCTTTTCTATTTCCTTTTTTAGTCAAATTAATTCTAGAAGAAGGTGACTTCTTGTTATGCGACATTAATTGGCAGTGACTTCATGCCATGCGACATTGTCCTAGAAGGTAAGAAGAAAGGGGAATTAATTATGGAGTACGTACATCATGTTACTACCGTGGAATGAATCTCTACCCTGACTCATGACATCTCCTATCCATCTTCAAATGTCCATTTCAGAGCACCAATTAAATCTCTATTTTGGAGAATCTATGCCCTCCAACCCATCTCCATTTGGAGTCTCCAAAATGGAGACTCTCCAAAATGGAGACTCAACTCTCATCCTCTATATTTGGAGAATCTTCCGCAAAATGGAGACTCGTCTCCATTTTTCTTAAAATCACCATTTTGTCTTTTGTATCTATTGTCAACAAATTATAATACCAATCATATTCTATTTATTTTCTGCTAAATTTTCTAATTCGGAGATATTCATTAGTGGAATCTGTCGGTGTTCTATATGCCAACACTCGAAGTACAACTGTAATTTTCTGCAAAGTCGACAATCTGAGCCTTCTAAGAGCAAATGGGGAAATTTTTGGAGATGAGAAATGGAGAATTGGGGTTGGAGTTATTGATTCTCCACATTTACTTTTTGAATAAAATATATTTTTTGAGTCTCCAAATTGGAGAACGAGTGAGAGATGGGTTGGTGATGCTCTTAAATCGTTCAATCAACCTTGTAGACTAAACCTAAATATAAAAGAAAGAACAATCGCTCCACCACTTTTCTCCTTTTCTGTAATACCCTAATTTCTTATATAAAATTCGAGGTATCATTTTTTAAAATTTTCTTCAAAACTCTGTCAACTTGGTTAATCTTAAAATAATTTTTGTAGTTAGCAGTAAATTTTTGTGATTTTTCTAAATACAAATCCTGGACAGTGCAACCGGGCATGGACCGGTTATGCATTGTCAGTTAGGGGTGAAATCAGTTCGGTTTCGGTCGGTTCGGGGTGACTTTTACTTGGACCGAATCGGTTCGGGGTAGGACTTCTCTAAACCAACCCCGACCAATTTAAAGAAGGGACCAAACTCGGTTCGGGGTGTATCGGTTCGGTCTGAGAATTCGGGGTAATCGGGTTATTTCGGTCTGGGCCACTTGGGCCTATTAAAAAAATTTCTTCTGGACCAAACGGTCCAAACCCAGCAGCCATAGAGATCAGAGAACAACACCGCAAATCTGCGAAAAAATCAATGAAAAGATTGGGAAAATACTCAAATGATCATCCCTCAATCCACACAACACAAAATACTATTGGAGATTAAAGTCCCACAAACTGAATAGCATGCATGAGAGAGAGAGAGTTGCGATTAAAAAACAAACCGAATAATACTTGCGATTCAAAAACAAACTATTATCCCAAAGAATAAATCAAAGAAAAGAGAGAGAGTTGAACCCACTGGCCACTTCAGATTTGGTGCAACGTCTCTGAGCTTGTGATCGATCGAACTAGGGTTCGGTTGAACGGGTGGAGATGAGATTTTTCCTTTGTGTATATTGTATACTGTGTCGACTGTCGCCACTCGACAGAGATGAGAAAAGAAGAGAGGGAGAAGAAGAGAAGAAGACTGAAGAGAGGGCTGGGTGTGGGGCTGTGGGCTCGTGTACTGCTGCTGAGTAGTGATGGGAGTTAGGGTTTTGTATTTATAGGTCATATATGGACGGTTTAGATGAAAGGAAATGGACGGTATAGATTAGGATTATAATTCGGTTCGGTTCGGTTCGGTTTGATCGTAATTCCACAAAACCGAAACCGAACCGAGAAAATATTTCGGTTTTTTCGGTTTTATTTAAGCACGGACCGACCGAAAACCGGCCCGAAATTTCGGTTTTCGGTTCGGTTCAGGTCCCGCCGGTTTTTTTTCTCCCCTACTGTCAGTAGAGTTATCCCTCAACTGAAATTTTTCGTCGGTGGGAATAACTCATTGGGACAGATGGATAGTGGGATATTGAATTATTTGATGCATTATTCAAGCAAAAATGCTATTTGTACAACTATTTTGGCTTCAACCTTTCAACCTTCTCACATATACGTAAGGCCTACACCCATAATTGTGTATGGTCTCCACGAGTATGTGACGGGATTGTAAATGGTTGGAGCCGAAATGGTTGTACATGTAGCATTCTGTTTATTCAAGAGTGGATGTAGACACCCCGATTTTGACCCGAGAAACTTGTCAAGCATCCCCAAGGATGAAAATGCCTGATACGAACACGCGAGGCTTGATTGTGAACTTGGAAACCCCTCCTAAACCTCTCCAAAATAAACCTGAGCCTACACCACCTTCTAGTACATTCAAAACCCTTTTTTTTTTATATATATATATAATATGTCCCAATCCTTTTTTAAATGAGGGAGATATGCACGTTTTACCAAAATGACTTGTTTTCCTGACCTTCTGAGGGTAAAATGGTCATATATTTTGATGTACAAATCATATTGGGTTCAAATCACTTGGGTTAGAAAGTAGACTTGACAAGCTTTCCAACGTTTTAAACCATGCATAAAACGGAGTTCGGTAGCACCCGGAATGGCCCCGCGAAGTTTTATATGTTGTGCTGTCTCCTAATCCAGGCGCCTGGATTCCCCTATTCCAGGAGCCTAGACTCAATCCAGACGCCTGGATTACCTATTCCAGGCGCCCGGACTAACTCCAGATACTTGCTGTCCAAGGACAAATTGGTGGGGATGAGCGTCTTGAAGATCATTTCTGGGATTTTTTGCAGCAATATAATGGAGGGGAACTGATGATCCTATTAGACCCCCTAGTGGACCCCTTTAGGTGATCTTTTCTACCCCATTTTACCCTTCCTATGCCTATAAAACCCCCTTCATCTCTCTCATTTGGAGAAGATCAGCTCTCCCTCTCTCCATTCCTGTTACTCTGCTCAAATATCTTCAGAAACCATCACACCACTAAATCCCTCTTTGTTCCTCTTGCTTTCAACCATTAAACTCACTTTTGCTACCCATAATCCACATATTTTCACCTATCACAACCAAAACCTCAACCATAGTACTTACAATCTGACCTTAACAACTCCAGAAACTCAATCCCAGTTTGCTCAACCACCAAACATTACCCAAACTAGTTCCAAGTTCATCAATCAAGTCTTTCAAGGTAGTTATCTACCAAGTTTGCTCATATAGGCCCTGAGGGGGACTCTACTAAGTCCTTGCTGGTCTTCTATACTAGTGGATGACTTGGGGGAGGACTAAATCTCATAAGGAGAGAAGTTCAGCACTCATATTTGTAGCATATCCAGGCGCCTGGATCTGCTTAATGCAGGCGCCTGGATTCCCTTCCCTTTTGTCATATTTTCTGCTTCTCTTGCATTTTAATCAGTCCATGGAAGATCATTTGCATGCATTTATGTTTGGTTAATCCCATCTTATGGCTAAATCTTCACTACAATGGATACTTGGAGTGTTTTGAAGGAAAAAACCATGTTTAATAAAGGGATATATGAGAAAAGAAAGTTTGCATTAGTCCATTAATCATTCAAAGGTCTGATCATCAAGTTTCAAATGTGTTTAGGGAAGTTCTCATGTCATCTAAGTATTTTCACATTACTAGGATTCAATATAAGCATTTTTATTGCATCATTAGTATAGATTAATTTTTACTTCACTTTGCTACAAGCACAAACTGCTCAAATAGCATATTATATGCATGAATGTAGTATATCAGACCTGGAACATGTCTTGTGCATTGCGTTTCATCATTGAATCATCTAAAAATCATACTTTTCCAAGCTCATGTCATGTTATGAAGTTGATCTTGAGGTCCATTTCATCCATAGAGTCATTAGATATCATCTAGAATGTGTGTGAATGAGTAAGGAGCATTACGATTGATGCTCACTGTGGAAACTGAAGTTTTGAAGTTGCTGTCTGGTAGGCCTTCCAGGCACCTGGATTCTCCTATTCCAGGCGCCTGCATTCAATCCAGGCGTCTGGATCTGCCTAATCCAGGTGTGATAAGTACCATGTTTGTGATCAATTTCTGGAGTCCCTCAGGGCATTTTAGGTGTGATTAAGCGAGGTTTCAGTGCCCTATGCATGTTGTCCATCCACTCTCTACACAACCACATGCATCCACATTCATTTTGGTAATCTCTTCGATGCATTTTTGGTGCTCTCATATGAATATGAGTTCAAAGTCCAGTTAAACGGTATTTTCAAAATCCCTTAAGCATTGAGTAGAGACCGGTGGTCACACCGGGCGAGAGGGGTGCTTTAAATTCCTTCCCCTCTCGTAACCTAGCTCCTGGACCCGAGAAATCTCAATAAAAGCAGACTGGTGCAATATTTCCTAATCTAAGGGCAAAAGAGTCATTTTTCAATTGGTTTCTCGGGTACGGTCCTCAAACCCGTGTAGCGACTCCTGTCAATCAATCAAATCATTTTCCAAACCGCAATCATTTTCGTGGATGTCCCGCGGGGTGTTCACAGTGGAGCACCCCCCTATTGAATTCTGTCTGAAATCTTGTCTCTCCCTCATCTAAAACTCCTTGAATTCTATTGAATTCTTCCACGTTAAATATTAATTTCCCAAAAATGCTTCTTGTAGAACCGTTTCGGCTCCAACCATTTACAACCCCCTCTCCTACATGTGGAGCCTACACTCATAATTGTGTGTGGGCTCCACATGTATGTGAGTGAGTTATAAATGGTTGGAGCCGAAATGATTGTACATGTAGCATTACTTAATTTCCTGACAAAGTTTTGGTTACACCTCAAGTTCACTTCCTCTACCTCAAACTCTCAAACCCAGAACATTTATTTCCTCTCCCTCCTCAGTCCTCCCATTATCGAAAATTCTTTCCACCTTCCTTCCTTGGCTTTGTCTCCACCTCCATCGAGCAGTACCAACCCGGTCACTTCCACACCCGAGAACTTTATGTTCTCATTTCGATAATCTCTATTTCCTCTCCTTTTCTTTTTTTTTTTTTTTTCCGGATAAAATACCCACAACGGGCCGCCGACTGTTGCGAGCAGTTTGGATATGTGCTGCAGCAGCATTGCTGCTATTCATTGCCATAGTCTCTCTCTCTCTCTCCCTGAAAGTTTCTTCTCTCTTTTTTTCTTAACCCATTCTGACCCCTTTTATTATTCTATGTATATATTAGTTTAATAAGTTTTGATTGTTTTTTTTTTTGAAAGATAAAAACTTTATTAATCTCTGAAAGATACAAAGATTAAAGGGGAAAGAGGAGCCAAAACACCCACAGGAGATACTCCATGTTGGCACCCTCAAACCCCAAGGAAACTAGTTGGCAAGAAGCCAACACAACACCTAAAAGGCCGAAGCCCCACACCCAAATGGTCTAAAACCTAGATATTACAATAGGCACAAACAACACATAACTCGGACAAAACCCAAAACCCGACACCCAAAGGTCGCAAACACAGCTCCCAAGACAGCCCTAAAAAACAGCACCCATTTAAAACCCCAGTAGTAGTCTGTAAACAAATCCCAAAACATCTCCCACGCGTGGTGGACCAAGGCTCCAAAAAATAAGAAAAACACAGCTTCCAAGACCAACCCTCCATGCTTTTGAACTCCCAATGCAAATTTCAAAACAAGAGAACCCTCCCAAGCATTGTACGCCATCAGCCATGGCCACCAAGCAACCGACCTGTACTACGGCAACGAGCAATCCTCACACTCAACGCCAACCGACTGCTGCACCACAACCCGACCACCAAAACCACCTGCTGCTAAACCCCCTCAATCCTCGTCATCTCCCTGAAGATTTGCCGTGGAAACCCAAATCAGGAACCCCAAAACGAACCCCGGAAAACTAAAAACCCAACTGTTGCCGCCATAGCTGCTGACCCCGAGGCCCGAACTGCAAGATCGTCGTCATAACAAGACGCAGCTGCTGCCCAGAAACGAACAAAACCCATCGACAAGCCCATAAGTGAGGTGAGGAAGATGACCTGCGCTGCTGCGAAGCGGCTGGACGCCGTAGCGCAGGCCTGCCGAGAATGAAGACACAGGAAGAGATCCCGCAACCACACTCAAACCAAAACACATCACCACCAGCCACTGACGACACCCGCCCAGCCCGCCGATACCGGCAACCGAAAAACGAGAGAAAAGAAAAAAGAAAGGAGAAGGAGAAGAGAGAAGACAGGGAATAGAGAAAGAGAGAGGGGAAAGAGGAGAAAACGCCTGGGGGGAGGAGGGAGAGAGGCGGAAGAGATTCCGCAACCACACTCAAACTAAAACACATCACCACCAGCCACTGACGACACCCGCCTAGCCCACCGATACCGGCAACCGAAAAACGAGAGAAAAGAAAAAAAAAAAAAGGAGAAGGAGAAGAGAGGAGACGGGGAATAGAGAAAGAGAGAGGGGAAAGAGGAGAAAACGCCTGGGGGGAGGGAGAGAGGCGGTGCCTCCCCCCCCCCCCCCCCCCCCCCGCTCCCCCCCAAGCCAACCCTAAAACGCTGGGGGGGGGGGGGGGTTAGAGAGAAGGAGGAGGGTAGAGAGAGAGAGAATTTCGTAATAAGTTTTGATTGTTAATTGGGGTGTTAACAATAAGTAAATAATGTGGCCGATAACAGGTTCGAGAGTTGATGAGTAATTCGTACACGCAGTTTAGCTTTGGTCACGCTACAAAGGTGAGTTGCGAATATTCATTGGTTGCATAATTTATTTTTAAATGCTTTGTGAATTATGAATTGCAAATTAGATCGATAAAATACGTTGAAAATAGATGTCTTGTACGGAAGCATCATAGTGCATAATAAGCACAATTTGGAAATGAAGTTTTAAAAGATAAACATGGGATCAATTGAAAAGGAAAAAAAAAAAAGTGAACGGACTATATTGTCTGTTTTGGCAAAACATCTGGGCGTTAAGTTTTTGGCGCCTAATGAGAGGATATAGCCTGGTATCCTATGGACTTGATATCATTTCCCAAACGGTGGGGTCGCTCCCCTAAACAGTTACCGGTTTCCTCCCATAAAAGATGTTATCACGGTTTGGCAGTTTTGAGCCTGAATAACTGCATTAATTGATTAAATTACGATTTGGCAGTTTTGAGCTTGAATAACTGCACTTTATTAATTTACAGGTTGCATTTTCAAGTCTGAAAATTTTACTCTTAAAGTTAATTTTTGTAAACTAATCCCATGTTAATTATGGAACCTCTGTATATCGTAATTCTCATTGAACTGGTTTACCATTTCAGGATACCAGGGGTAAAGCTGGCTCATTAGTTATCATGT
This sequence comes from Vaccinium vitis-idaea, assembly GCA_963854785.1. Lineage (NCBI taxonomy): Eukaryota > Viridiplantae > Streptophyta > Magnoliopsida > Ericales > Ericaceae > Vaccinium > Vaccinium vitis-idaea. The sequence goes on along the minus strand of OY978226.1, from coordinate 36,868,718 downwards.
GATTTTTTGGGATTGCAGTTGTGGAATTTAATTGTTCAAAAATCTCAAGTTCCAATGATGTAATAAATTTGTGAAATTAATAAATTTGTGAAATTTGTAAACTTAAAAATGTGTGATTTGGTGGTACCCAAGTGGGCCACGGGTTTGTAATAATGCCAAGGAGCGATAAACTATGGTTGTTGCACAATACATCAGCTTTGGAGATTTATGTTTAATTTGAATGTTTCATTTCTTTTCTACTTTTAAAAGACATATGTACAAAATTTTATAAAAATTGTGGCAGAAAAGGCCTGGGGTGATTTTAGTCACTGGCCGGTCACAGATTTTCTTACCGTTAGGGTTTGGATCGTGACATTTTCGTACCAAAATGCCATTGTTTTTGGGTTGGGTAGTGTTATGGTAGTGGGGTTAGTTTGGTCTTTCCGAATTTGTAATTTGTTTAATTTTTCAGTATTAGTTTTCTCTCTTCTTCATGAAGTAAGAGGGGCCAGTGATTTTAGGCTTTATCAAATACCATCACCACTTGAGAAAGTTCCACCCACCTTCCTCTTTCACTTGTGTGTGTGTTTGGGTAAATTGTGGGTACCAAATTGTGTGTGCCTAACATTTCTGTTTACGCAGTGTCATGAAGAAAGTTGTCTGAGGAGCTATATAAATTAGAACCCCCCCCCGGTGAGGAAGATTTTGCAGTGAATCCTAAAAACTTCGAGCGCCAAACGAGCTGTCAATGGCTGAGATTACAAACGAGAAAGGCAAAGGAAAAGTGCAGGTGTTCAATTCTGAGAAAGATATTACGGTGTTCATTGGATAAGTTCTCCAAAGAGAGGCACTTTCCCTGTGTGTTTTTCCCAAAGGTTCTCTGATCAAGTTCGTATGTGAGAAAGTTGGTATTTTTCATTTTATTATGAGCATTATTTCTACGTTTTTTGTTTGGTTGCTCTGAAAAACGTAGGAAAAGGATAGATTTTATAATTTCTTATAAAATACAGCGGTGACATTTGATGCTCATTGCCTATTTTGAGCAATAGTTCATGTGTCTTGCTTGAGAAATGGAGAACGCGGTAGTGACGGGAATCGTCATAAAGAATTCGCTAAGGATCTAAAAGCTTAGGTAGGTATTAACATTCATTATCAACATAATTTCTCATTTCCTATGTATTTTGTTTTTACAAATGGTGATTGGTAGGTTATGGATGAGCTTTTAAGGAGGCAGAAAGCAATGGAATGCTGAGAAATTATGTTGGTCAGCAATTTTATTTTTTTGCTGCAATTCAGCTCCTCGTCTCATGAATTATGGTGTTCTTGTTATTTAGCTTTTATTTTTTTTATGTTTTTTGTAGATGCCAAGTTGAACCATTTTAATGGGTTTGTTGTGTTCTTTTTGTTTTTGTTTTTAAAGGGACTTGGAGTTCTTCGGCTTTCGACATTCTCATTGTACTCTCAAGTATGGTTAAGCTTCCATGTTTAGTTATTTTTGGTGATTTTCTCTGCATTTGAAATTGTCTTTCACAGGGTTCCAAAACCTTGTGATTAATTGAAGAAGCTTGGTCAGAGTAGAATAGTAGGTTTGGATCCGATTAAACTCCTTGATAATTGAGCGCTCCCCGATTGCGGTTTGGTAAGAAAATAGCATTTTTTTTTTGTTCACTACAGGTGTTCGATGAAAAACCCCATTGATTTCTTGCTTCCAGGGTCTAGAAATGTGGTATGATTCTCTTGAATAAGTGGGTATTTTCTCATTTTCTATTTGTTCTCAAATTGTGATAAAGTTGGGGGTAATGATTGAAGGGGGATGATAGTCTTTTTATTTACAAAAATGATTGTGACACAAACTTTGTGCCACAATCAACCACAACCCCACTCACATGGGGTGTGGGTCCCACATGGACCCCACGTGTGGGTCCCACACCCCATGTGAGTGGGGTTGTGGCACAAAGTTTGTGTCACTATCATTATTCTTTTATTTATTTTTTTGTTTGGGGAAGTTCTTGCAATAAAAAATTTGGATCAAAATTCGAGTTAGCTCGGGGCCCAAGTACTCTGCTCGTACCCTGCTTAAGCTTTATGTGGTTATCATTGAACGGTGCTATAAAACTATTATTAGCTGCTCAAAACCAAATTAGATACTCCTACTTATTGTAGTACGAAAGCAGGCCAAATGAATATTCACCATGATTTTGGTGGTCAATTTGCCTTGTACAAATCACAAAACACTGAAGTGTTGGTTAGTGCATTTGAGGTGTTGCTTGTTTTTTTTATCCTTTTGTCTCAAATTATTTTTCTCTCTTTTTGCATTGTGATGCTGCTATAATTTCAAGTCTCTTTGTTTCACAGTCTTCGATGGTGTGTGGGAAGTTCATCCTAAGTTTGTGTAATTTTTCATTTTGTGATTCAGATGCCTAGGCCTTCCTCTTGTTGTAATTTTGCTACTATTATTATCATTTTGATCTTGCCCAACATCCGACCACAAATTCAAACATAAATTATATCAAACAATATTAATTGTATCATTACCGAAACATCCAAAACAATAAGCACGCGGCTGCGTGGACTTAAAGACTTAAATTTTGATGTCCACAAATCGACAACTTAACACTTTTCATCTGCATAACTTAAACTTCTGCGGAACTTAGTATCTCATAAGCTCAAATTGACTTAAATTCTGATGTCCACAAATTGTTTTATTCATAGTTATTCTTATGGAACATTTGGACGTTTAGGTACAAAAAAGTGTTTGAAAACCTTTACTATCCTTTCTTCTTCTTCGTCTCCCTTTCCTTTCTTTTTCTGCTCTTCTACCTCCATCACTTTATACGTAAAAAAGCATTTCTGAACTTAGCTTATTTCATTTGACGTTTTTCAAAACTTAGCTTATTTGCTTACTATTGTGTGTGATGATTTTTAATCTGTGAATCTTATACACATCAGTTGGATTTGAGAGTATGTTAATTAATGGATTTAACAACTAGATGCGCTAACGATCACTTCTTTAATGTGGTAAACCCACATAAAGAGGATGACCGGTGTTAGAAAATATCCTAGACTGTTGTATTTCCATATTCGATTATTTCGTTGGTCACTGCTCCATCCAGTACTTCCTTGGATATACAAAGGACCGGCCCCTATGGATATGTTATAATTATTCAATTCAATGCAATATCTCCTCTCATTAATAGTGCAACATGTTACTATTATGGATTGATCAAACAACACACCCACACGCACAAATAAACCGAAACAAAGAACACAAACAGTTTTACGTGGTTCCCCAAAATCGGGTACGTCCAAGGGAGAGAGAACACTTTTCACTATATTGGATGAGTTACAATGAGATAAAAAAAATACCCAACTCAATCCCACGCTCACACGTATTTTTATCTCTCACACACTCACCAATATTCTCACACAATTTTCTATCAACACACACTACACTTGTTTTTTTTCTTTTTCTCTCTTGTTACAAATAACACACGGCACACGGTCCCTTTTTCTTCTCTGGACCGTGCCCGTCTCTTTTTCTCTATAAAACAAATGCAAGTAAAGCACTATAACTACATGTGGGGAAGAATCCAAAAGAGGTCTTGAAAAGGCTGTACTTTCCACCAATCCATTGAAGCATGTAACTCCTTTCCCAAGCTCAATGCAAGTCCCCAAACCAATGTCATTAAACCTTCTCCACCGAACCACTCATTTCCAAGCCAAATTAATGCTATTACATTTATTTCTTTTTCTTTTTCAAAGACATCATTTAACTTGGGAAAGCCCAACAAACACCCCCTTTTCCCAAGTGAAATGCACCCCCTCGCTTGGGCTCCTCGCACCCCCTCCCCAGGTGCCTATCCGAAAACGTCGGAGACCAAATTTGGTGCGAAAGTGACCCTTTTTTCTTGTGCTCAATTTTTCTTCATCAACTTTTTCAAAGACTACTTCATGCACTTCCTTTTTGACGTTGCTCTCGTCACATAGAGATTCATTTTCATGAGCCTTTGCACGCCACACTTGTGTAACCCGACGTCCAAAATTTTGGCTTGCTCGGTGCCCATCATTTGTACGCCTCACGTCAACGCGACCTTGGAGCTTGTATATATTTCCCACTAACTTTCCTTGTAACACAACTTTCTCATTCTTGAACACCTCAAGAACTCCATCGCTTGATGCAAAGCAACAACCATTGGAATCTAACATTCCCAACGAAATCAAATTTTTCCTTAATCCCGGCACATGTCGGACTCCGGTCAATCTCACAAATCTTCCATCGGCCATCCGAAACCGTACCGTACCCATGCCAACAACCTCATTCACCGTGTTGTTCGTCATCCTCACATTACTTTTATCACAAGTCTCGTACGAGTAAAAATAATTTCTATTTGAACACATATGGAAAGAACAACCGGAATCCATGACCCAATAAAAAATGATCCATACCTTCAGAAGTTATCGAAAGCAAATCACTGTCATCTTTGACAAGACTCTCAACCACCACCGCTTCGGAATTGTCCTTCACTTTCTCCTTCTCTATCTTTGCTTTGAGTTTTGGGCAAAACTTCATTATATGTCCCTCTTCTTCACAAAAATAACATTTTCTATTGTCAACCCATCGCGACTCACCACCTCGCGAGTGTGAACGCCCCCTTGATTGTGAACGAGATCTCCAATTCAATTCACCTTGCCTCTCGATTTTTCTACCCCGGTCTTGACCACCATTGGATGTAACCACAACACGCTCCTCCGAAAACCTTTCGCTTTCCTTCCTCCGCATCGACTCATGGGATAGGAGAGTGGCAATAACCTCGTCAAGCTTGAGCATATCCTTTCCATACATCAAAGTGATCCGAAGATGCTCATAAGACGTTGGTAGGGAGACTAACAAGAGAATAGCTTTATACTCTTCCTCAATCTTTGCGCCAATTGCTTCTAACTCTGTAATTAGCCAATTGAATTCATCCAAGTGCTCATTAAAGTTTCCTCATTCGAACATACTGAACCCATACAATTGTTTCTTTAACGACAACCGATTCGTTAAAGACTTCGACTTGTATCTACTCTCCAACTTTGCCCAAAGTTCCGCCGGATCCATTTCATTGATGACTTCCCGGAGAGTGCTTTCTGAGATACAATTGGACCGTGCTATTTGCAAGCTCTCTCATCTCCTCCCATTTACTATCTGTCACATCTCCCAGAGTTTCTAATTTTTTCTTGAGTGTCTTCGCCAAACCTTCTCTTGTCAACATGTTCTTCACCCTTTGTTGCCAAAGAGTGAAATCATTGCGGCCATTGAAAAGTTCGATAGCAAACCCGGTGCTTTTTCCCGCCATACCGTAGCTCTCATACCACTGTTATGGATTTGATGAAACAACACACCCACACGCACAAATAAACTGAAACAAAGAACACAAACGATTTTACATGGTTCCCCAAAATCGGGTACGTCCACAAGAGAGAGAACACTTTTCACTATATTGGATGAGTTACAATGAGATAAAAAATACCCAAACCAATCCCACGCTCACATGTATTTTTATCTCACACACTCACCAATATTCTCACACAATTTTCTCTCAACACACACTACACTTGTTTTTTTCTTTTTCTTTCTCTCTCTCGTTACAAATAACACACGGCACACAGTCCCTTTTTCTTCTCTAGACCGTGCCCCTCTCTTTTTCTCTGCAAAACACATGCAAGTAAAGAAATATAAATACATGTGGGGAAGAATCCAAAAGAGGTCTTGAAAAGGCTGTACTTTCCACCAATCCATTAAAGCATGTAACTCCTTTCCCAAGCTCAATGCAAGTTCCCAAACCAATGTCATTAAACCTTCTCCACCGAACCACTCATTTCCAAGCCAAACTAATGTTACTCCGTATTACAATTATTTCTTTTTCTTTATCAAAAACATCATTTAACTTGGGAAAACCCAACAGTTACGTCTCACGTGGTCGAGTCTCTGCCCGAGTCAATTATTTTACATCCACATGCATTTAGGCTGCACGTGAGGGAGAATGTTAGACTTTATCTCACATCACTTATTTAAGTCACTCAAACTTGGTTCAAGTATAATAGAAGTTACTCCAACTATCGCCGATTTGTTTTAGATCGGAACTCTCTAAGAAATCTAATAACAACCGAGATAGATGCGAGAATTTCATTAGAACCATAAAACTGAGTTTCAAAGGTTGGTGCAATATTATACATACTTTTTTCCGTCATTTAAAGTTTGTTCATGTTTAAAATCAATGAGTGAATTGGGTCAATTTCACTTTTTGCCCTTGTCTTCAAATATTTAGTAATTAACAAATCAAATCATGACTGAAGGGTAAAATTAGAAAGACAAGAATTATACAAAGCAAACATGGTAGAAACTCCAAAATGAACTAACAAATACGGACAGAGGGAAGGAGTGTTATAATTTCTTTACAATTGGGAAATGAAAATGGTAGGCACACAAAATTTTATGTTTAATGGTGGAATTATGTATCTGTGCTTTACTGGGAGTTTTTAACTTCTATCAAGAGTCATTATCACAAAATTAGGCTTAATTTTCCATTTGATAAAATGAGAAATTCATAAAATTAATTGGGTTGATTTTAGCAAATGAGGAAACCATTGGCTAAAATCAATCCATTTTGAGGTAGTGTTATGGGTTAATTTTATGGATTTCTCATTTTATCAAATAAGAAACTAAGAGCATCCTCATTTGGCTACATATATTAGCTTTTAAGCTAATATAGGGAGCCAAACCCCCTAAAACACCCAAAAATCAGCCTCTCTATTCTCCCTTCCCAAATTATTTTTGCTACAGTGCCTACTCAAATTTGAGTAAGCGCTGTTCATGCACATTTTTATTTTTTTTATTTTATTGTTTTTGCCGTGGGGTTTGATGGCGACAAGGGACAGAAGAGAGAGAGCGAGAGGGCAACAGAAGAGAGAGAGAGAGAGAGAGAGAGAGAGGAGAGCATGTGCTGGGGTGACACGTGTACTTCACTCAATTACTTCCGATTTGTTAATACAAAAAGTACACCTTTCCTCTGAGAGTGAGCAACTCCCAACGTGGGGAGTATAGTTTTTTAGGAGAAAAGAATTTTTTTTAATAGATTTGAGGGGGAATAGTTTAATATAGTAAAGTTTGGATAGAGAGTCTGATTTTTTGAGTTTTTGATAAAATGTCTTGTTAAATTGTAAAAGGTGTTTCTGTGATTAAATTTGGTGTTTTTTTTTTGGTGAGGCTGATAAGGATGCTCTAAGCTTAAGTATAGAGGTAACCGGCAAGGACTAGCATGTAGAAGCGACCGCACTATAACGATTTCAAAAATACTCGCTGTGTTTGGTTGGGAGTTTCAAGAAGAGTATTTTGATAAATATTTTTGAGATAGTGTTTGGATGAGTTATTGGAAAAAGTAATAATTAGAGAGAGGTGTAATAATTGGAGCGAGATAGAGAGAGAAATTAGAATAATGATTGGACAGAGGAGTATGAGTAGAGAGAGAAATATGATTAATGATTGGAGAGATGAGAGATGGAAAAAGAATTTTTTTGAAATTTTTTTTAGAAATGTGAAGTGAACAAAGTGCGAGGCCTTGTTCGGATAGGTTTTCACAAAGTTTTCGAAAAAGTCATCCTCTCCCTCTATCCACTTTTGACCGCCAACTATTGTTTAAAGGGAATCCACTTAACCATTGAAAATTCAAAAAGTCTGCCATTGACAAGAGAGAGGACAATGACGTGGAATCCACTTGACCATTGGGTGTGTGATAGAAGTCTGCCATGGTCCCACTTCATTGTCAGATGTACTGTAAACTTGTGTGTGCGGTAATAAGAGAGAGGACAATGACGTGGATTTTTGGAGTGAGTTTTTGCCGGTCAAAAGTGGATAGAGAGAGGGGAAGACTTTTTCGAAAATTGTTAAAAACCTATCATCGTGGTGCACAAATTGTGCACAAATGAGTCGATGGGCTCCATTTTGAGGTCTCGTACAAATGATCTAAGCCGCTCATAAGTTTAAAATAATTTTTTGCAAAACCAATTCGAACACGGCCAATGGCAAAAGGGGGTCAGTGGCCCCACCAAGAGTCACTGCTCACGCAAATCAGCAAATGGAAGGAAACAAATTTAAAACGACGAGACCAAAATAAAAACGACTTTGACAAGGGAAGAAGAAGAAGATACAAAGACGAGAGATATCAGTCACTCAGAGAGAGAGAGTGGAGTGAAAATGGGGGAGAAAGGGAAAGTGTGCGTTACAGGTGCGGGGGGTTATGTGGCTTCTTGGCTGGTGAAGCTTCTTCTCTCTAAGGGATACACTGTCCACGGAACCGTCAGAGATCCTCGTATGCTTCACCACCCCTTCCCTCTTCTTCTTGCTCTAGTTTTGTTTTTAATAACATCCGGCCAGCTTGCGCCGTTGCGTGCGTCTCGACTAATTCCGGGCAGGCCCGGCCCCTGAGATTTTCGGGGCCCTTTTGACACTGGGGCCTCTTTAACAACAGTATATATATATATATATTTGTTGTTTGACATTGTGGTTACAAATACCCTGTGTTGAAGTGGTTCTTCGTGGAAAATAGTGCTCATTACCTTGAGGTCTCGTGTAGTCGTGTTCTAGTTGCGTCGCCTTCAGTATGAGTGGATTTTTTGATACATTTTCGTTGTATAGTGGTTTAAAAATTTTAGCCGTTAAGGATCCAACACGCAACCTAATAGGCAAAACCCACCAGCCTTATCACTGAACCACAGTAGCGCTATTGGTAATAAGATTGGCATAAATAATATATAACGTTTTCTAAAATTTGGGGGCCCTATTTTTGGGCCAAAAACGGGGGCCCTGGGCGGGTCCTTATTCCGGACCGGGAAGTAACGACCGGGCATAACAAGGAGTTTGTTGGCAAGTGGAATTGAACCTGCGACCTGGCAAGACCACTTTAATCGTGGTTCTTGCTCTAGTTTAATCATGTTTCTTTAACAGTTACTGGCTATCTTATCATTTTGATTTATATCAATGGCTACTGATGAATGATGACGATTGATTGGGTTGCGTTGCAATAATTTCCCCGTAATTTTTTAATCTTGATAAAAGAATTCCAATGTGCCTGGTCTCAAATAATCTTGATTGCTTCATGTTTCTTGTTATTGGCTATGTATAGCTTTAAGAAGGGAAGTAATTTGTCATATCATAAGTCAATCTCTTATAGGAAGTTTCTTCCTTTTCCTATACAAAGTGTCTTAGAGTCAATCTCTTTAGTCTTTACTGTGGACAAGTAGTTCCTTTTTGTTAGCCTGACTATGCTAACCCTGAACACTGATTTTAGGCTTTGAGTAGTCTGTCGAGTTTCGTCCTCCGACTAAACTGGCAGAGATAGACAGTATCTCAAAATTAATCCGAGATTGAAACTGGTTCAGTGTCTGAAACCTTAAATTCCAAAACTATGGATGCTGTGTTATATATTCTCATTATTTTCCTTTAAGTTCAAATTGTCTTAAAAATGTACGCAAAGCTTTGCAATCCAGTAGATGTCTTTCTTCATTTGTCTTATCTCTCTCACTCAGCTGATGTACTTCGGTAGACAATGTAATTAGTTTATAGTCTATTGGATGAAAAAAATTCCTGTGTTAGAATTCAAAAACCATTATATTCATTACTGCGAATATACTTCTCAAGGATGTTGTCAAATGCTTGACTAGAAGCCCCAGTACTTTATTTTTTTCTGAAACCAGGAGTCTGTCCTCTGAGGTAGCTAGTTGATGAAATAACAAGTCTTACCGTGGATAAAAACGTTAGCAAATTAATAGTACAAAACACACTTTATGACATCTGATATAGGATAGACACAATAAATGAAGCAGGCTTTAGCAGATATTTTCAAAACAGTTCGGGGCTTATGTCTTAAGTAGTGAAGCTTGAAAAATGGTTCCTTTGAGAATAACAAGTCTATAAAAGCTACCGAGCAGAATTCTCCTTGAACGTAATTTATGTTCTTGTGTTGGTAAATCTTTTTGAATGTATCTTGCAGAGAGTGAGAAAAATGCTCACTTGATGAAACTTGAAAAAGCATCTGAGAACCTGAAACTCTTCAAGGTAGATCTGTTGGATTTCAATTCCCTTGCTGCAGCCATCACAGGATGCGATGGAGTATTCCACGTGGCCTGTCCTGTTCCCTCCGGCAGCGTCCCAAACCCAGAGGCAAGAATACCTCATTATGGAACTTGTTTACAGAATCATTTGCATGCTCGGCAGTAGGCGCTTTGTATGTGCATTGACCTCTGAACCAGTGTGTAGTGGTCCATATTGTCATGATTGTAACAGTCAGGACGTATTGTGTGAGACTGCTTCTATTGGTAGCATATATTTTCACCGACCATACATTCATCCGACATGACCAAACCTCTTCTCTAAGCAGCCATCAGGTTGCTGAATGTATTACGGTGTTGTCATGTGTACTGGTTAGTTGCAATGGACCTGATTGCTTACATGTAACGAGGGGCTCACATTAGACCTTTACATGAAAAATTTAGCGCAATTGGGCAGATGAACTTTGATAATCAACGCTGGTTTACCATTGGAGTCGTAATGTGTTATTGAGCTGAGTGACTTCTCTTGTTAACATATTATCTAATGGCTCGGTGCAGGTAGAAGTAGTTGAGCCTGCAGTAAAGGGTACACTTAATGTGCTTGAGGCATGTTCTGAAGCAAATGTCAAGCGAGTGGTGTATGTATCTTCTGTAGCTGCTGTTCTCATGAACCCTGATTGGCCGAAGGGTCGAGTTATGGATGAAAGTTGTTGGTCTGATAAGGAATACTGCAAAAGAACTAATGTAATCCCCTAAACCCAATGACCACGACATTGCATGTCTTCTTTGTCTTATTACAAATTTTTGTTACTTAAGCATAGTTTTGTGCGAGTGTTTTTTTTCCCCTGACTTTCCTGGTTCTTTGTCCTAGAATTGGTATTGTTTTTCAAAAACAGAGGCAGAAAGTGCGGCTATAGAGTTTGCGAAAGCAAGAGGGCTTGATGTCGTGTCAGTTTGTCCAGCCCTTGTTACAGGGCCAATGCTCCAATCGACGGCTAATTCTAGTAGTTTGGTCCTCATAAAGCTTTTGAAAGGTAATTTCTTTAATTGGATCTATATTCTTCTATGGTCTCCAGTAGAAATAGCATTTTTGTACTTGCAAATCCTATATTCTTTGTTTGAAATCTATGGTCTACCTGTACCTATGCATGTTTATTTGCTTGTTGGTGTTAATTTTTAATTTTAACGTCCGGGAATTACACTTGATATCACGGTCCATATGATGGAAAATATTGGATTTGTGTTTTCCTTTTAGCTGCATGTCTACAATAGAGGATCCCAGCTCATACCAGAGGATAAATAAAAAAGTACGTCCTGTGATGCTGAAACCATAATGTTATCCTTTCCGTTTTTGAAGAGGTTTTAAGCTCTTAATTTCGTTCTTGCGATACTTTAATTGAACTACGTCGGACATTGAAATTGGAATTGTCTGAGTTGTTCACCACTTCACCCAGCAAATTAATGAATCCATGTTATAATTTGTTTTTATTGTTGAAGATTTTCCGCCCGAAATACAAATATGGCATCTAAATTGTCTATCGTTTTCCTTCATGCTTTGCTTTGTGTTGATTTGCTTGACCATTAATGAGTATCCGAATTAAACATCCTGGGAGGAGCACTCAGACTGTGGTCTAGGGTCCTGCAGTTTCGCAATAGTTTTTTGAGGGATTAAGTTCCCGTTTTAGTGGATGGTTAGCTTTTATGCTACGTATTGCAGTCGAAAACTTAAGTATTTTATTTGTAAACCATCATGCGAGTGGAATGTTTGTTGATAACTCAAGAAGAAATATGTTGCGCCTTTCTTATAGTGTCAAAACTTAAACCTCTGCCATGTGGCCACATTCATATCCCAAAAGTGGCAAGTATTTCATATTCATCACTTGATAGTTGATACTGTTATTTTTCCCCATGCACAGAAGGATACGAGGAACTGGAAAACAGGTTGCGGAATATAGTGGACGTACGTGATGTAGCAGAAGCACTTTTGTTGGCATACGAGAAGCCTGAAGCTAAAGGGAGGTACATATGCACAGCTCACACAATCAGGTCACAAGATCTGGTGGAAATTCTCAGGAGGCTTTACCCTAACTACAACTATCCTAAGAAGTAAGTTTCCATCTCCATATTAAATCCATCTAAAAGGATTTTTTTTGGGACTTGAGTTTAACATGCGAAATTTAGGTGAAATATTAGCACCATTTAGTTAGAATTGTTGTTGACTTCATCAACATAAAAGGTGTCCTGAGATTTAATTAAAATTTTAGTGTGGTTGCAAGGATCCTGATGATAATCCCTGGTGGAACCTCTAGACCGAAACGGTGGGAGGAGGCTGTGCTTTCTCCTGTCCTGCATAGGTAGCACCCGCCATTAGTTCCTAACCAGTTGAAGTTGACCGGAAAGGTACTCCGATAGTTAAGTAAGAGAGGGAAGTCAAGAGAAAAAGTCATAAAGTAGTGAAGAGCGCGGTACCCTTTAGGGGTTTTCAATGTACCTTTCAAAGTGTTCCTTGACTTGCCCTCCAAGCTAGCACGTACTTCCCACCGTGGTAACTGCTTCGGCTGACATCACTCGTGACATTTTGTGCCTTTTCAGTTGGGTCCAAGTGGGCAGGCTTCCTTTCATGTTTGTCCCGGCCTGGTTGATTCAGATGGTTTCATTCAAACTTGGCCGAAAGACCGGCATATCCGAATAGTAGCCCGAGATGGATGGTCCTGGATGGGGTGAGCGGTCCGGTTCCTTGACTCGGTTCAGCCAAATGGTTGAGTGTGGTCAGGTTATTGAGCCATTGGCCCCCCAACGGACTGTTCATGTTTCAGCACACTACACTTAGCATCATTTTGTTAGAATTGTTGCTATAGTTTATCACCAAAACGGTGTACTGAAATTTAGGGAAAAATCTTAGTGCTCATTAGTTAGATATGTTTTATATTTCATCACCAAAAAGAAGGTGTACCTGAAGTACTGTTGTGGTGCCCCGTTTGTTATTGTGTTTCTTCCCTGTTACAAATTAGTTGCTTCATTCATTTATCTACTGCCAGATTTACTGAGGTAAACGGAGAGGAGCTTAGTTCAGAGAAATTGCAGAAACTGGGTTGGAGTTACAGACCATTACAAGAAACTCTTGTTGATTCCGTTGAAAGCTACAGACAGGCCGGAATTGTGGACTAAAAGGGGCTTTACATTCTCTTTTATAGTTTTCCCTGATTGTGTACCATTAAGTTGCTACTACTATATGGATGTTATGGGCTTGTATTTTGCACTCTTCTACTTTTGGCAGCTAGTTCCTTGTTGATCTGAAATATGGCATCGGAACTTACTGTATTCATTGTCATTACTCAATGGAAACTCTGGAAAATAATACTCTGGATAAGATCTGATGCTCTAGGTTTCTGCTCTATGGATACTATCTAGGGCCTCAACTTTGTCTCAATTTTTTAGGTGAACAAGATAAGTTTCAGTCTACATAAAAACTCAGTGGTATGCATGGAAGGAAGCATGAATTGGAAACTTGTGCTTGCAAACTTCTATGAAAATGTTGAAAAACTGTGGTAAGACCATGATTGTATGTGTTCGGTTGGTTGAATATTTCTTTGACCCCCCTGGCTGGCTTTGGAATTTTGCCTAAAATAAACCAAATCTGATCGATACCAAACCGAATAATTGTGGATAATTTATGAAGGTAGATGCCATGTTAACAATATAAGCTGCTCACGCCTGAAGGTTTGAGAATGTGACAAGAGTTTGTCAGAATATTATAAGCGGTACCAAGAAAATGGATTGGAAAGTACATGAACGCCATTTTGCTCACCCTTGTTTATTTTCGGCCACTAAAAAGTGGATGACCATAGAAGTCTACATCCATTTGGCTCTTAGCAATCATGGGCTGGGTTGTGGTTTATCATGGTCGGAAATTACAGCCCACCATAAGCAAAAGAGAGCTGAAGTTGACGATAACTTATGGTACGTGGTCAAGTGCATGGTTGTATTGGTGATGCGTAGCTCTGAATCTTGGTTTGGATTAAAAGTCTCTATTCAAATGCTACCGATTTGAGTTGGAAAATTGGAAATATTGACAAATGACAAATCGTGAGTTTTTTTTTTGAACAAACATAAATATATATTCGTAGTCAATAAAGACAAAGGACACGTGCGTAGTGATTAATAATCTGCTTACGCAGCTCCCCCTCAATTCATCACTCCTTAGCTCTTCTATCTATTACCATGAAGTCATTGCTCACGCAGAATCTACAGAAAGGAGTCGCTTTACAGTTTGAACCCAGTTCGATCAGTGAATAAGCCGCGGACACCCCCCCCCCCCCCCCACACACACACACACAGAGAATGGGGGAGAAGGGGAAAGTGTGCGTGACAGGAGCAGGGGGTTATGTAGCTTCTTGGTTGGTGAAGCTTCTTCTCTCCAAGGGATACACTGTCCATGGAACCCTCAGAGATCCTCGTATGCATCCTTCCTACGTATTTCTAATTGTTCTGCAATTTCATACCTACAAGAATCTTGATTGCATCATGTTTCTTTTTTTGATTGCAAATTCCCCAGAAAAAAGAAAAAGAAAAAAAAGAGAGTATATCTCGTTCTTGCCGATTGTATTATTGAAGTAGCAAAAGTATTTGTAATGGTTTTTTGTTCCTTTGTAAAGTTCCTTGTTATTCCCAGTCCCCTAACTTCTAGTGGCTTAGAATGCTCTTGGAGTAATCCCTCAAGCCTTGAACCTACGTGCCTATGACCTCGTTTACTCGGGATACTTGCACTGTTGCACAATCTGATGTATACTGCTATGCTGGTGTGGGATTGCTCGTTCGTGGCTTGAACAGACTATTACGAGCTTAAACTTAGACATTGTTTATCTTGGTGATTTATTACTCAATGAGAGGAAGCATTTTTGTGATGACTTGCTTTTTCTCTATAAGATTCCTTCTTAGTGTCAGCCCTCAAACTTCCCGTGGCCACTTTAGAAGTTTATGCAAGTCCAAAATCCAAACCCACACTACTGGCAACTAAGTGGTACAATCTGTATGAATTGAGCTGGCAAAATTCAAGCTTCTGTAAGAAGTTGGGAACATTCATTAGTGAAATTGATCTGTAAGGGTGCGAATTTCACCAGAAGAATGCAAGCTAGGAGTGGGATATTGTGGTTCTGTATGGGTGCGAATCTTGCCAGAAGTTAACTTCTGCACTTTTGTCTCATAAAACTGCAGTTCTGCACTTTTATCTCATAGAACTATTGTGTAACAGTCAATCTTTCATGGTGAACTTCTTCCTTTTCCTGATCAGAGAGTGGCCAACGCTGGGCCACTTACTCTCGAACTTGCTCTAAGTTCTAATCAGACTATGCCAACACCCATCATTCATTTCGGTCTCTGAGTAGTCTGTTGACTCTGCCTTCCAACCCATGCCCACCCATTACCTGATAGCACAGTAGCTCAAGATTCATCCCAAATTGGAAGTGGTTTAGTGTCTGAAGACAGAAATTACAAAACTAGGGAGGATGTGTTTTACTAACTCTCATTATTTTTCTTGACACGTGTTGAAAAGGTATGTAAACCTTTGCAATCCAGCATATATCCTTCTTCTTTTCTGTTACATCACTCATTCTCACCCAGTCGATTGATACATTTTGGTACATTGTCCAATAGATTATTGGTTCAAAACATCAATCGCAGTGTTAGAATTCGGCAGCCAATTATTTTCCAAGTGGCTCAATTCATGGCTGTGAATATATTTCGGAAGGATATTGTCAAGGAAGGCAATTTACCTCGAAAGTCTTCATCCAAGAAGATGAATGAGTTCCGTTAGGGACTAGACATGAACGCCCCAAATGATTGTGCCTTTACCTTTCAGCTTTGGGCTCATGAGTACTTACCTGTGCTCCGCCCCAGCACATGATATCATTCTGTTTTGAGTCAATTTCCTTTTTGAAGGCATGAATATCTCCTCTAGATAGGTGCTTGTTGAAAATAAGGGTCTCACTGGTTCACCACGTTAATAGAGAAGGCAGTTTATGAAATTTGAAGTACGATTTAGCACAATAAATGAAGTAGCCTTTAGCAGATATTACGGAAGCACTTACATGTCTTAAGTGAAATGTGGCGGAGCTTAATAGTCCAGTGTCATGATGAGGTTCTTTGAGAATAACACGTTTATAAAGCTACCTAGCTAAAGTCCACTTGATGTTGAAGATTACGTACTCAATCTTTGGTATTGCATCTTGCAGAGAATGAGAAAAATTCTCACCTGATGAAACTTGAAAAACATCCGAGAACCTGAAACTCTTCAAGGTAGATCTGCTGGATTACAATTCGGTTTCTGCAGCCATCACAGGTTGCGATGGAGTGTTCCATGTAGCAAGTCCAGTTCCCTTCAGCAGCGTCTCAGACCCAGAGGCAAGAGAACTTCTTTATGGAACCTGTTTATAGAATTCTTTTGCATGCTAGGAACTTTTTTCCCCTTGACTTCTGAACCCGTGCAGAGAGTTGCATATTTTATTGATTGTAATAGTGGAGATGTATTATGTGGGGTTGCTTCAATTGGTAGCATATGTCCAATGTCCCTACATTCAGCCCACATGGCCTAACCTCTCAGCTCTCTCTCCCTATGCAGTTATCAGGTTGTTGAATGTGTGAATGTGGGCTTGTGAATTAACCCTGATTGCATACAGGGAGTGATGCATCTCGCTAAAGACATCTTGGTGAAAGGGTTCTTCCTGTTTGTAAAAAGCTCCAATAGGGATATGCTTAAGCGTGTTGATCTTTGTAGGGAAGACTCAGGGAGCTGAGGCTGACTGGGGTTCTAATTTAGCATGATTGAAGTGTGATGAACTGTGTGTAATCAAATATGTGATGAACTGTGTGTAGTCAAGATAGGTTTACCTTAGGAATTGTATTTGTTATGAGTTGATTGACTTCCTTTATTCCCATGTCATCTAATGGCTCAGTGCAGGTACAATTAATTGAACCTGCTGTTAAGGGTACAATTAATGTCCTCAAGGCATGTTCTTTAGCCAATGTCAAACGAGTCGTGGTTGTATCTTCTGGAAGAGCTGTTTCTGTGAACCCTGATTGGCCCAAAGGTCGAGTGAAGGATGAAACTTGCTGGTCTGACAAGGAACACTGCCGAAGAATTAAAGTAATCCCTTAAACAAGCCAATGTTAAATTAGTCATTCTGATGAATGTGGTGTGATTATATTGCTTTTGTCTGGATGTTATTCCATTTCTTTTTCTTTCTTTTTTTTGTGTATTTTTGAAACATAGTTTTTTTCCAGTGTTTTCAACTTCAATGCTCACTCCCTGGTTCTTTGTCCTAGTACTGGTACGCGCTGTCAAAAACCGAAGCAGAAAGTGAGGCTTTGGAGTTCGCAAAAACAAGCGGGCTTGATGTCGTGAGAGTTTGCCCAACCTTTGTTTTAGGGCCAATGCTCCAATCAACTACTAACGCTAGTAGTTTGTCCCTCATAAGGCTTTTAAAAGGT
This sequence comes from Vaccinium vitis-idaea, assembly GCA_963854785.1. Classification (NCBI taxonomy): domain Eukaryota; kingdom Viridiplantae; phylum Streptophyta; class Magnoliopsida; order Ericales; family Ericaceae; genus Vaccinium; species Vaccinium vitis-idaea. The sequence goes on along the minus strand of OY978226.1, from coordinate 36,851,168 downwards.
ACCCACTTGAATCAGACATTTATTATTTATTTTTTCAATAGCAGTAACATTTTTTATTGATGCATTTCCTATTTTCCCAACAAATTGTTATATGGTAGTAAGGTGAATACATGTTATATTTTCTTATTATGGTTTTAAGGATTTCAGCGATTGGTTTAACTTTTCAGTTTGAATTGCGGCAGCTAATAGTAATTTCTGATCTGCCCTTATGCTTAGCTTTGTGTTGCCTTGCTTGATTGTCATGAAACGTCCCAATTACACATCTAGGCGTGGAGCAAGAGATGATAATTTGAAGATGTCATGGGATCTAGATAGGGATCCTATGGCTCTATGAAGTTTAATATGGGGAAAGTGAAGTTTAGAATGTTTCTGCACTGATAGTGTAGTTAGCTTCTAAGCATGACCGAAAACTAGTCCAAAAGTCATGGCAGCACCCAGATATCTGGTCTGGGTGCCTGAAACTTCACAATAGTATTCAGATGACAAAAAGTACCACCTCCAACAACACCACTACCACCTTCAATTCCTTTTCCATTTCCAACACAGTTCCCTCTGTAAGCAGATGGTTAGCTTCCAAAGAGCAATGCAGTGTAAAACTTAAAAACTCTTGTGAACCCTCATGTGAGCGGAACTTGTGGGGGTTACTCAAGAACTATGTTGTACCTGTCTTATAGATTAACCACTTAAACTTAGAACTATGTTGGACTACAAGAGTTTCCCAACTCGCGCACATACTATTTCGTATTTATCACTTAAAGGGAAATTGTAGCTACAAACAACATTCTAGTATGGGAGCTGATATAGCTGTAAGATGGATTAAATTTCATGGTTTTGAACCATAAAAATTCTAAGCGGATGGTTGGCTTATGTACTCCAAAGTATTATAGTCTATTCTAAGAAGAATTATGTTGTACCTTTCTCATATCGTAGACACCTAAATCCTCTACCACCATTAGACCACACACACTTCTCAACATTGCACATATTTGATATTCACCACTTAAATAGAAATGGTAGCTGCAAGAAAAGTTCCAGCGTAAGAGCCATTATGGTAGCAGGCCAGTCCATGGCATCGCATTAACTTTCCATGAAAACGAAATGGGCAGATTTCCTGCTTCATTCTAATGTTCTCAAGTAGTTGGCAGAATCGCATGATTTACGATTTAATTCACAATTCACTAAAAAACGATACGAATCTATAGGTGAATCGAGGCTTATATAAAATCGGTGATGAATCATATGATTCACGATTCGATTCGCAGTTCGATTAACGGTTCACGAAAAAAATGATACAATCTATAGGTGAATCAATGTTTATCACAGTTGTTACATTCGACAACATGAAACCCCTTTCGTTTTGTTTGAATTTTTAGAAAAGCAATAATATAAGATCATATATCCTTTAGGAATAAAAAACCTTGTTCCATGCAAAATTTGTTAATAATTTGTTGATCGGTATTTTTTCTGATCTGGGGCAGGGCTCAGAGCCTCAAACCTACCCACATAATGTTGCAATATAAGCTAGTTTCGTATCTATTAGGCTGCAAACTTTTATTTTGTCAAGGCTAAGCTTCATTTTTTTTTAATGAACCTACAACATCTATGTGTGCATGTCCATGATTATACTCCCTCCGTCCCCTAAAGTTAGACACGTTCGGGAGAGCGTGCCATTTTTAAATTGCCTATATCTTTCAATTCATAACTTTGTTTAAAAGAACTAATTGAAATCTATCAAACGAGATCCATATTACTTATATAAAACATTACAGATTAAAAGAAATAATCAATTTTTTTATAGGGTTGGAATAGTGAAAGTGTCTAACTTTAAGGGACGGAGGGAGTAGTGTTTATTTGCCTATTATGTACAAGTGTTCTTCCTATTAGACCACGTGATCACCAATTAATTATAGAAAACAAGCTTAAATTCCTAAATTATTCAATAATACTATGCACCTTTACTATGTATGTGCATAGATACATTTTTCAATGTATTTTTGAATTTGGATGGAATTATTACGATCCACGATTCAATTCGATACACGATTCGGTAAAGAGTCTATTTGATTCTCAATTCAAATCTCTCAACCTATGTTACATGGACTCGGGAGCAAATATCGGGTGCGGGTGCAAATCCTAGCGTCGGACCTTCCTAAACTTAAATCTTAGGATACTGGGATATGTGTCCCCAAATTGGTTATGCGTACGGGGACACGTCCTGAACACTTGTTTGTAGTATATATTGCACATTTTTTTTCAGATTATGTATCGTAAATTATATTTAGTAATGTATTTAAACGAGAAAGGATTGAGAAAAATATATTTGTGCTATTTCCTATCCACGTAAAAGTCTAGAAATATCGCTTTTCTTGCTATTTTGATATTATTTTTGGGTAAATGTCATAGCAATTAGAGTATCCAAGTGTCCAAAATGGATACATGTATTGGACACATCGATACGGATACTTCAGCCAAAATGAAAGATCCATGTAACATAGCTCTGAACAAGTGAGACAGTGTTTTTATGGACAAGAACTACTTCTGGATATTTTGGTTGTTATAAAGTCATCCGGGACAGTCATATTCTTCTTGAGAAATAGTTTCAGTGAAATTGTAGCTCGTAAAACATAAATTCTCACAATACTGGTATATTATCCCATGTATACAGAAGGATTTGAGGAACAGGAAAACAAGTTGCAGAAGATAGTAGACGTACGCGATGTAGCTGAGGCACTGCTATTGGCATATGAGAAGACTGAAGCTGATGGGAGGTACATATGCACAGCTCATATGATCAAGTCACAAGATCTAGTGGAAATACTCAAAACGATTTACCCCAACTACAACTATCCTAAGAAGTAAGTTTCCATCTCTAATAATGTCTATTCATCTATAATAATTTTATGTTGTAATACAAAGTTTTGTTTGTTGGTAAATAATTATATTGTAAGAATTGTTATAGTTTAGCACCAAAAGAATATACCTGGACCATGGTTTACCCTTTGGTGGAGTGTGTTTCCATGTTAAAACATAGCTGTTTTTCACATTTTATAGTTAGAATTGTTGTAGTTCATCACCAAAAATGGCGTACCAGGATTTATGCAAAATATTAGCATCGTATAGTTAGAATTGCTAATTTGTTATTATAGTTCATCACCAGAAAAGGTGTACCCAGGTTTAGGTAAAATATTGGCATCATTTAGTTAGAATTGTTGTCGTAGTTCATCACCCAAAAAAAGTGTACCTGAAGTCCTGAACCACTACTGTAGCTCACCATTTGTTAAAGTGCTTTTCCCTGTTACAAATTATCCGCTTCATTTATTATTTATTTATCTACTGCCAGATTTACTGAGGTAGACGAAGAGGAAAAGCTCAGTTCAGAGAAATTGCAGAACCTGGGTTGGAGCTACAGACCATTAGAAGAAACTCTTGTTGATTCCATTGAAGGCTATAGACGGGCAGGACTTCTGGTCTAAAAAAGGGCTTTGCGTCCTCTTGTTGTTCTCCTTGACAGTGTACCATTACGCATTCTTATTTTTTTTACAGCCTCTTCGTTTTAGTTACTGCTGTATAGATGTTATGGACTTGTTTGCATAGCTTCGGCTTTTGGCATCAGTGATATTTTTCTTTTTACATTTTATCTACTGCCAACTTTACTGAGAGAAAGGATTAAGAAAACATCAGTTCCGAAAAATTGCAGAGGCTAGGTTCAAGAAGAAACACTTGGTTGATTCATTTGCAGACTACAAACAGGCCGGACTTCTGGACTAAAAATAGTTGGGCATCCTGTTGTAGTTGCTGCAGGTTCTTCAGTTCTTCTCATAGTTGGAGCCTTTTCGTTGTATTTGAATAAGTTGAAAGAGTGCAAGTTTCTGTCTCTCTAGTGATTATGATTCTTATGTTCTCATGTTCTGTGGAGTGCCACTCCCAAAATAACGAATTCACGGTACAAGGAAAAACTCAGAGCCATGGCTGTAGGGAGATGAATATAAGTGAAGTACTATAGGTTCTCTCTCTTTTGCTGTGTCTATTTTGTTCTCGTATTTGTGCCTCCTTTTTTATTTTTGTATGTGTTCATTCACCTCTAACAGAATTATTCGCCAACGGTCCCTGCCCTATGGTTTCCTTGTTTTTTGAGTTCTTGCATGGACCAAACTCTAGAGGTATATCTTTTGGCTAAAGAAGAACAAGAGGTTTAGATTGAGATTGAGAGTAACCAACCGTCAAGAGCCAAGTAATGGATTGTTCAAACTCGATTTTTAAAAACTTACCCGAGTGTTGAAACTATGTTCAAACTTAACTTATCCACAATGTGAGCTGTTCTCAAATGAATCTTAATCCAAAAAATCATTGTAGAACGAGTTTTTAACAAGCACATGAACTCAAACTCTGCTAGATTGGTTTTTTTTTTATAAGAGTACTACCCTTGAGTTTGAGACAGCAACCACGGGCTGGGTTGTGGCTTATTATGCGGGCTGTACCCTGTAGGCCCAATACCAAAACCATTGAGACACAGTTCCAACGTGCCCTCGTGCCTTTCCAGATTCAAATTTTTTCTCACTTTCCCCACCACCACAAAAAACCATCAAGATGCACTACATCTATATTAATGGGTCCCCTCAATTACAGTGGATCAGCAGGCTTGTAGTGTTCTCAGTTGTGGTCCAAAACATGTGTACATGGTGTGGACCCTCCCTCAACCATGAGATCTATAAACCCTAGCCACTAGCCTGAAAAAAGGATAATGATACATACACACATAAAAGTTACCCACAATTTACCCAAACACACACACAAGTGTGTGGGCTCCACACACACTAGATGTGCAGTGTGTGTGGAGCCCACGCACTTGTGTGTGTTTCGGTAAATTGTGGGTACCAAATTGTGTGTATGTATCATTTCTGCTGAAAAAATGGCTTGAAACTGTAGTATTATCTACCTACACAACTTGACTATGACCACCTAGGTTGGTAGCCTAGGGGCTCATGGCTCATTTCCACATGGTTGGTGGTCAGGAAGTCACAGGTTCGAGTCGTGCTAACGACGCCTTTTAGAACGTAGTCCTCCCCCAAAGTCTGGCTGTGATCCCCTTGTTCTTGGCGGGCCGATGATTGATGGATTTCAGGTTTGTGTAGTGCCCTCAATTGTGAGCCATCTAGAAACTTTATTTATGATATGAATCGTTCATTTTTTCATAAACATTGAGCATACTTTGTGTACAAAAAATAATATTGATGAAGCAAATTTCGCACTTCTCGAGCAATGACTTACAACCTACAAAACAAGATTAAACTTGGGACACCGGTGTGGTGTTAGCCAACCAGCCTCCGATGCCTAAGTCAATAGATTGTTTGTAGTTAATTCACGCTAGATTATTGTATGTTTAGAATGACATACCTCTCTCGGATTATCTGATAGCTTTTATAGGCATTCGGGGTAGTAGAGTCCTTTTAGGACTTGGAGTCTTGACTCCCGGTTTTTGATGTTTATCCCACAACTTTGTTGTATGCTAGGGATGAGGAATTAGACTCACAATCTCCTTTAGAGTTGGATAAACCTTTAGTACCCTTTAGGGTTATCTCGTTGCAATAATTTAGGGATAGGAATCCCCTTAATCCTCTTGGATTTAATCGAGGAAACACACCTTGCCCTTATGATCAGCTCGGTCACGCATGACTGAGCTGGCTTATAGCCCGAGCCGAGCTTTTTGTACTCGAGCTGTTCAGGAGGTCAGTTCGAGCTTATCAAATATTGATCGGAATTTAGTAGAGACTTGACCGAGACACATTTGTCTTAAAGTTCACCCTATATATCATATTGGCCATCCATGTTTGTAAAATAAATGGTATACGACTGTACGGCTACCATTATTCAATCGATTTGATTTTTTACATGAATGATTTAGTCTATAATTTTTTGACAAAATGAAAGGTTCAAATGACACATGGAGATTTTAGAGGGCCCACAATCGAGGGCACTATGAGATGTAGTGATTTAAGACACTACGGGAATCCCAAATCCGTAATTGCTCTTTTTGATTCCTTTCAGAGTCCACTGTGAGTTTAGAGTCCCTGTGATTCTAGCAAAAAAGAACTTGACTATGACTCTTCCGTTCTATTGTGCACGTACGGCCTCGTTCAGTTGTCAAGAAAGTATGGGAAAGGATGGAAAAATCACCTTTCCCATAACTTCTGGGTGGGGTGTTCAGTTACCAAGAAAATAATGGGACCCACAAAAAAAAGTTTTCCACTAGGAGTCACTTTCCCTCAAAATGCATCTTGCAAAAATGAAGGAATTATGTGTCGTGAGAAAGTTTGCTCCCGCCAATTACCCTTTCTTGGAAAAATTCTTTTTTAAGTGAACACTCGCAGGAAAGTAAATTTCCCTTTCCTTTACTTCACTTCATTTCACTTTTCTCAGGATTAACTTTCTTGCGTAACATTCTTGGCAAATGAACGGAGCCTACGTGTCTATGACCATATGGTATGTAGCATATCCATTGTGTATTCGGTTTGTACGATCCATGTTCTCTCTCTCTCTCTCAAGAACTCTAACTAATATAGTCCAACCAGTCTATGCAGTTGTCAAATTGTAAAATAGACGTAGGGTCATTGCTATTATAAGTTTATATTGGCTTAAATACAAGGCTATATCTTTTCCATGTAAGAAAACAAATTATTCATGTCACAATCTCCATCGTCCAATTCCAGTGCGATGGTCCCTTTCTATGGGAGATTATTGAGTGCTCCTTGGAAAGATTTCACATTTAATGATAACTGCACGTAGGCTGTAAATGAGATGGGCTAATCGTGAGCAGCTGGAGGCTCAGCTCATCAGAAACAAGTTTAGCTCGACCCCGAGTTAGTTTAACTCCATCAGTTTATAAAATTGACCCGACTCGTTTATAGAGGCTCAACTCCACCAGGTTATAAAATTGACCCGACTCGTTCATAGAGACTCGACTCAATTATGAAGGCTTGTTTAATAAAAGTTTGAGTTTGAATACTCGATATATATACTAAATTAACCAAGCTCGAGTTACAATTATTTAGACCCGATTTGAGCTCGAGTTTAGACGGGGTGTTCCACTAAGGGAGTTTTAAGAATAAACTGATTTTTTTATAGTTTTTTATGTAATGTATTGTGAGAGAATGACTTGTCTTAGGTTTTAGAAAAAACTGTTTTTTGTTAGTGAAACTCCCCCTAAATTTGAACAAGCAAATCTCAAATGCTGGATCCAAGCACAATCGGCTCTTTTTCACTCATGCACTTGATTGCAAGTCCCAAGGCCATGTAGTGTCCATCGGCACATCTGGACCGTCCATCTGTGTTTTGGACGGCCCAAATCTGTTAAGGTAAATGTACCCCTCAAAATTACAAAAAATGCCACCGAACAACCTCAAACAAATTTGAACCGTCCAAAATACAGATTGACGGCCCAGATGAATCAATAGACACCACGTGGTGCGCAGGCGCTGAATTTTTTTCCCTAGATAGATAAAGATCGAATCTTGCATGGGCTCACCAAACCTTGCCGCCAATAAAAACTAAATGGAATGCCGAGTTGAGGCGGAAGAGATCGCACCAGCGTTACTCGACAGACACCCATTTATTATGTTATTATACTACTACGGAGTACTATAATTTACTCCAACTTGTTTAACATCGGTTAATTATTAAATCCGTAACTCGTATGCAATCATGAAGAGTTGATTCATTCATTGTGAGTTGATTTTGAATTAGTAAATGATTTAAACATGACATGGTTTGGAAAGTTTTAGGCCCCGTTTGATATGAGGTTTCGTTTTGGGGGGATTGGTAATGAGATGGGATTAGGATTGTGATTGGTTATAAGGTGGGATTATTAATGAGGAGACAAATCATTTCCCATGTTTGTTTTTACACAGGATTAGATCATGGGATTGTTAATAACATGTTTGTTTTGTCTAGGATAGGATTAGATCATGGGGTTTGGTGGTTTGCACAGGAGAGAAATCCTTCAATCCCAATCCCGTTGTTAACAATACCAAGTACCCCCAGGTATTACGAATCCGGCCAATTTGGGGGATTGGCATGCCCATGGGACTATTAGTCCTTGGCTTATTTCTCAAACCAAACATAGTATTAGAGGTCCCACCTCCTTATTAGTCCAATCCCACCCTCCAAACCTTGTATCAAACAAACAAGACTCTCTTTTTGGTTAGGTGATTTAAATCCGATCTCAATTATCAAGAAATTGAGAATTCTGTAATGTAGGATCTCGAATCCCGGTTATCTATCAATTTTAAACTTCAATATGAACCTAGAACTTTTGTTCGAAAAAAAATGTCTGTAGTTCTCAATTAAATAACGTTCAACATTCTTTATTAACCCATTTGACAAAGAAAATTTAATTTTCTCCACCAAATACGAACTTGAGAATCCATTACGCGATTGATCGAAGAAATTTTCGTTATGTTTCCATCGCACGATAGGATGCAATTAATATTTTATTTTGATATTTAAAATGTTAGGTCATTATGTGCACCTCAATTAATTTTTAGGGACTAATTTTACCTAGACAAAGCCCATTTAAAGTCAAAGGATAATTTTTGTATGAATTGATTCTACGAAAATTGAAAACAGATAAAAATATTTAAACAAGATGTGTAATGATAAACTACATGTTAGTAGTAGCAAAGTTAAAACACTATAAACAGTGGATACTACTAATTTAGCTCAAACGCACATCATCCTCCTTGTAATCCAAGTAATTTGGACAAGTGGGCGGGCATTGTTATAGAAATTGACTCAAGTCAGAAACTGATTTAAGTTAGGGTTTTATTTTATTTTTTTTATTTTATCGGCAAGTTAGGTTTTTTAGTTGATGTATTGTGAGAGAATGACATATCTCATAAAACACAATAAGTGAGTGTTTGGCCACCGCCTTGTTGCGTTTTCACCTTCTCATTTTCTCCTTTTGGGTGTTTGGGGGGAACACCCAAAACTCATTCTTGATTTTGAACAATCCATGCAAAATGTTAAAAAGAGCTTGGAGGCTACTTTTCCATTTCTACCTCTTATTCTCTGGTTACAAAATGCATGTACATTTCTCCCAAACACTTCTCATAAATTCAAAACATATTCTGACCTTAATTTAAAAAGCTAAAAAGTAGGCTCTCAAACACACCATAAGTCAATTTGGGAATAAGTTAGTTTCTGGAACAACGCCTAAGTGTTTGTCCTGCATAAAGATTTTATTTTGTTTTTTGTCTTGCATAAAGTTGCACGTTTGAATCCCACAAATGCTAAATATTCCAAACCTTGAGGCCACTGGATGATTTGCCCCAATTGTTAAGTTCAAGACCTCTGAATTTATCGAAGTGCGTGCAAGCTAGTCCGAAACATCCAATTTTTTTAAAAAAAAAACAAAAAAATGAAAACCTAAACAGATAGGACCTACAGCTAAGCTCAATACCAAGGGATTTTGGTAGTATTCCATTTGGTATTTGTCGTTGATTGGTGTTATAGTAATCCATCCATCTGATCTGCCCATGGCGGTCGAGGGGAAAGCCCAACGGTGAAACCAAACAAAAGACCCGACGAAAGTGATACTATATCCGAACACCGTAACACTTTCCCGGGCTCCGTACCATTTTTCCGTTAATTTCCCTCCTGTTTCCGTGGGAAATCAAATCATGACTCTTTGCTTTCATCATCATTCTCTCTCTCATCCAAATTTCAACACCAGAAGGAAATCCAAATCCAATCCTTCTCCTCGATTTTTTTTTATTTAAATAATAAAATCCTTCTCTTCCAGACTTCTACTGTATAAATTCAAAAAAGAAAAAGGCAGTTTAAAATCAAAAGAACACTCTGTAAATCAAAATTTGGCCTGTTTCTCCCACATACTCTTATTATTACGTGCTCCGTTGTACATCCAAGTGCACCACCGACCTTCCCTTTTGACCTTCTTCCTTTTTCCCACCTCAATTCTAGCCTAGGGTTTCCCTTTTTCATTTTTTCCTTTCCCTTTCTCAGTCTCTCTCTCTCCTCTCTCTTTCTTTCCTTGTGTGTGTGTATATATTTGTCTCGATCACTCACCTCACCCCGATCCCTCTGTTTCAAATCAAAACTTTCCTACTCTGTTATTCCAATTCCCTTGTAAATTCTCTCTCTCTCTCATCAAGATTCCAAAGGTTTTGATAGGGTTTTTGTTCTGCTTCTGTCGAACATGAGGCCAAGTGTTCGTTTGATCGACTGTACTAGTAGTAGCACTTAATACTCCTCTTTTTGAATCTTCCCCCTTTCTTTTTCTCAACGTCTGTCTTCTTTTGGGTTTTCAAACAGAACAAAGCAAAAGTCTTGTCTTTATCTTTATTGATTGATTGATTGATGGCGTATCATCCGGCGATTCCGCGTCCGGGTTCGGGATCGAGTTCCAGTTCAGGTTTCCAATTCCCGAATTCGCCTTTCGGTGATACCACTTTCACCAAGGTCTTCGTCGGAGGACTCGCTTGGGAGACTCAGAGTGAAACCTTGGGCCGTTACTTTGAACAGTTTGGTGAGATTCTCGAGGCCGTTGTCATCACCGATAAGCACAGCGGCCGATCCAAAGGCTATGGCTTCGTGAGTCTTCTTCAATTACTACTTACTACTTCTTACTTCTACCTCATTCATGATCTTTTTGTTTTTAACCAACAATTTTTTTTTTTGACTAAATTGTAGTATTTTGATAACTTTGTTAATATTTGATCATCTCATCACTTAATGACTCATCTGGCTAACTACCACCAATAGGTGATGATTTTATGCATATAATAATACCAAACTAAGTTCGAATTTTCATACACTCTTCACGGATATCAATAAACTGTCAAAGCATTTCTTTTCGGATATCGATGTAAATTTTTTTTTTCCGCATCCACCGCTCTAAGGGCTGTGATTAACATTTTCCATTAATGGGTTTTTTTGGAGTTAATTCATGATCCTCAGCACTATTTATGGTTAGTTGGTGGGGATGAATAATTGAATGACTTTTGGGTTCTCATTGGTAATTGTATGGAGGGTTTTTAGGTGACTTTTCGGGACCCTGAGTCCGCAACAAGGGCATGTGCTGATCCAACACCAATTATTGATGGTAGGCGGGCAAATTGTAATTTGGCTTCACTTGGACGACCTGGGGCTTCTATACCTTTCGGTATCAATTCTTATCTACTTCCTGCTCTGATATCTAAGTAATGGATTGATTCAACCACTCTCATACTTGCTTCTTATTTATTACTATGGGATTTAAGCACTCCTATATTTTTTGGTGTCAAAGCACAGGGTTGAAACGTTGGGCTGTTTTAGCACTTAAGTCCATCCACGAGGATAGAGTAAATTTTCTTTATTTTTTGCAAAAATATTAACTTTTTTGTTCAAGCAGCTTATCTGTTAAATCACTCTGTCCAAGCAGCTATAATATTTTTTGCGAAGATATTACCTTTTCTGTCTATCACTTGCCTTTGCAGATAGTTCATGGTTTTGGCTTTTGCTACAAGATTTTGTAAAAAGAGAAAATGAATGGAGTGACACAATTAACTCTTTACCTAATCTGGCACAATTAACTCTTTACCTAATCAACTGGGTTGCCTAGTTGGCCAGGGCCTATGACTTAAAGGGGTAACCAATGTTTAAATATGTTATTCCTCACTCCCCTTGAAGGGTGAAGCTACCCTTAGGACACCTGTAATTACCTCATAGATGTGGAACAGGGACTACATGTAATGGGAGATTGGTGAAGTCCCAGCCGGCAATAAAAAGAAACTTCAATGTTGACATTTTTCCTGAATTATCTTCTGGTTCTATGCCAGCAATCAATTAATTAAAAGAAGCTTCAATCTTCCCTATAATCAGAGAGGGAAGACAATCCTTCTCTCACATAGCTCTGATGTGGTCAATTTGTTCGCAACTTTTGACTGGATTACGTTCAAGGGGTATATAACAGGCGGTTCACTGAAAGTCGTCTGTTTACTGAAAACAGTTTTGAGAGGAAGTTCTTGCGTTCTGTATGTAATTGGTGTCAACTTCATTAATTAATATTGGAATCGAGCTGAAGTGCCTTCAAATTCTCTCTGTGTGTTGGTGTTGCTTCTAGGACGTCTTCGATCCCCAGCACCCTATATTGGCAGCGTCCCAGCTGGCCGGGGGGCCTACGTTCGAGGTTTCGGCTACCAGCAACCAGTTTCTTACAACTATCAACAAGGATTTTCGTATCCTCCGTACGGGTAAGTGTGCTTTCCAGAGCAAATAGTTCATATCTATTGTAAAATCTAATTGAGATTTATAGGTTAAATATGCTTTTGTAAATTTGTTTTCTGGAAAAGTTTGAGCATCCCTGTTACGACAACTGGAGCTTGCCTTCTTGAATGTCCTGTTGTCGCATGTTGCATCAATCTACACGCTTTGCTCTCATATCGTTACTCAATATTCACTTATCTTGAACCTTTTAATAACTCCATGTATGAGTGTGTATCTTGCCTTATATTTAATGCTTGCTATCATTGTTTGTACAAACATAGAGCATTTAGCTGTAGGTTCAAAATATGTGTTTGTGTTGCAAGATACCCGTGATAATCCTTACTGCTTAGTATTCAATGTATTCACCATATGGCCTCGATTCGATGCGCGTGGTTCTATCAACCTTGACAGACTGGAAAGTCAGCATGATGTAAGTTAAAAGAAGAAATGGATTCAGTGGTGATTCTTGCTTGTGTTGGCTGCAATATGAATCATCATGCAGGGCAGCAGGGCTAATTACATCCTTCTTGAAGATGCTAGTTATCGCCAAGAAATTTAAAAAAAAAAAAAAACAATTTGTTAGAGTGGCTGCTGCAGTGTTATAAGTGATTGGATGATGATATAATTTCAAAGCTAGATATTTATATGTTGCTTGATCAATCTTCATATTTGGACGCCATAACTTTTGTTAGTGGCGTGGTTAAAGAAAGAGAGAGATTCCTTTGAAATGAGGTTGTTTAGTTAAAGAAAGGAGCTAGAAAATCTATAAATTGGGCTGTCATTGATTTTTAACCCTCTATACTTGCCCTTTTGCTAAAAAGCTAGAGGTGGCAATTGGCAACCCAACCCGCCCCACTTATAACCCAACCCAATCCGCCCATATTGTAATATGGGTTGGGTTGGGTTGAAAATGGGTTCAACCAAAACATTAAAAAAGTTCGGGTTCCACTTTCTACCCTACAAGTCACAGCAAAACAACCCCCTCCCCTCTCTCTCTCTGTCCTCTGAAACCAGTTAATAGATGGCTCGTTCTTTAACGTGAAACAGTATCCGATGTAGATGTAGGAGGTTGTCATATTACAATTACAATTCCAAACTGCATTTCTTGTGAATTAAATGTTCAAAATTATTCCATATTTTGCCTAAAATCTTTAAATAACAACTAAACTTTCGAGGCATTACATTATATGAAAAAAAGATTAAAACAATGAAATTAATTCTCCAAAATTATGATATTTGTATTGTAATAAGAATAAGATACACAGAATATAGTTCCATCGATATAGAACCGTGGGTGAATTCGGTGTAATTTTGGGGAGTAAAGGGGGTTCCAGTGCAACGGCATAATATATACCACGGTTAGTCGGTTACCACCGCTCCCATCCAATTTTGGAAACTCGAGTCAGCAAGGGTAAACATACCAATTCAAAAAAAAAAAAAAACCCCCCAACGGTACAAAACATTAGAACATCCCCACTATATACATACACCGATTCTTCTTCCTTCCCCGCCTCCCTCCCCATCGTCCCCTCCCTCTTTCCACGAGCCATTGAAGAGGATTTCGCCGGATTAAATTTTCCAAATTCTTCTCAGATCCCTTCCACCGACGAACCCTTTCTCTGAATCTCAATCTCTTGAAGTAGATTTCTATTAATCAAGCCTCCGTGGAATCTTGGGCCTAATTTTAGTTTCTTGATATTTGCAGGCAATCTTGGTGCTATTACAACGAAACAAAGCCTCGCCAAGTCCAGGTAATTTCAGTTGTCGACCTGTTTTCATTAAATGTTACCTTTCGCGGAGTTTGTGTTGATAATGGTTTTTCCGTTAATTTTGGCATTGATATAAACTGTGACGGGGAAACTATATTAGTTGCTTGACTGTACTCTTCTTTGGTGTGACACATGGACAACTCTGTCCCTCCCTGTCACACATTTTTTAATCGTGTTACTTAAGTTGAATTCCGTAGTTCATCGAACAGCTAGTTTTACCATGCATACATAACCAAAGAAAGCTCTTGAGTTTAGCGGGTATCTTGAGCCTCCAAATCCATTTCCATTTGGCATTTGAAGGGGGGCTGTTGGAGAGGTGATCGTAGGCAAATTTCACAGAGAAGTTGCCATTACTGGAAAAGGTCCAACAGGGAGTACCATTAACACTGGCAATTCTAGGAATCTGCACATTAGAAATCACACTAGCAGCACTATCATTAACCATTTTTACAGATAAGATTCATGTCCCAATCTTTAGTAGCAGTGATAAAATCTGCTACCAAGGATTGATCCAAGCTAGAAACATTTAAAGAGTCCGCCAGGTTAGTGTCTCCACACCACCGATCATGCCAAAAGGATATATCCTCACCATTTCCTACCAGCCATTTTAGATTATTCAAAACAATGCTCTTGATTTTAATAATGCTACGCCAAACATGGGAGGCCTTCCTTTTGGCATGACAAGGAAGGCCTACCAAGGATTTATGTCCTCACCATTTCCTACCAAGGATTGACAACTGCCAATCTTTAGTAGCAGTGATATAATCTGCTACCAAGGATTGATCCGAGCTAGAAACATTTAAAGAGTCCGCCAGGTTAGTGTCTCCACACCACCGATCATGCCAAAAGGATATATCCTCACCATTTCCTACCAGCCATTTTAGATTATTCAAAACAATGCTCTTGGTTTTAATAATGCCACGCCAAACATGGGAGACACTAACCTGGCGGACTCTTTAAATGTTTCTAGCTCGGATCAATCCTTGGTAGCAGATTTTATCACTGCTACTAAAGATTGGGACATGAATCTTATCCGTCAAATGGTTAATGATAGTGCTGCTAGTGCGATTTCTAATGTGCAGATTCCTAGAATTGCTAGTGTTAATGATTCTCCCTGTTGGACCTTTTCCAGTAATGGCAACTTCTCTGTGAAATTTGCCTATAATCACATCTCCAACAGCCCCCCTTCCAATACCAAATGGAAATGGATTTGGAGGCTCAAGATACCCGCTAAACTCAAGAGCTTTCTTTGGTTATGTATGCATGGTAAAACTAGCTGTTCGATGAACTACGGAATTCAGCTTAAGTAACACAATTAAAAAATATGTGTGACAGGGAGGGACAGAGTTGTCCATGTGTCACACCAAAGAAGAGTACAGTCAAGCAACTAATATAGTTTCCCCGTCACAGTTTATATCAATGACAAAATTAACAAAAAAACCATTATCAACACAAACTCCGTGAAAGGTAACATTTAATGAAAACAGGTCGACAACTGAAATTACCTGGACTTGGCGAGGCTTTGTTTCGTTGTAATAGCACCAAGATTGCCTGCAAATATCAAGAAACTAAAATTAGGCCCAAGATTCCACGGAGGCTTGATTAATAGAAATATACTTCAAGAGATTGAGATTCAGAGAGAGGGTTCGTCGGTGGAAGGGATCTGAGAAGAATTTGGAAAATTTAATCCGGCGAAATCCTCTTCAATGGCTCG
Source organism: Vaccinium vitis-idaea (assembly GCA_963854785.1). Taxonomy (NCBI): domain Eukaryota; kingdom Viridiplantae; phylum Streptophyta; class Magnoliopsida; order Ericales; family Ericaceae; genus Vaccinium; species Vaccinium vitis-idaea. The sequence continues at coordinate 36,835,427 of OY978226.1, read as the reverse complement.
TGGAGAGAGGGAGGGGACGATGGGGAGGGAGGCGGGGAAGGAAGAAGAATCGGTGTATGTATATAGTAGGGATGTTCTAATGTTTTATACCGTTGTGTGTTTTTTTTTTTTAACTGGTATGTTTACCCTTGCTGACTCGAGTTTCCAAAATTGGATGGGAGCGGTGGTAACCGACTAACCGTGGTATATATTATGCCGTTGCGCTGGAACCCCCTTTACTCCCCAAAATCACATTAACCCATTTTCACATATGTTATGTGAATTCGGGTCTTTATTGCTTCATTGGTTGGGATTTGCTTAACTTTTTTTGACTAATCATTCGTCTCAACGAGTTGAATCAGAAAAAGTATAACCAATACAGACCAAAATAAAAAAAAATGCAGATGAGACGATAATAAAGATAGGTGTTCAGAATTTTTTTCTTCTTTAATAATTTTTTTTTTTGTTTAAAAATTCATTTCATGGAGACCAAAAATTACACCAAACAACTTAATGCAAATCCAATAGAAATTCAAAAAGATGCTGAACAAAAAAATTAGGCTAAAGTTTAATCACCAAGTTTTACTCTTGTTCAATTCATTACCAAGTTTTACGAGAATCTTTTTGTAATTGTGATTATGTTTGTATTTGATTTGTCTTGATTTGATCCACTGAAATTAATGTAATAACAAAATAGCAGATCTATATTAACGTTGGAAGATCTCATTTTGCCATATGTGATCATCGCCCGTCGGTTATGCAATTGTTTGCTCTGTTTAGGTCATTTTCCCAACAGGGAAAGGTTGGGGGTGGGTTGGGTTGGGTTTGAATGGACCTATTTTCAACCAACCCATATTCAACCCGTGTACTATTGGCCTATATTCAATCCATCCATATTCAACCCATAACCCATACCAACCCGTCCAAACCCAACCCACCCCACCCATTTGCCACCTCTACTAAAAGCCTATAGAATAAGTCAACCGGAATGGACCTTTTCTCGAGTGGTTCGCTCTATGCAACTTGTTTCACCATTCCGCTAATCAAGGGCCATTGTCTCTGCTAAACCACAAGCAAACATGTCTTCTACATTCTCTCGACTCAAATCAACTGTGGTCTCCCTTGTCCTCTGGCATTACTCTCGATGTCGATAGGATATCAATCTCTATGCTTGTTCCTGCTGGTAAGAGCATCGACTTGAGAATGAAGGAAAAAAACACCCCCATTGGAATTTCATTTCTGCGTTTATCATCCTCTTCAACTATCTAGAGTATAGTTACGGGTCCTTAAGCATGATAACTTGCAAGTCTCATGTCTTTTCCCTATTATTAATGCCTTATCTTACTTGACCCAATGCGTTTTATTCATGCAGGTATACGTCATATGGGCCTGAATACGTCTATCCACAGGTTAATTGCGCTCCCAGCTAGCAGCTGCAGCTGCAAGTTCAAGTTAAATGATATGTTATGGCAAAAAGTAACCTGCATGGTTTTCTCATGAGGCTAACTTCTCTCCTGTGTGTTATTATCTTTCTGCTAGGGTGTTTACAACCCATATGGGGCTCAGCAGTACCTTCAAATATATGGTGTTCCTGGAACAGTTAACCCTGCTATGTACCCTTATAGCCAATTGGGTCAGAGTATTCCTGGTGGCCAGGGTTATACTTCGATGCAGGGCTACACAATGCCAGGTCATCAGATTGTGCAATTTGGTGGCCCCAGTGTCAATGCAATAACAACTTCACCTATTCCCACATTGCAAGTGCCATATCCTACGGGCAAGTTTTCTTTCTTGGCAGCTGTTTTTCGTTCCTTAATTAAAGTTTATATACTATGTGTGAACGATATTCTGATAGTCGTCGTACCATATATATATACACATAATGGGGCAGGCTGTTGGAATCCTATCCCTTTTAGCGTCTAGTGACAGATATCATTAACAAATGATGCAATGGGGAATCATTTAAATTTTATAGTAGGGTGAATGTTAGATAGGAAGATTTAGCGGTGTAACTGCTTTGCCTTTACAGGTATGGGTGCATCTGTTCCAGGACAACCACAGTTTATAGTGCCTGCTCATTCTCCTCAGTTCATGCAAGCTAGCGGTTCTGACCAAAAATCAGGGTGAGGGGTTGATCAAAGTGAGTCCCATTGGTCATGCTTACTTGTGGTGGTTCAGTTTGCTTTTCCTTGCACATTATGATTTTTAGTAAAGCTTATGTATTTCCTGTTAATTACAGGTATCCTTAAGATTGCAGCGGGACTAAGAGGATCGGTACTGCTACTTGAGTGGCGGGATTTGAATCTAGCCTTGCAAATTATTCATTTCGCATTCTAGAGGTATGCACATTTGGCCCACCTATTAGACGTTGGACGTGAATTTAGTATTGGTTATATCTTCTGTCAACTTAGAGTTGGACTGAAATGAGTGGAAACCCAATCCAGTACCGAAACACAAATTGCTTCATGCACCCAGGGACGAGAAAAGGCGTAGGGTTTCAAAGTATGATACCATGGTAGTGTGCTAGACATACAGGAATGATCCAATGTACATGGAAAGTTAAGCATAACCACTTGTCCATAACATATTCCAATTGGAGAGATGGAAACATAAAATATAATATGATGACCAAACAATGAAAAATAGAGAACAGAAGGGATGCCCTAATCTTTCTTGATTATGGGATGTCCTAGCTGCCAGTTGGTTTTTTTTTTATGAAATTCGAGTGGCAAGGTCTAGAGATGCTGCTCTTTGCAATTGAATCCTAGTTTTGGATATGCATCATTCAAAATTTTGCTTAGTGTAAGCCAATGGTAAACTACATAGAAATCCTATTCGCAAAGCTAGTAACTGATACTAGATATGTTCTAGCAATGTTATATACCTATATCTTGTGTACTTAGGACGTGGAAAGAGTGAAATTTCAAGATGCCTTTAGTTTTTATCCGTGTGTCAAGGTCCTTTGAGTTCCTCTATTTTTGGAAGTATTGGGGCTGCTACTTCATTAGTTCTGAGAGTAGCCACTTTGTTCATCTATTTTCAAAAGTTAGGTCTGTCTCCAGCCCTCCCCTGCCCATAAACCCATTGATTGGGGATTACATGGGTACTTTTATTGTTGTTTTTTGTGTTGGAGCCAACAGTCACTGGTGATGGTGATAGTTGTTAGATTCCAACTACATAAGAGATTGCACAAATCTGTTCTCCATGCAGCTTTGTGTAAGTAGTACCCTTTGTTTGATCATAGGTTATTGTCTTTTCTATCATGCTCTGAAAGTGATGGAACCAAATCAGATTTCACAATGAGAAGTACAATGTTCGGAAAACTTTGACCAGGGAAAACCTTGAAAGTAAACTGAATGGATTGATACATAAACTGCTTGTTGGATTAATAATCATGGTGAATCGATTGGCTTTAACTTCGATTTATTCATCAGCACTACGACCTTGCTTCCTTCTGTTTTTTTTTTTGATCAACTTTCAAGCATTTAAGCCGTTGATACTGTGCAGGTTACAAATAGTCATGCTCACCAGATAAGTCATGTGTCCGAGTCGCTCCAGATGGCGGAGAAAGGGACCATGGAAGATGCAGGCTGCTCTTCTGTCATCATTGTACATTTGAAACCTTGTGTACTGCCAGTGCTTCAGATGGCTGGTAGAGAGTCATGGATTGATGGAATGCCAGAATGGGTTTCTGGCTACCGTTGTAGGAATAATACTGTGCATGGTAGAATCAAAATATGATTCTTTTTACAGTCCAATCCCAGCATTTTGGGGGTGTAAATAGTCTCTGGTGTCTCTATTGGCGGGTTAGAATCAAAATATGATTCTTTCACCGTCCTGTCCTGTCCCAGCATTTGGGTGTGTAGATAAGTATCTGGTGTTTGTGTTGTTTGGTCCTGCATTGCATTAAGATATCATGTGCATAGAACCACTTAGTCTGATCGACGCTATATATGAAAACATTGACCTAGTCTGTGACTCTGTCAATGGCCATTAGGGTTTCATTTCGCGACTCTGTTCTGTAATCTGGATTATTTTTAGAGCATGACCTCAAAGCATGAGTGAAGCTCTAGAGCTATCTGTTTCAAAAACTTTTGTGCATGTGCATGTTATTTTGCTTCTAATTTTTGTGGGGCATCCGGCAGCCCATCACGTGTCAAGTAGCAATTCATTGACTTTGTTTCGTTCCGATTTCCTTTTACTGAATTGAAGGTTATATATTTTTTTTAGTCACATCGCATGTGCTATAAAAGCATCCATGACTAGAAGTGAATGGATCTGAACCACTAAATATATAAAAAATGATACTTGTACAACCATTTAATCTCTAACCATTTCCAACACCCTCACGTACGAAAAAGATAAGGGTACCAGAGGAATTGTACATAAAATGTACAAAGGTTTTTATTTGGGCTCATTTCGAGTTCCACACAGATGATCGGAGATGTTCATGTTCTTTAAAATAATATTTCATTGTACCCTGCAAAAAATCAGCTCAATCGGATTTCAGTAAAGGCTCCATCCGTATATCCATTTTTTTGTTTTGAACAAAAAAATTGTATAAAATGATGGAGAATTTACTGATATCAGATTGAGCTGATTTTTTACGGGATACAATAAAATATTATTTTGAAGAATATGAATGGCTCTGATCATTTGTGTAGGACCCGAAATAGTCCAAAACCAACTGATTTGTACATTTTATGTACAAAAGGTTATGTACCCCTAGCATTGTCCCCTCACATACATGTGTGGCTTACACCCATAATTATCTGTTGTAAATGGTTGAAGATGAAATGGATATACATGTAGACTTGTTCTTTTCTCTCTCGAATATCTTGGGGTGGCACGAAATTATCCCGACACTGCCCAGTTTTTATAGGTAATAGTAATGTAAAGAGAGAATTCTGACTCTCATTTTGTTGTATCATCTACGGGACACCTTGGTTTGGGTAAATTGAAAAAATTGGTTTTTTGGTTTTGTCCTTATTCAATTTTTTTTTTTTGCATTTGTTAGTTTTCGGTTGATTTTTTGTGGTTTCTTGGCTTGTCTCGACGAGAGGAATCTAAAAAGTATAAAATTATTAGCCAAACTTAAAGCTTTGTGAATAAAGACGAAAAATAATCCAAAAAATCAGGGTGTCCGGTAGTTTGGCTAATAATTTTAAAATTTTAAGTTTGGTTAATAATTTTATACTTTTTAGATTCCTCTCGTCGAGACAAGCCAAGAAACCACAAAAAATCGACCGAAAACTAACAAATGCAAAAAAAATAAATTGAATAAGGACAAAACCAAAAAACCAGTTTTTGTCAATTTACCCAAACCGCTTGTTGTATGAGTTCAATAGCTACGCCTTGACGAAGGACATCACCAAGAAGAAAATATTGACAGAAAAAACGCGAACCTTTCGTACGCTAGTCAAGCGATTTCTGAATGCAGCCATGCATTTGTTAAATAAAAACAATCTCACATTGCGTGATAGGGAATGGGTGGGTGATCACTTAAAACACGAGGGACCTCTTCACTCATTGCCAATTGTTTTTTAGATGAATATAAAGTTTTCACAGCATTTTTGCAATCCAACGATACAATGGTTTCTTCGAATTAAATTTGTTGGTTTGGTTTCCACCGTTACGTTTGTTTTATGCCGTTCAATTTGGTAGACGAAGGCCTGTTATGATCTGAACACTTACGGATTGGAAAATATCCTGTCCAATCCGCTCCGATACGATATTTTCTCTCTTGGCTTTTTGGAGCGTTAGACATTCAGATGTGACTCCAAAATTTTAAGTGAACGGATTGTAATAGGCTGATTCTATTTGCAACCCCTTATTTACTTCATACAACCCAATTTCTCCATATCACTCACAACTAAAATTCCCCAAACAAATTTACTACATATAACCAACTAAATACCCTTAAACTTCCCACAATACCCTTCTCTCAAAAACCTAAAAAATTAAACTCCCTCCCCCTCCCTTTCCCCATCGTCTTCCTCCTCTCTCCCCTTAAAAAAATTTGAAAAATCGGTCAATCCACCTCTATCCCTCCTCCCACCATTCGACAGCCACCTCCCTCCTCCCTCCCATCGGTCGAGCACCACTCTCTCCTTCCTCCCTCCCACCGATCAACCACTACCACTGTCTCAACCACCACCATCGTCTCTCTATCTGCGTGACTCTGCAAGTAGCAAACTTTGAAAAATGGATTTCTGCTCGTATTCATTTCGGTATGTAAATGTCGAAATACGTCATATTTTTCTACAAGCTATTGTCAAATAATATGAATTAAGATGAATTAATTCATCATAATATTTTCCGAAACGTATGCTATCAAATTAAGAAATTGGGATAATTTCCCAACTATCTACTTCGGTATCCAAACATCGAAATAATGTATGAATTTTGACATTAGTTTATCGGAAATTATGATGAATTTCGACATTAACTTGTCGAAACGTATATTGTCAAAAAATGAAAATTTTGAAGTACCTTCTTGAGTATCTAAATGTCGAATATGTGCAGATATTTCGGAGTGTGAATGTCGAAAATATAGTCGTTTTTCAAGGTGTGAATGTCGAAAAAATGGTCGGTTTTCGGACTTGAAATGTCGTCGTTTTGGGGCCGAAATATTTTGATCGAAGGTGGTGAAAAGAGGTGGTGGGTTGAAAAGGTTTTCAGACATGAGAGGTGGAAGGAGGTGGAGATGGTGGTGGCAGGTTGAAGGTTTTCGGACCTGAGAGGTGGAAGGAGGTGGGGTATGGCTAGTGGCGACGATGGCAATGGGTGGCGGCGATGGCTGACAAAGGGATAAAGGGGGAAGAACGGGGAAGGAGGAGGGATTTGGGGTGTTTATTTTTTTACGGAATTTTAGTCTTTACACAATAATAAAAATTGAGGAGTTTTTACTTGGTTGTATGGAGAAAATTATGGGTTGCTAATGGAATCAGCCTTGTAATATATCCAATCAGACCAAATATTCAAAGTTTCTAATTCGGATCCGGATTGATATAAACAGACTTGCCAAAATCGTATTCAATTTTTTGTATAATCGGATCGGACTCTGATCTTGTTGGATGGGATGTTTGTGATGTGGTTTTTTTTTTTTTTGGAACTGCAAGATGTTTTTCACATTTCCTACCACTGCAGGCCTGTAAACGAGCCGAGCAACTCACAGTTTGCCTCGTTAAGGATCGGCTCCGCTCGAGTTCTGGGCTCGTTGACTAAACGAGCCGAGCTCAGCTCGCAAAAGCTTGGTTCGTTTTATAGACTCGGCTCCTTTAAAGATGCTCGTTAAGTAAATTAATCTAGCCTAGCTCGTTAAGGGCTCGGTTTGTTTAAGACCGATCCAAACTCGAGCTTGATTTTTGGACTCCTTAAGAAAATGAGCCGAGCTCAAACACTATGGCCTTGTTCGGTTAACAAGTTTAGTTTAGTTTTGATGATGTAAGCAGGTGTAATAAGTGGAGAGAGATAGAGAGAGATGAGGGAAATGATGATGTAAGCAAAACCAAAACAGGACCAAAACTGGCCCAAAACTGTTAACCGAACATGGCCTATAAAGTTTTGCTCGGCTCGGCTCGTTTGCAGCCCACCTACAGGAACTGTGAAGTGAAGCCCACAATGAAACAAACGAGCCTCTCTCTTTGGGCTGGGCCGCCCACCATTGTAGCAGACACGAATCTGGGTCTCATCCTTCAACTCGACTGATAATTGTCCAAAAAACCTCGCGACTGATATTAAAATGATCCATTGCTCCTCTTTTCCCAGAGGAGGAAGAAGAATCTGCTGTGGATCTTCTTCATTCTCTCTCAAATTATGGGCACGAAATCGCCAACAACCGAGGAGCCCCCAAAAATCACGTCGGAAACAGCCGAGGAGCCCCCAAAAATCACGTCGGAAACAGCCGATGAGCTCCCAAAACTCGCCTCCGAGACCACACCCCAAAAGCCGCCGGAGTCAGCCGCTTCACCAAATACGACCAACACTGCCATCGTCGACTCCAAAGAAAACCCCACCACCGTTAACGTCACTCCCCCGCCTCCAGAACCACCTTCCCCCGCGACCGCAGCTGCCACCGTTACTCTCACGCCTCCTCCAGAACCACCTTCAACTGCAGCCGTGGCAGCAACCGCCACAACCTCCAACGACCTCGTATGCATCCCGACTTATTCCAGTAAGCTCACATTTCAGTCTCAATATGTTCTTTCTGTAGTTTGATTCCATTTTAGGGCTTCGTTTTCGCTACGAAAGAATGACAGGAGCAGGAGAAATAAAATTTTGAATTTCCTTTCTCTTTACCGAGAACCAAACGGAACCTGGAAAACGTAATTATATTCTCTTCTCTTTGTAATTTTATAATCTCGCTGTTAAAATTTCTTCTTTTTAGGGTGGTTTTCGTTTAACAACATTCACGAATGCGAGCTTCGGTTCCTCCCAGAGTTTTTCGACGGGAGATCACCTTCAAAGAATCCTAGGGTTTACAAGTACTACAGGAATTCCATAATCAAGAAATACAGAGAAAACCCGACTGCAAAGATCACCTTCACGGAGGCTCGCAAGACTATTATCGGAGACGTGGGATCGGTTCGAAGGATATTTGATTTCTTGGAGACTTGGGGTTTGATTAATTACTCACCGTCTCCTGCGTCCAAACTACCCCTCAAGTGGGATGATAAAGAGACCAAGTCCATTACAGCATTGTTGCAGGGCACTGAGCCCGCAGCAAATGTGGCTGAATGTATGGTTCCAAAGAAGAAATTGTGCAGTGGTTGCAAGTCAGTTTGCAGCATTGCTTGCTTTGCTTCTGATAAGGTAATCAATCAGTCACTCGACTCGCTCTTAATTGTGACCGGCAATAGCAATTCTCATTGTGGATAAGACTCCCTGATATGGAACTTTTTGCGTCCATGATTTGTGGGAATCAGGCTGATATAACTGAAGTTTAGGATGCTTGAGCTTGACTTATTTGACTGAGGATAGAATCTAGCTCTGCTTGGGCTTTTCAATTGATATTCTGAATATGTGATCAAGCTAAGCCCGTTTGGCTGGAAACTATAAGCAACCTTGAGCCCTTGCTCAGGCTCGAGATACTATAGCTAGGGCTTTTTCTAGTAACGTGAGTTTTTGGTTGCCTACATCTTTTTTTCATAACAAGTTGCCTACTTTTCATTAATGCTTATATGTACCTATTAAAGAGAAAAAAACAATCTTTTTGAAGTTTTCTTCTCTTTTCATTATTTCTAGGAGATGGGTTTAGGCTGGAAGGAGAAATCAAGGATTAGTGGAGTGTGTGCTGACAAAGGCAAGATGATATATGTTTAATAGAGGTCGCTAGTCTAGAACCATCCTTTGCAAAGGCTTCTTTATTCGCAAGCCCAATGATCATGATGAGGCGAGTATAGACTTGAGAGTTGAGAAGCACTTTCTTTGTGTTTTTTGTTTTTCTGTTTTGGTTTCAGTTTTGACAACTGCACCTAAGCATAACAACTCAGGTTAGTTGTTGCTCAGACTTGGTTTGGACTCCTAAGAATTTTCATTTTGGATTTGAACTCGGCTCATTTACCCATCGAGCTTAAGTCGATCAAGCCAAAATCGAGTAAAACATGAGCCAAACGCTAGTTGCTCCTTCTACAGCCTGATTAGGCCATTCCCAAACATCATTGTTAAAGCATCCAACTCAAAACCAATTGGCAATGAGTGGAGAGGCCGCCCAGGCTCATTTACTTGTTTTGGAGGTTATAATTAACCAATGTGGGACAAGCTCTAACCCTCCCCCGCACGTGCGACCCCTGACCCGCACCTAGAGATATAAACAACGATTCAACACATACAACAACTATCAACCATCACCGACAAGCTAAGGGGAACCAACCACCACCAACGTAGAGTCTTGTCCAAAAGCTTGTGAAAGCCTAGCTCTGATACCATGTTAAAACATCCAACTCAAACCAATTGGCAATGAGTGGAGAGGCCGCCCAGACTCATATACTAGCTTTGGAGGTTATAATTAACCAATGTGGGACAAGCTCTGACAATCATCATGCAACTAAAGTTCTGTTTGGTTTGCCTATTGAAACTTGAAAGTAATTTCTGCCTTCAATGAGTTGCAAATATCAGCAAACCAATGTGCCACTTAGTAATTGGTTGTAAACACTTAGGAAGCCATAATACACACATCTTCTTGAATACATGCTTATTGGAGGAGATAATCATCACCTTGGGCGTTATGACCTAAATTAGCTACACGTCAGTCATTAGGCAAGACTAATGTTACTGAATTCTACTTGCACTGTGTTGGAGAGAAGATGTTTTGTCAGTCTTAATTATTTTTGCTTCTACAGACATTTTAGTCTTGTAGTGGCATTACCTGTACTAACATTGTGCTGATATTTGGATTTATAACAGGAGCAGCGTGCATGCTCTCTAAATTATGTGTTCCACTTTGTCTTTCTAGAAGTTACTTCTGAAGAGTTGCGATGTTCTATTTACCTTTTCCTGCGTCCTACATTTGCCTTGGTATAGTGCACATCATTTTAAACCCCCAGAACACTAAGTTGCAAAATAAATTAAGAAACTTGGCTTTGCTTCGCTGACTCTGAATGATAATATAATGATTGGTACTTATGCGAAATGGTTGCTTAATAAGTTCTTTACAATTCTTTCCATTTTATGCAGTATGATTTGACTCTTTGTGCAAGGTGCTATGTCCGTGGGAATTACAGGGTCGGTGTTAGTTCTTCTGATTTCAGACGAGTTGAGATCAATGAAGATGTAAAAACAGATTGGAGTGAGAAAGAAATTTTGCTCCTTCTAGAAGCCACCATGCATTATGGTGATGACTGGAAGAAGGTTGCAGAGTATGTTGGTGGCAGAAGTGAGATGGAATGTGTCACTCGCTTTATCAAGCTTCCCTTTGGTGAGCAATTTTTGGGACCTTCAGACTCTTGTGAGGTAAACAAGTTATACCAAACAAAGGACCAGTATGATGCAGAATCTGGATTGCAAAGTTCTGAAAAGTCAATCCCAAACAAAAGAATGTGTCTTAACCCACTTGCTGATGCAAGCAACCCAATTATGGCTCAGGTAGAGACTTTTACCTTTTGTGTACTTAAAATAATTTACATGAAGCTTACAGAACAGAATCGGAAAAAGTATCTGATATCGACAGGGCGTTGTATATACAGTTGGATAGGTATATTGGATGCTAAGGGCTTGTGTCCACTTACAAAAATCAACACAGGAGTTGGTTGACTTTTGTACCATTTGCACAATTTGTTAGAGGACTAACGCATTTTTTTAACTTTTGTGCTTGAATAATTTCACAGGCTGCCTTTTTGTCGGCTTTAGTGGGTGTAGAGGTTGCAGAAGTAGCTGCCAGTGCTGCGGTGAGAGCTCTAGCTGCGTTAAGTTATGGAGCCATTAAAGAAGATCCTGGATTTCTTGCCAGTCGTGTAAGACAGCAAGGTACAGATAAGCTTTGTTGTGATCATGCCCGCATGTGCAACAAAACGTGAGCATGATTAGAAGCCCTGTTTGATAGAATAGGAACTCAGATGCCATTTACTTACAGTTAGTTATAAATTTATGATTCACTTTTGGCGGGTAGTAAATCAATCGTTGCTCTTTGAGACCATGATGTTGGTTTTAGAGATTTGATTTACCTCATCTTGATGGCTGTTGGTAATTGAAGACCACCTGATAAAAGTTAGGGTGTCGTTTTCTTGGAAAGTAATTCTAGTTAAATTTCAGTTTGACTATTTTCTAGTTAGTTTGAAGTTACATTTAGGTAGTGGATGCTTTTGTTTGCCTCAATTAGATATGTGTTCTAGACTTCATGAATAGGACCCTGGTTTAAGAGTTACTCGGAAGTTGGAATGCTATTCTAAACATATTTCAACTCCCTAACCGGATGATAACGTAAACGGTTTTTTCAGTAGCAGAACCGGATGCTTCATCTAATGGTGATGCCACTTTGAAAACATCGGAAGGACTTGATATAGATGTGCAATCTCAGCTTGACAAGGAGGAGCAGGAATTGGAGGGGGCCATCGCTTCCATTACTGAAGTGCAGGTGGGTAAAATTTACAGTTCTTAATGACTCTTGGAGTTGCATCTGGAGAGAAACCCTGATTGCCATTGTATTTTTCAGATGAAGGAGATGCAAGATAAGATAGCTCGTTTTGAGAAGTTTGAATCGCAGATGGAGAGGGAATGGCAACAGCTGCAGCAAATGAAGAATATGCTATTTGTTGATCAGCTCACGCTTCTTTTAGATAAAACTCCTGCACAAAAAGCTGGAGGAAGCTTGCAGCAGGATGCTAAAACAGAATGACTCCGTGTTTCTTCCTTGTACTTAGGTTCTACTGAACTTTTTATTTCATTGGCGGATAGGTTTTCTTTCTTTTTTCAGGTTTGTTTCTGCCTAGGATCAGCTAAACTAGTCACAAAGTATGTACTAGTAATTGGTATGGTTGTTCATAGTGCTCCTTTCCAAGTTTTGCATTCCAGTATGAGTTGTTACAAGAACCTGGGCCTTTTTTCTTGGAGATGAGAGTTATGGCAGCGGATCCGTCCGACTGCTTATGTCCGACCTCCCTGTGCCACCTATCTGCACTGTCCATCTGAGCGATCAACGACTTGAATTCCGTCTCGGTCCTGAACAGATCTGACTCGTCCATGTTCATCTGCGATCCGAGTTGTTGATTACTCGAATAGATGGCACAGATGGGTGGGACAGGGAGGTCGAACGGAGGATCCGCGTCCGAGAGTTATCCCAAATGAACCTTGACCTTATTACAAAGCATTTATTGGATTGTACTTCAAATAATGCTAGGATAAAAATCATAATTACAGCTCAAACTGTGGAGGGTGAAGGGTGCAATTGATGTTTAGGTCAGAAGCAACCAATACAATAGTTTCTCGTATGAGCAAAATGGTTCTAGAATCCTATAATAAGAATTCCAAGGGACATTATTTCAATAACAAGGAGGGGAAGGAATAACAAAAAGAAAAATGCCATATTATTCTATCGTTCAAACAGATGAAGGAAGAAAAAAAAAAAAAGACCGCAGCAGAATTTCCGTTGGACCCAAAAAAAAAAACAGCTTCCGGTGCAGCTAAACTAGCTCCGGGCTTGGCAAAAAAAAGAAAGGAAAGAAAAGAAACTCGAGCTCCGGATGTAAAAACCACTCGATGCTTGGCCTTTTAACAGAAAAACTCAATTTCCATTGGAAATGTGTCAACGAGAGAGCGGAGGTCTGAAGCAAAAATCAAAAGGATCCTGGCCACCACAGGATTGAAATCAGAGTAGTAATTGATTAGCTTAAGGGAAAAGAGGCTCTGTATATGCAATCTCAACCAAAAACTTAACTTGAAATCAGCAGCATACATGGATGACTTGACCGGTTAGTCAGAAGTTCAAACCATGAGTTCATCCAATTCATCTCATAATTGTAGCCAAATCTCAGATAAATCTGAAAGATGCAACAGCCTGCGTAGACCAAGAAAATGATAAAACTCCCGATAAGTTGGCCCCAATCCACCAAATTCACTTAGCAGTACAAAGTACCCTGGACAAACTACTAGCCTTGAGAAATACTACTGAGAAAGGAATAAATTGGTCACATATGTGGATATGTCAACTACAGAAAAAATCATCAGATAAACATCAATTCTTCTGAGTAACACAATGATTATTTCGATAAAAATAAGAAAAAGCACAATGCATGTAAACGTTAACCTGAATGGAATCCAATATGAAAACGAACAAAAGTATACCAGAGTGAAAAAGGAAGACAGAAAATTGTAGTAGTTAAAGCTTACTTTCTCAATTTGGGAAGCATATTTTTCTGAGTCCTCGTCAACATACTGCAGAAAAATTATACAGCATTGATTCTTAGGTCGAGCACCAGCTGCAACTACATTTATGGAGTACGGAAGATAGCGAAAACAGAATATGCGCATTTCTTTTAGCCACACTGACCTGTCCAGTGACAGTATATAGTCTGTTATACCAACCGGTGGTTGCCATCCCAAGAACTGAAAACAAATGTCTGCGCGTTTCGCCAGGATTTTGCAAAGTGTAATTGATGTAATACAAACCTGTCCAATAGTTATAATTTACGGTCATCAATGTGTATGCATGTATAAAATCTATAACTCTTAAACTAAAACTTTTTCAAGCTTGTAACTTTGTCCTACCATAAGTTGTACAGAACAGAGAGTTCCTGTCCAAGAGAAAAATATGCATTTGGACTAGATCAAGATCAAATAATCGACGACCTTAGCCATCTATCTTGCATTCGATTTTCTCCAGGTATTCCCTACCTTGAATTAACAACACATACAGCCAAACTATAACCCTCTGGGTTCAACTAAACACCGGTAAACAAAGTTCCTGAGTACGCCACTACCTAGGTTCGACTATCATCACTATAATAGCTACAATACTGGAATGCATACAAAAGACGAGAGGATTACCGTTAGCAGCTTTCGAGTCAATCAGTTTAGCTGCCACACCTGGGGGTCTTTGCCAGCTTCTGTCCAGTCCACTAACCTATGAAGAAAGTTATGATGAATAAAATAAGCACATAATCTGATTGAACTTCCCCCTTCCTTTGCTAGTAAACGGGGTAGGAGCTAAAAAATTATACACTCACCAGAGTCTCGGCAAATTCACCAACTTTACCAAAAGATTCCAATCTGGTAAAATCCGGACCTAGCCCCGTGATAACAACGGTAACTGAAGTGTCCAATTGATCAATTTGTTAGTAGTAAGAAACCAAATGAAAAAATCAAGGGACGGATCCCCCACAAACAATACATATATACCATTTGACTTAGAAGGTTCTGCAGGGAAAAATCCAGTAACTGATTTGATTCCATCATTATCTCCTGCACCCACTTGCCAACCTACACAAGAATGGACTGGTGTTATAACGATAAAGCTAAGATATTAGAAGGGTGTATAAAGCTGTAACGGGAAAGGATAACTGCAGTCCTAAACTCAAATTGCCATACAGCTCAGTATTTTAAGGAAACTTTTCCTAATCATCTTTGGTGGACGTGTAATCATGAAAGGTAAAAAGAATGTTAATTGTGTCTTTCTTCTCTTTTTACCAACCAAAAGATGACCATAATTAGAGATTTAGAGTAAAGTTACGTCATTTCGAAAGTAGTGACATGCAGCAAATGTGCAGCTGTCCACTGGACCCAGGAAAGTTGTACTATCAACATGACCGAAGTAATGCACAAACGAAGATGGTAACTAGTGTAAAACTAATTTCGTTGGGCATGTGGCGGGTTAACAATTTCATTTTGAATTGTGATTTCAAAACAAATTATTGTTGAACACAAATGGACGAAGGCAAATAAGGGAAATGTGAAGAATGCATGGTTAGAAATAGCTCGAGAATTCACCCACCTTGGGGAATCATAATTTTGAACTTATTGGCTTCATCGGAGTAAAGGCGAAAATCCCCTAATACATCTGAAACAGAAATGTACTGTATAGATAAGAATCAAGTTCAATCAATTCCATTTCTGCTCAACAAACACAGGCAGAGAGAGAGAGAGGGGATTACCGGTATCTGCTGCCAAAGCAATGGAAACAATTGGAGGAAAAGAAAATGCAGCAATCACGGACTGAAACAGAACTTGTCTCCTTATTATACTTCCAGATTGGCAGTACTGAATTGGAAGACTGTAAATTTATGCATAAAGGAAAGCGGAACAATATTCAGAGCTAAAATTTGCCAAATACGACTACTAAAGAACACGCATAAACAAAAGGAACAAATTTGACACAATAAAGATCATAAACCTTGAATTTTGGTGGTGGGTATCGTAGATCCCGCAACAAACAACTTGTGGCCTTTTGCTCTTCTTCAGGCCTAAAAGAAAATTGAAACATCGAAACCCAGTAACTACGTATACTTAAAACAATCATTTCAAACGTAGTCGTATCAAAAAACCGGAAAGACGAGCTTAAAAAGTTGTGGGATTTTTTGAAGAGTTCTCTTACGATGAGGTTTATAGGAAGGGAGAGATGGAGAGGTGGAGCCGTGGCAGACTTGAAAATTCAAGCACCACACAGACGCCATTGTTTTTCCTCACTCTCTTCGTCTATTCTGATTTTTCGGATTTGTTTCGTTTTTTTCCCTCTAATAATCTGGTTTTTTTTTTAGTGGTTCGAGTCTTACGGAAAATACATTATCCGTCTATCTTCTTCGTTTTTTATTCTTTTGCGGCTCATGTCATGTGCGCCTTTTTTGTTACATGTCTTTTTTTTTTTTTTTTCTTTCTAAACATCATATTTTTTGTTACATGTGGACATTTTGTTTTCCGTTGCAAATATTTGGCCGGAAAAATAATTAGCGACGAGTTTAAATTACTCCTACTTAAATTAAAAAATACCTCCGTACTTCCATTCTTTTACAATTGCACAAAAGATACCAACCGATAAGAATATTTATTCGTATAATTTTGTAGTCGATATTGCATGAAACAAAAATGCAAAAAGAAATTGATAGAGGTAAGTCTAGAGGTGGCAATTGGCAACCCAACCCAACTTGCCCACTTATAACTCAACCCACCCATATTGTAATATAGGTTGATATGGGTTGAACCCATATTATATTAACTCATATTTATATGGATTGGTTGGGTTGAAAATGAGTTGGAGACAAAAAAATAAAAATAAAAAGAACCTGTTGGAATACACGAGGGACAAAGTAACAGAATTACCTTTGCAGTCGTGGTATTATTCTATTTGTTCAACAAAAAAAGTCGTCGCCATATGATGATTACAAAGTATATTAAGAGTTGCTTTGGATTAAATAAAATAAGTAGTTAATTGTTCTGTCTTTATTAAAAAAATTGCATTTGTTAATTTTGCGTTGATTTTTTTTTGGATTAATTTGGTTTGTCACGACGAGAGCAATCTAAAAAGTAAAAAAAAATTATAAAAATATTAAAGTTCACTAAAGACAAAAATAATCCAAATATTTGTGGATTATTGAATTATTTTTCTTTATTCATAAAATTTTTGGTTTAGTTAATAATTTTTTATTTTGTAGATTCCTCTCGTCGAGACAATCTAATAATCCACAAATACCACACAAAAAAAATCGAAAGTTGCCAGTTTTTAATCATCATATGGCAAATATCTGTATCATTTTACGTAATTAACTTCACGTGTTTTGAATTCCAACAGTTTTTTTTTTTAAGTAAAATTTGTATGTACATTTCTCTCTGTTTCTCTCTTTATACACGTGAGCACATGATTTTTATTTTCTTTTGATTTTTGATCCAGCATGCATACACATTGTCTCTGCTGGGGCGATGGGTTTGTAGGTTATAGAGAGAGACCAATTTCAGTTTCAATTCTAAACCATGGGAATAAAAACGGGTTGGGTTGGGTTAGTTTGGATTTGACTTAACCCATATTCTATCCACCCATATTCAACCCACCTAATATTGGCCAATATTCAACCCATAACCCAAAATCAACCCCCTAAAACCCGACCCAACCTACCGATTTGCCACCTCTAGGGGTACAACTTGGTGCAATTGACGTTTTCTATACACAAGATGTTCTTGAAAGTTAATTTTTAAAACTTATTTTGAAATTGTATATTTTGACCAGAACAAAACGTTAATCTAGAAAAAACAATAGTAAGGTGGTTTTTGTGGCTGAAGTATTTCCACAAATTCTAATTTTGCTCAGGAAAGATAGAAGTTTGTCTTTTTGGTACAACGGAAAATCAGAGAACTAAACAACAAAGAATTTAGAAATATAGCATACATAATGAGCAAATGCACACATTATCTATTCCTTATAGCCAGCACCCAAGGCATCTTCAATCACGGAATGTCGAACGGATTGTATTAGGGGTGAGCAAAATTAACTGTAAAACTACGAGTCCAGTCCAAACCAATCCAAACCGAATAATTTGGTTCAGCTTTTAGTAATGTGGTTTGGTCTTGGTCTCGGATTTTCAAAAAAATATCGGGAAGGTGGAGTCCCGGATTCGGGATTCCCGGACTAGATAGTTACTCATATATATATATATATATATATATATATATATATATATATATATATATAGGAAGAGTTTCTAATGAGGACCCTTATATGAGGACCAAAGTGAGGACCTCATGCTTCCCAACCAAATTTCGACGATCTAAACCGTTAGATGTGTTTAAAATGTGTTTTTAAGGTCCACCGCGAGGATTCGTCCAAAAAAACACCCGGAAGGGCTTCATCTGATCAGTTTTTGTTAAAAAATAATATATATATAGCGTTTTTAATAAAAATTGATCAGATGAAGCCCTTCTGGGTATTTTTTTTGGGCGAATCCTCCCGGTGGACCTTAAAAACATATTTTAAACACATCTAACGGTTCGGATCGTCGAAATTCAGTTCGGAAAATGGAAAATGGAAAAATTGCTTGGTCCTCATGAAATTTAAAATGAGGGATCCCTCATTGGAAGTTGATCCTATATGTGTGTTTGTATGTGTGTACAGTCCATTTCCTATCCACACCTTTAAGTTACGGACATCG
The DNA here is from genome assembly GCA_963854785.1 of Vaccinium vitis-idaea. Classification (NCBI taxonomy): domain Eukaryota; kingdom Viridiplantae; phylum Streptophyta; class Magnoliopsida; order Ericales; family Ericaceae; genus Vaccinium; species Vaccinium vitis-idaea. The sequence continues at coordinate 36,816,882 of OY978226.1, read as the reverse complement.
TCCGCACCTCCTAGTTCCGGACCAAATCTCGACGATCCGAACCGTTAGATGTGTTTAAAATATGTTTTTAAGGTCCACCGGGAGGATTCGCCCAAAAAAAATACCCAGAAGGGCTTCATCCGATCAATTTTTATTAAAAACGCTATATATATATATATATACAGTAAGCTTCTAATGAGGACTCCCTCATTGGAAGTTCCATGCGGACCTGCCCCTTTTTTGTGTTTCCGGACCAAATTTTGACGATCCGAACCGCTCAATGTTTTTAAAATGCATTTTCCAAGGTCCACGCGGAAAATCTTCAAAAAAAAATACCCGGAAGGGCTTGATCCACACAGTTTTTGTTAAAAACGCTATATATAGCGTTTTTAACAAAAACTGTGTGGATCAAGCCCTTCCGGGTATTTTTTTTTGAAGATTTTCCGCGTGGACCCTTAAAAATGCATTTTAAAAACATCTAACGGTTCGGATCATGAAAATTTGGTCCGGATGGTGAAGTCCTCATGGAA